>NW_024121099.1:11264544-11665839 GCF_016745375.1 Pimephales promelas | reverse complement strand
TAGAGCCTCCATTTTTGCACTCAGGTCAAAGTCTCACAGCCCTCTATCATAATCCAGAGTTTTGAGAAGATTGGAGAAACTTAATTTTTCGCCCAAAACGAAAAAAAAACGAAAGGGGTAACACTGTCGTTTTTTTTTCGGGTCGAAATTTTGAATTTCGATATCTCAGCTCTGGAAGGGTCTAGAGCCTCCATTTTGCACTCAAGTCAAAGTCTCACAGCCCTCTATCATAATTCAGAGTTTTGAGAAGATTGGAGAAACTTAATTTTTCGCCGAAAACGAAAAAAAACAAAAGGGGTAACACTGTCGTTTTTTTTTTTCGGGTCGAAATTTTGAATTTCGATATCTCAGCTCTGGAAGGGTCTAGAGCCTCCATTTTTGCACTCAAGTCAAAGTCTCACAGCCCTCTATCATAATCCAGAGTTTTGAGAAGATTGGAGAAACTTAATTTTTCGCCCAAAAACGGAAAAAAAACGAAAGGGGTAACACTGTCGTTTTTTTTTCGGGTCGAAATTTTGAATTTCGATATCTCAGCTCTGGAAGGGTCTAGAGCCTCCATTTTTGCACTCAAGTCAAAGTCTCACAGCCCTCTATCATAATCCAGAGTTTTGAGAAGATTGGAGAAACTTAATTTTTCGCCCAAAAACGAAAAAAACGAAAGGGGTAACACTGTCGTTTTTTTTCGGGTCGAAATTTTGAATTTCGATATCTCAGCTCTGGAAGGGTCTAGAGCCTCCATTTTTGCACTCAGGTCAAAGTCTCACAGCCCTCTATCATAATCCAGAGTTTTGAGAAGATTGGAGAAACTTAATTTTTCGCCCAAAAACGAAAAAAACGAAAGGGGTAACACTGTCGTTTTTTTTTTCGGGTCGAAATTTTGAATTTCGATATCTCAGCTCTGGAAGGGTCTAGAGCCTCCATTTTTGCACTCAGGTCAAAGTCTCACAGCCCTCTATCATAATCCAGAGTTTTGAGAAGATTGGAGAAACTTAATTTTTCGCCCAAAAACGAAAAAAAAACGAAAGGGGTAACACTGTCGTTTTTTTTTTCGGGTCGAAATTTTGAATTTCGATATCTCAGCTCTGGAAGGGTCTAGAGCCTCCATTTTTGCACTCAGGTCAAAGTCTCACAGCCCTCTATCATAATCCAGAGTTTTGAGAAGATTGGAGAAACTTAATTTTTCGCCCAAAAACGAAAAAAAAACAAAAGGGGTAACACTGTCGTTTTTTTTCGGGTCGAAATTTTGAATTTCGATATCTCAGCTCTGGAAGGGTCTAGAGCCTCCATTTTTGCACTCAGGTCAAAGTCTCACAGCCCTCTATCATAATCCAGAGTTTTGAGAAGATTGGAGAAACTTAATTTTTCGCCCAAAAACGAAAAAAACGAAAGGGGTAACACTGTCGTTTTTTTTTTCGGGTCGAAATTTTGAATTTCGATATCTCAGCTCTGGAAGGGTCTAGAGCCTCCATTTTTGCACTCAGGTCAAAGTCTCACAGCCCTCTATCATAATCCAGAGTTTTGAGAAGATTGGAGAAACTTAATTTTTCGCCCAAAAAAAAAAAAACGAAAGGGGTAACACTGTCGTTTTTTTTTCGGGTCGAAATTTTGAATTTCGATATCTCAGCTCTGGAAGGGTCTAGAGCCTCCATTTTTGCACTCAGGTCAAAGTCTCACAGCCCTCTATCATAATCCAGAGTTTTGAGAAGATTGGAGAAACTTAATTTTTCGCCCAAAAACGAAAAAAAACGAAAGGGGTAACACTGTCGTTTTTTTTTCGGGTCGAAATTTTGAATTTCGATATCTCAGCTCTGGAAGGGTCTAGAGCCTCCATTTTTGCACTCAGGTCAAAGTCTCACAGCCCTCTATCATAATCCAGAGTTTTGAGAAGATTGGAGAAACTTAATTTTTCGCCCAAAACGAAAAAAAACAAAGGGGTAACACTGTCGTTTTTTTTCGGGTCGAAATTTTGAATTTCGATATCTCAGCTCTGGAAGGGTCTAGAGCCTCCATTTTTGCACTCAGGTCAAAGTCTCACAGCCCTCTATCATAATCCAGAGTTTTGAGAAGATTGGAGAAACTTAATTTTTCGCCCAAAAACGAAAAAAAACGAAAGGGGTAACACTGTCGTTTTTTTTTCGGGTCGAAATTTTGAATTTCGATATCTCAGCTCTGGAAGGGTCTAGAGCCTCCATTTTTGCACTCAAGTCAAAGTCTCACAGCCCTCTATCATAATCCAGAGTTTTGAGAAGATTGGAGAAACTTAATTTTTCGCCCAAAAACGAAAAAACCAAAAGGGGTAACACTGTCGTTTTTTTTTCGGGTCGAAATTTTGAATTTCGATATCTCAGCTCTGGAAGGGTCTAGAGCCTCCATTTTTGCACTCAGGTCAAAGTCTCACAGCCCTCTATCATAATCCAGAGTTTTGAGAAGATTGGAGAAACTTAATTTTTCGCCCAAAAACGAAAAAAAACGAAAGGGGTAACACTGTCGTTTTTTTTTCGGGTCGAAATTTTGAATTTCGATATCTCAGCTCTGGAAGGGTCTAGAGCCTCCATTTTTGCACTCAGGTCAAAGTCTCACAGCCCTCTATCATAATCCAGAGTTTTGAGAAGATTGGAGAAACTTAATTTTTCGCCCAAAAACGAAAAAAAACAAAAGGGGTAACACTGTCGTTTTTTTTTCGGGTCGAAATTTTGAATTTCGATATCTCAGCTCTGGAAGGGTCTAGAGCCTCCATTTTTGCACTCAGGTCAAAGTCTCACAGCCCTCTATCATAATCCAGAGTTTTGAGAAGATTGGAGAAACTTAATTTTTCGCCCAAAAACGGAAAAAAAACGAAAGGGGTAACACTGTCGTTTTTTTTTCGGGTCGAAATTTTGAATTTCGATATCTCAGCTCTGGAAGGGTCTAGAGCCTCCATTTTTGCACTCAAGTCAAAGTCTCACAGCCCTCTATCATAATCCAGAGTTTTGAGAAGATTGGAGAAACTTAATTTTTCGCCCAAAAACGAAAAAAAACGAAAGGGGTAACACTGTCGTTTTTTTTTTCGGGTCGAAATTTTGAATTTCGATATCTCAGCTCTGGAAGGGTCTAGAGCCTCCATTTTTGCACTCAAGTCAAAGTCTCACAGCCCTCTATCATAATCCAGAGTTTTGAGAAGATTGGAGAAACTTAATTTTTCGCCCAAAAACGAAAAAAAACGAAAGGGGTAACACTGTCGTTTTTTTTTCGGGTCGAAATTTTGAATTTCGATATCTCAGCTCTGGAAGGGTCTAGAGCCTCCATTTTTGCACTCAGGTCAAAGTCTCACAGCCCTCTATCATAATCCAGAGTTTTGAGAAGATTGGAGAAACTTAATTTTTCGCCCAAAAACGAAAAAAAACGAAAGGGGTAACACTGTCGTTTTTTTTTCGGGTCGAAATTTTGAATTTCGATATCTCAGCTCTGGAAGGGTCTAGAGCCTCCATTTTTGCACTCAAGTCAAAGTCTCACAGCCCTCTATCATAATCCAGAGTTTTGAGAAGATTGGAGAAACTTAATTTTTCGCCCAAAAACGAAAAAAAAACAAAAGGGGTAACACTGTCGTTTTTTTTTGGGTCGAAATTTTGAATTTCGATATCTCAGCTCTGGAAGGGTCTAGAGCCTCCATTTTTGCACTCAGGTCAAAGTCTCACAGCCCTCTATCATAATCCAGAGTTTTGAGAAGATTGGAGAAACTTAATTTTTCGCCCAAAAACGGAAAAAAACGAAAGGGGTAACACTGTCGTTTTTTTTTCGGGTCGAAATTTTGAATTTCGATATCTCAGCTCTGGAAGGGTCTAGAGCCTCCATTTTTGCACTCAGGTCAAAGTCTCACAGCCCTCTATCATAATCCAGAGTTTTGAGAAGATTGGAGAAACTTAATTTTTCACCCAAAAACGAAAAAAACGAAAGGGGTAACACTGTCGTTTTTTTTTTCGGGTCGAAATTTTGAATTTCGATATCTCAGCTCTGGAAGGGTCTAGAGCCTCCATTTTTGCACTCAGGTCAAAGTCTCACAGCCCTCTATCATAATCCAGAGTTTTGAGAAGATTGGAGAAACTTAATTTTTCGCCCAAAAACGAAAAAAAACGAAAGGGGTAACACTGTCGTTTTTTTTTTTCGGGTCGAAATTTTGAATTTTTCATTATCTCAGCTCTGGAAGGGTCTAGAGCCTCCATTTTTGCACTCAAGTCAAAGTCTCACAGCCCTCTATCATAATCCAGAGTTTTGAGAAGATTGGAGAAACTTAATTTTTCGCCCGAAAACGAAAAAAAACGAAAGGGGTAACACTGTCGTTTTTTTTTCCGGCGCGAAATTTTGAGTTTTGATATCTCAGCTCTGGAAGGGTCTAGAGCCTCCATTTTTGCACTCAGGTCAAAGTCTCACAGCCCTCTATCATAATCCAGAGTTTTAAGAAGATTGGAGAAACTTAATTTTTCACCCAAAAACGAAAAAAAAAAACGAAAGGGGTAACACTGTCGGGTTTTTTTCGGGTCGAAATATTGAGTTTCGATATCTCAGCTCTGGAAGGGTCTAGAGCCTCCATTTTTGCACTCAGGTCAAAGTCTCGCTGCCCTCTATCAGAATCCAGAGTTTTGAGAAGATTGGAGAAACTTAATTTTTCGCCCGAAAACGAAAAAAAAACGAAAGGGGTAACACTGTCGGTTTTTTTTCGGGTCGAAATTTTGAATTTTGATATCTCAGCTCTGGAAGGGTCTAGAGCCTCCATTTTTGCACTCAGGTCAAAGTCTTACAGCCCTCCATCATAATCCAGAGTTTTGAGAAGATTGGAGAAACTTAATTTTTCACCCGAAATTAAAAAAAACGAAAGGGGTAACACTGTCGTTTTTTTTTTCGTGTCGAAATTTTGAATTTTGATATCTCAGCTCTGGAAGGGTCTAGAGCCTCCATTTTTGCACTCAATTCAAAGTCTCACAGCCCTCTATCAGAATCCAGAGTTTTGAGAAGATTGGAGAAACTTAATTTTTTGCCCAAAAACGAAAAAAACGAAAGGGGTAACACTGTCGGGTTTTTTTTCAGGTCGAAATTTTGAATTTTGATATCTCAGCTCTGGAAGGGTCTAGAGCCTCCATTTTTGCACTCAGGTCAAAGTCTCGTGGCCCTCTATCAGAATCCAGAGTTTTGAGAAGATTGGAGAAACTTAATTTTTCGCCCGAAAACGAAAAAAACGAAAGATCAGAGAAACTTTTTTTTTTGCACAGAAAAAGTCGACAGGGGTACCCCTTTGAGTTTTTTCGTGTCGAAATTTTGAGTTTCTCTGATCTTTTTGAAACTCTGGATTCTGATAGAGGGCCATGAGACGCTCATACGCACAAAATGCAATGCAAAACAAATTTTTATTTAATGTATATAAGAAAACATCACATCATGAGGCTTACTTTTTATGAAACTAAATTACGTTTGTTCATGGGTAACCTACAGTACATTGACCTGGGATATTGTTTTGGGCAAAAATTAAAAGTGTATTGCAACAGAGATCAGATGTCATAAATCTCTCTTTCTGAGAGATTCTGAGAGTCCCAGGGTTGCTGTGGGAGAAGGGTGAGGTGGTTGTGTCGTAGTGTTCTCAGCTCCGTCAGTCGTCCCAGGAGCCTGGCGAAGCGTCGCGGGTCCTGTGCTGTCCCCTGACTATAGCAGCAGCAAGCCCGGGACAGGAGCTCCAAAACAAACTCCTGTAAGTTCTCAACACAGCCCACCGCACGAAGAGATGGCCTGTCTGCTTGGCAACAGGAAACAAAAGGTGGTATATTAAAACATCCACAGTGGACGTAAGATATTTTCTTGAAATTTGCGAGACTTTGGATTAATTAGCCACTATGGGAAAATAAAGTGCATTGAAAGGTAAAACTATTTTACTGAACTACTACTCTACAAACAAACGATAATAAATTAAAATAGTATGAGAAAAAATACCAGTTTGAGCACAACACAAACCTGAGCACAACACTGCCGTCGCCGTTAGAAGTGCATATTCAGTCTCGGTTACCGCAATAGTCACCATACTGTGGAGGAAATTTACCACAGATCTCAAGAGCTCATCATTCAACCCTGATCAGAGATAAAAAATAAAAAAAAATCACAACATTAGCACACAAAAAGGATTTGTCACTAAATGTAATGTGATATTTTCCTACAATGACTATCGCTTTGCGTCATAGATCACCTGAGTGTGTCAGAATCCTGTGGCTGTTCCCAATCTTGGACTCTAAAGTTTTTGCCCAATCTGGATTTGAGTTATTTGAATTTGCTGGGTATAAAGCTGGTGATATAAAACATCAGTGAGTCATAAATTATCCATAATGTTTTGAGTTGTTGAAAACAAAATAATGCATCTAATCCGCTTGTTAAATTGAAACTGTTTCTGGGTCCAAACCAATACTGTTACAATTAATAATATGAACTCAACAGACGGTTCATTGTGACGTCAAACAGACAATCTTTAAAACGAAGCTTTTAAACACTCACGTTGTCCCAGACACCAATATTTTAATGATTCATAAAAGATGAATCAGTGTCGGGCCAATTGAAAAGTTGCTAAGTATAATGGTAAGAATTTTTCAGTAGTATAGAAAAGTAGTAAAGGTTATTTTTTTCCTGGCATTGATGATTCTATGAAGAACTGTTTACATCCCCAGAACAACAACAAAAAAAATCTTTAAGATTTAAACCAAAACAAAATATTAAAACATATTGGCATTGTTTTGTCTCTACATGCACATATGTATAAAATTTAAACAAAAAAGAAATTCTACGGCATATTTAAAAAACCTGCTTAAATGTTCTAATTGAACTAAGGCCAAATTCTGTCTTAAGGCCATTGCACACCGAGCACGAAATATTCGTATGCGAATTTTCGTGTTCGTCAGCTTAAAAATTCGTCACGCATAGAAACCTTGCACACCGAGTCCGTTGCGTATTTCTTAAACCTTTGCGGGAAAAAAACGCAAAAATACCAAATGGATTCGTCAAGCAGTGAGGATGATTTTTGCCCTCTCTCTTATTGAAAAGGGAAGAAAGAAAAAAAATATTACGTCCATCCAATCCTGAAATTGCGCCGAGAGGAAGGAGAGTTCCTTATCAAGGAGTTGCGAATTTATCCCGAGCGATTCAAAATTTACCTCAGAATGTCTGTGGGACAGTTTGATGCTTTGCTAGCGATTCTGGAGCCACATATTAAAAACAAGACCACCAATTTCCGTGAACCAATCGATTCTGAACGGAGACTGGCAGTGTGTCTGAAATGGACCAGGTATGGACACACACACACACACACACGGACAAACACACACCCGCGCGCGGCCCGTTGGAAGCGCTGGGCAGACAGAACAGCTAGGCTGTTATTGTGTATTGTGCCCAAATAATACATTAGTTATCGAATAGGCTGCTCAATCACACCTTATTCGATCCTAAATTTCAATCTGATTGAAAGGGGAGGTTTATTAATTTCATAATCCAATATAGAGAAGAGAACATAAACACTTGATCGAATTGAAAACCGAAACTGAAAGCACGGCGCATATGAATGATTTGAGGACGAGCTCCCCCCGGCCCTGAATTGTCAAAAGACCTCTCAAAATGCTGGCTCTGGATGCGAAAAACGCAGAAAATCGAACCCGATCCGATTAATTTTATGACGGACGAAAGTTTCGGAGGCGGTGTGCAAGCGTGACTGATATAACGTGAGGTCGAATTTTTTTTTTAACGTGCGAAAATTTCGGATGCGAATTTCGGACTCGGTGTGCAATGGCCTTTACTCTAAGCCCTGTCTGTGAAACCAGGACTATGTTTATGCAACTGGTCCTGTTGACTGAAAGGTTCTTTTGGGGAACCCAAAATGTTATTTTCTATGACATTGTTGCAAAAACCCTTTTTTGTAATATATGTATTAACAATTTGTTGTTTGCTTTTGGACCCAAAAACGGAGACTCGTGACATCAGACTTAACAAGCAGGTTGTGTGATAATATATGTCATTACCAGTGCTAACACTAGAGGGGTTCTCTGAGAACTGCTGTGCTAAGAGTAGGAACATGACTTCAACTGAAGAGCTGGACAGAAGTGTGTTCTGGTCAGAACTATCCAAAAGCTCAAACCCTAAACAACAGATTACCACAAATTAGTATTATTTAGACATGTGTGGGGTGTAATCTGAGAGAAGTTGGAGGAAACTGACCAGGCACACTCCTCAAAAATTGCAAAAGCTTCTCCGTCTGAGGAGGAATCATATCTGTATTTGTTAAACTTGACCACAGAGGCACCTGGGGAAAGAAAAACAATGATATCTTATATTATGGGCAGTATTTCTATTGCATTGTTAAAAAAAAAAAAGAAACAAACTTCTTTGACATACCGGGCAGTGTGTGTTGTCTTGAATTATGTACCTACGATAAGCCTCAACAATTCTATTGAGAATGCATCTCTGCTCTCTGGAGAAACTCGATGAAACCTGCTAACAGTATTTTTTGAAGATAAGAAACTTGTTGTGAATTTTTAACACAAGCTTCAAATCTCGGAAATCTCTGCTTGGAAAAGCTAAATAACGCGAGATGATTTTACCCGTGTGGTGAATCTGCTGGTGGACGAGACGCTTCTGTTTTCAGAGTAGTCATCTTCAGCTCTTCCTGTTGACCCGTTGCGTCCTCTGTTCTTGTAGCCCTTCCTCAGTCTCTTCGACTGGCATTGCACTTCTGTAAGCAGACCTGACAAAAAGACACCAGAAATCGAATTGATGCCAAAGGCCTGATTCAAAGCAATACGTAAAGATTTAAATCCGTCTAGAAGGTTTTACGTCAATCTCACACTCTGCCAGCATCCCGACGGCTCTGCATTTGCGTAGCCTGCAGTCCTGACACTTTCTCCGCATGTACATGTCCATCTCGCAGCTTCCACCACTTTTGCAGCGGTATACGGCTTTTTTAGTGACGCTGCGTCTGAAGAAACCTAAACCACGAGAGATATACACTACTGTTCAAAAGTTTAGGGTCAGTAAAATATTTTTAGTGGTTTTGAAAGAAGTCTCTTAATCTATGTTTATTTGATCAAAAATACAGTAAAATTGTGAAATATACTTAAAATTTAAAGGAAGTTTTCTTTTATTATTTTAAAATGTAATTTATTCCTGTGAAGCAAAGCTGATTTTTCAGCATCATTACTCCAGTCTTCAGTATCACATGATTTCTAATATACTGATTTGCTGCTAGAGAAACATCTATAGTTGATAATAAGGTTAAAAACAGTTGTGCTGCTTAATATTTTTGTGCGTTTTTCAGTATTTTGATCAATTTAATGCCCCCTTCCTAAACAAAAGTATTAATTTATTTCCCAAATAAAGATATTACTAACCTCAAACGTTTGAATGGTAATGGTATTGTCTTGCCCAGGTAAACAGACAATTTTTTCTGATGACTTGGAGATATATCCAAGCAACTATCAATAGCAAGTAAATCTTGTTTCATTGTTATTGGTTATTTAAGCGACAAGCTCTTTGATATGTCCCACTCGATATTCTGTTCTTAAAAGGAAAAATGTCAACACAGCAAAAGAAACTTCTTGTCAAGCCATTTCGCAGAATCTTTCAAATTCGGATTTTGGACACTAGTAAAAAATTCAAGAAGTGTATCAAGGATTAAAGGGATAATTCACCCAGTAATTAAAATTCTCTCATCATTTACTCACCCTCAGATCATCCCCAATGTTTATGAGTTTCTTTCTTAAGATAAACTAAGGAAAACAATCCACCTCTCTGATGCAAGTGAATAGGTGCCGGCCGCTCGGTTGACGCAGCGATCATGGCGGTAATCCACACAAACCCAGTGGATGAATAAATTTCTTCTAAAGCGAAACTATAGGTTAAATTCTTCTTGTAACTTTTTTTTAACTAAATAATTGATGTAGATAATAAAACGAACAAAATGTGGGTGAAATCTCCCTTTAATGTTATCCTTAAAGGAGTAGTTCACTTTTCAAAAAACTTTTGCTGATAATTTACTCACCCCCATGTCATCCAAGATGTCCATGTCTTTCTTTCTTCAGTCGAAAAGAAATTAAGGTTCGATGAAAACATTCCAGCATTTTTCTCCATATAATGGACTTCAGTGGGAACCAAACGGTTCAAGGTCCAAAAGACACTTTCAGTACAAACTGCAAACTGGTCAAAGGGCTTTAAACGATTCCAGACGATGAATAAGGGTCTTATTTAAAAAATAAAAATAAAATAAAAAAAAATTAAGTTTTATAAGCACAAATGCTAGCCTTGCTCTGTTCTGTCACGCACGTTTGAGACTCTCTTGTTCGAATCTTTTTCCGAGTCAATTCCTGAGTCAATTTGGTTCGTTGAATGAACCAAATGACTCGGAAAAAGATTCATTCATTTTGATGAACGAGTTCGAACAAGAGAGTCACAAACGTGCGTCACAGAACAGAGCAAGGCTAGCATTTATGCTTATAATACTTAAACTTTGTTATTTATTTATTTATTAAAATGACCAATCATTTCACTTGATAAGACCCTTATTCATCGTCCGGAATTGTTTAAAGCCCTTTGAACAGTTTGCAGTTTGTACTGAAAAGTGTCTTTTGGACCTTGAACTTGGTTCCCACTGAAGAAAAATCTTGGAATGTTTTCATCAAAAACCTTAATTTCTTTTCGACTGAAGAAAGAAAGACATGGACATCTTGGATGACATGGGGGTGAGTAAATTATCAGCAAAAGTTCTTTGAAAAGTGAACTACTCCTTTAAATTCAGTACTGTAGTTTTTACACAGCCTACCTTTGCATCCCTCACAGGTGAGGGCATTGTAGTGATATCCCGAGGCTTTATCTCCACACACCACACACAGCTCATCCTGGCCTTTTACCCGAGCTCCATGTCCCATCCTGGGCCTTTTCAGCACTGGAAGACCAATAATGCTGCCTCTTGTTGGGCTTTGGACCTCTATCTCGGGCTCACAGATGTAGTCAGAGCACTGATGGCTGTAGGGGTACGGCGGGTTGCATGCTTGAACGTTTGGCGCTCCGTACATGGAGAACTGCATATTAACAGGGCTGAACGGCTGCTGTCCATAGAGAGGACTTTGTAGATCCGGTTCTTGATAAGAGCAGCTCAGTGGATCCACAAGAACATCTGCAGCAAGAGTAGGAGAACATCTTGATGAGTGAAATGATTGAAAATGTTTCACAAGAAATATGTTTCTTTTTCCACATGATTCTTGAATTACCTAATGACATTTATGAGGCCATTGGGACCTAATAAAAAAAACAAAAAGACAGAGCAAGACCTTTTGAATCTTTTCTGTCTCTGGAAACAGGATGCAGCTGAAGTTACAGTTTTGTTTATGGATGTTATTTGCTTTGTAGCTTATGGAGGTTTTATAACCATACAGAATTGAGCCTTCCTGATGTTTTTTTTTCTGTCGGAGGGAAGGTTATGAAGATGGATTTTAGATTTGAGTTCCCCCATAGAGGAATCACGTCACAGCATTTCTGAAGCACATCTGCACATCAAGACATTTTCCCCCCATTTTTAACGGACACTTTTTGGGACAAAATATTTCACATGAGAAAAATTTAATATGCGAGTAAAACACATTTTATCAAACCAATTCCAGCAAATTCATCCCGGTTTTTCCATGTCATTCATAAATATTCTTCCGCTGTGTGGTGGTCTCTTTACTGGCCTTCAATCCTGTTTTTCTCACAGATGTTTTATGTCCCGTTTCAGCATAACTTTCCAGAGCTCGTATCTGTTTGTAAACCACTGGAGTTCTTCATAAACATTCATGTCGGTGAGAAGCTTTGCTTAAATACAAGCATTGACTGGAATTACTAGAATTAAATGACAAAACGAAACTGAAAATGTAACAAAGCACTATTCGGACAGTAATAGTTTCGCAAGGCGGTGTCTGTGAAATAATCAGTTTGTACATTCGGAACACATTTAGTGAATGAGTATGAAGGAGACAAACCACTGAAGTCACATGACCAACACAACATCAGTGATGGCAAGTAATTATTCATGTCGTTTTTTTAAATAGTTGGCAGAAAACGTGTGTGCTTCATGAAATTTACAAATCCTTTTTATTAGTGTTCAAATTAACCACAAATGTTTTGTTCTTGCAATGTTGTAGGCTATTCGTTGCAATTTTGCAGTTTTGACAAACATTCTGAGATATTTGAGTGTTGTGTGTAATAAAATAATTGTATCATTTTATTACAATTATTTATTTTATATTCATTAAAATAAATTAAAATCAATTATTTATTAAATATTCATTATTTTAAACACTAAATTTTTGACTTAAAACATTCCTCAGACACATATTCAGTTATTTATAATATAAGTTGTTAAAAAAAAAAAGCAAAAGTAGTTTCAATGTAGCTAGCTATTTTTTGATAGTAACTTGTAGTGTAGCTAACTACTTTTCCAAAAGGGTAGCTTGACTGTAGTTTAACTACTTTAACAAGCTTGTAGCTTGTCAAACTACAGTTTTAGAGTAGCTTCCCCAACACAGTTGATTTCTATGATAAAGTGTAATCTTACCATAGTACTGTGGCGGCTCCGTGATGTCAAACGTGTCTGATGCGGAGAGGTAGCCTCCGACTGACATGCTCATCCCAGGATCTGTGCCCTCTCTCATCTGATCAGTTGGATTCTTGCTCTTCACAGAGAATATCTGGATCTAAAAAAGAGCACAAAAACTTTAATTCACCCTACTTGAGGATTGTAATCCACTGCCTTCAAACATTTCTCCAGCAAGCACTCCAACCCCAGAGAAATATGAGCTATTTTAGGCATCACTGTCACAAAAAGGTTATGACAGAACACAGCAAAGGCTGCAGAGATCTCCGCTTGTGCTCCTCTGGGGTTTCGAGAGGATCTGAAGAGCATTGACTGTGAGAATAAGACGAGAGATGAGGCCCATGTGTCCGAACAGCTGCTCTGGCACGAGTTTCACAGAAAAGGCCTCACAAAGAGTAGTCTGTCCCAATCGCTCTCAACAGGTTTGGCCTGTAGCTGACCTAAACTCCCACCTTTGACCAGTAACTCAAAAGAAGACCTGCAACACACTTTAAAGAGAGTGGCCACCATATTGGATCCAAAACTAGTATACGTTTGTTTTTAAATGACCTGTTTTGGCTTTTTACTTGACATCTACTTGAAGCAATTTTCTTACCCAGAAACTGATTACGTTGATTTAATCATTCAGAAGACACTTAGAAGCAATTAATGGAAGTAGAAGCAATTAATGCAAAGGATAAATCAAGTGCTACCATTCTGAATATCAGCAAGTACCATAGCACAAATGCTACAGCAGAAGTGTTAAATTCAATAGTTTTTTTGCAACAAAAGAAAGGCTATATTAAGTTACTCATTTTAGTATTAGCAGGATACATAAGCCTTCTAAAAGGTTTCAACAATTGCATTTGTGAACACATCTACTTGACAAAACCACAGTAATCATTTACAGATTTATTCTGAATTCTTCAAGAATGGCATGTTCATGGAGAAGTATGCAATATGGGATGATATGTTACAAGACTTATTGTTTATGTTCACGTAGATGGTGGAGAAGTGAGAAAATGCTTTGTTTTACACTATTGCTAGAACATATTGGTGATCTGAGTTTTGTATAGCACAACAATGCAGATTTTTGTGTTCAACAATTCATAGCACATACGGTTGTGATATACCGCAACTATATAAGTGAAAAACATGTATTTTATCTACTTTTCAAATGTTTTTGCTGTTGGTAAGATTTTTTTTTTCCCTCTTTTGCTCACCAAGGCAGCATTTATTTGAATAAAAACAGTAATTATTGTGAAATAATACTCCAATATAAAATAACTGATTTCTTTTTTCAGAAGCACTTTTTATCTATTAATGCTTTGAACAATCATTCAAAGTTCAAACTCACCTGCACGAGTTCTCAGAAACTCCATAATGCTCAATATTTTAGTTTCCAGCACCTTATACTAAATTCTTTTTGATGCTGAGGCCAAAAAATAAATAAATACATGACTCATCAGGGAATATTCAATATCTTTTAAATATTCACCTATGTTCTCTGAACTATAATTCCTTCTGTTCTCATTCACTTTAACTTTGTGTTCTTTGTGGCAATGTGGGTCGCTCTCTGTTTCCCAAGAGGAATGACAGAGTGACATCCAGCTCATCTCCAGAGCTTTAGGGAGTGTTTATACACGCGGTGTTTGCCACGGCTCTGTTTGTCATGCAGTTAATCTTTGACATTGAAAAGATTGAGGACTGCAGGACTCTAACCTTCCCACCCGATATACTTTAGACCCCTTGAAGGGGGCGGGCTTTCCTGAAAAACCCTTAAATTATGACATGGATGCTCACACGTATACCCTCTTGTATCCTGCTTGTTGCGCTGACATAGAACTTCCTCTATGGCGTTATTGTGGTAGCATCTCAAAGAGGCTGACCTCGGTTTTGCAGTGTCGAAATATAGATATCATTAGTGCCTCTGAGACCCAAGGGAGGGAAATTTTTGCTATCACTCCCATGCCATCCATCACAATGACTGTGGGTTCTTCAAAAAAAAAATGTGCACGATTAACAAAACAACCTTCTTTAAACCCCATGGATGGTTGAGGTTAGAGGGAGCAAAACTCCAATGAGTTTGAACACTCATTCATTTTTCACAGTTTTCACAAGAGCATAAATAGCAACTACATAAATAAACATGCCTTTAGCGTATCATAACAATTGTTCCCTCGGAAAAATAAGGGTTTCAAAAAGTTTTTTTTTCTTCTTCACAGCATTGCTATAGAACAGGGGTTTCTGGTCTTTTAGACCACGGACTCCCGAATATGATCAACATCATGTGAGGGATATATTTTCATATATATATATATATATATATATATATATATATATATATATATATATATATATAAATGTATACTATAAACGTCTAAATTTGGAAAATATTTAGTTTCTGTCTATGACATTTACTTTTTTATATACTTACTAAAGGACTGTACTGTGATCCATTTATTTATTTAAATCAATGTTTTTATTTATCAAATTACCGGGTCCCTAAAGAAAGGGACATGGTGGTGGAACAAAAATACATTTAAAAACTTTTGCGTTCCCCTGACAAACTTAGCATTCGCTCACAAAACATGCGTGTTCCCTTGAAAAACTTTGCATTCGCTGGCAAAACGTTTCCGTTCCCCTGAGAAACTTTGCGTTCGCTCGCAAAACGTTTGCGTTACCCTGAGAAACTTTGCGTTCGCTCGCAAAACGTTTGCGTTACCCTGAGAAACTTTGCGTTCGCTCGCAAAACGTTTGCGTTCCCGTGAGAAACTGCAGTATGTGTTTGCCTGCAAAACATTGTTTTCTCGGGTAAACAAACATTTTTACGAGAGTACAAAAGCATTAACATATAATTTCCCTCCCATCTCATATTTCTGTCTCTTAAGGGGCTCCTTATCAAAATTTGTATTATTTTAATAATTTTATTTATTTATCTAATTTCAATCAAAAGCATTAGCTAAATAATACATTTTCATAATGTTTTTCTCTACATTTTTCACCAACCTCTTAGCACTCTCTTCCCCCCTGGGCATTTGAAAACCTCTGCAATAGATAGAAGAACCATTTTTGGTTCCTAAAATAACCTTTTAGTGAACAGTTCTAAAAATAACCCTTTTTTGTCTTAGTGTGAAGAACCTTTTTCCACTTTATGGAACCTTTGATGCCTAATAAGAGCCTTTATTTTTAAGAGTGTTGGATGAAGGTTTTGAGTGAGAAGCCCTCATGGGAGAACAGTTTGCATTAGAAGATGCTGAACCATCATGTTACACATCTAGAAACATCCACAAAGCCACATCCACTATTTTTGCTAGCATATCTTCGTTTATCCATCAGTTATGTTATTAGATGTTAGCTATCTGCTTGTAGCCAGGCTGTGTTTACAGATTTAAGCAGGAAACGGGACTCTTGGTTTAGACGGCCTTGCGCAGGGACAGTTTGGGGGGGTTTGGACTAAAGTCCAGAGGTGCTTGTAATGTTTTGAATGTAGGTGACAGACAGACTGACGTAAGGCTGGTTAACGTAACTATCTCAATGGTATGTGCATAGATAACACAATTGAAGCTGTCTAATAATTAAAAACAGTGTATATTGATCAAATGGCAACTTCTCTTTGACTTCTGTCAGTGGTGTTGACTTCTGTGTAGCAGCTCACAGACAGAATGTCTAAATGACTGCTTAACAAATGCCAACATTTCAAACATTCTTTTGTTTGAAAAGTAGTCTGTAGGATTTAGAATGTTGGGAAACAGAACTGTCATGTTCACGCTGACCCAACAAACCCAAGAACTAAAGATAATGATGTTTGTTGTGTGAGAGTGAACTAGACAGAAAAAAAACCCCAGTTACTTAGCAAAGGAAGTTGGAAAGGTATAAAAAGACATTTAATTGGCCACAAATTACAGTAAAGCCTTTTACATTGCTACATAATGTTTCTATTTCAAATAAACACTGTTCTTCAAAGAATCATGAAAAATATTGGTCACGGTTTTCACAAAAATATTAAGCAGCACAGCAGTTTTTACCATTGATAATAATCAGAATTGTTTCTTGAGTCGCAAATCAGCATACGAGAATGATTTCTGAAGACTGGAGTAACGATGCTGAAAATTCAGCTTTTGCATCGCAGGAATAAATGCCTTTTTAAAATATATTTTTAAATAGAAAAAGAGTTCTTTTAAACTGTAATTATAGTTTACAATATATGTATTTTTGATCAAATAAATATCACCTTAGTGAGCATACGACATTTTTATAAGATCTTAATACTTCAAGCATTTGACGACATAAAAAATAATAAATGTGAATATATTAACTAATCAAAATTAAATCAAATAATCCGTTTTTTAATTCTTGTGAAGAAATCATGCACTACATGTACTAAAAATTATGCATTATTACTAAACTTATTAACTAAACCAAACCATAACTATATAGTAAGAACATGTAGTTAATTAATATTACTCACTTATTTAAGTAAGTACAATATAACTACTAAAGTGTAACCAGACATTCCCATGCAGGTATTGATATTTTAAGCATTTAACAATGGTACAGTTTCTAGAGAAAACAGATTTTGTGTACTCACCAGTGCTGATGTTGCGTGTGCTGGATCTCAGCTTGATGTGCCTCTTGCATTTGTGATGTTGACAGCAGTTCAGCCCCTGATGTCCAACACTTGCCAAGCACACACTGGAACACACACATGCGCAAAACAAACAGCGCGTCCCTCCAACGCAAACCATTAATTCAAACACACCAATATGTAAAGACGGGGGAACACAAAGTCGACAATACACACAAAAAAGGACAATTTAACACTGTCCTGCCACCGTGATGAGGGCTACGAGAGCTTTGAAGATCAACCTCACTGTCAGTGTAAAAGTTAGGAATGGAGATCTAAAAGTTAGAACAAAATCTGAGAGGGCCGTGGTGGGAGCGAGGAGCTGTTTAAGTGAAATAATGAGTGATTTCTGTACATGCACAACGTGAAACAGTGGGCTCATTAGAACATTCCCAGCAGCCCAGTGTTTATAAACAGCCCTAGTTCATCTAACTGATGGATGAGCGCTCACTATCTCCGTTCTTCCTGCAGCTCAGAGAACGTACTTGATCAGCCCGGGTTTCACAACCACCCTGACTAACTCCCACGTGTCACTAAACAATTCAGCTGGACACAGGCAACTCAAGATCCCCTTATCTGTCTCTCTCTCTCACACACACACACAGAGAGAGAGAGACCCCAAACTCTCTTCTGCTCCATGGGTGGGCCCTTTATGTCCTTAACTGGGGGCAGAGGGGACATTCTGCGGGTTGCAGATCCATCCCTAATGCTCTTAACTCACAGGATACTAATGACAGCGACTGTTGTAATGAGGAAAAACAACATAGATGTGTTTTTCCAGGAACAACAGGGCTGCTGATATGAACCATGGGGTAGAATGAGGAGCCAAGGTTCTTCCTGAAATGAAACAAATGTGTCAGATATTCAAGTTTTGGAAACTAGTGAGCTGAGTACATAGGCAGTATTTTAAGGAAGCATCAGCACAAAAGCAACGCAAAGGTTGTTCCAGTGATGCGGAACTCACATTCAGCTCTGTCTGCATTTCATTATTGCTTTATTATACTGTGCAAACTCTATATTCTATATTCTATTCACCACAAAATCTTTCTGCTCTTTCACATTTTCAAAAAAACATTTAGTATGATTTATAAGCTATTTTCAACTTCCCCACATGGATTTTGGATCCGGATTTGCCGTTTTTTTGTGTGGACTTTTGTCCCCATAACATAAAGCTTACCTGAACACCACACACACACACACACACAAATAAAGAAACAATTCAAGCTAGTTTGGCCTCAGAAATACATAAATCTTTAGTGAATGTTGTACTGTGATAGAGAACAACAACAAAATTGACAAATTCAAACAATCCTTAAAAATAAGAACTTCAATAAAAGAAGTTACCAAGTGACTGAAAGGTGCAGTGCAAAATCAAATCAAAGGCAACAGTATAAAGATTAAAAAACATCTTTACGATAGCAAAACATTTCTATAATAATTACATGAAAACAGCTATTACAGTACAGATTGACGGCAGCTCATTGCCACAGTTCTTTCTCAGTAAACTGCAAGAGCTGCCAAACGCAACGGTTAATCTACTGTACAAAAGAAAATGTACATGATTGCATGCATTGGTAAAAAGTCTGTCAGCTGTGGCTGTGGAAATGCTCAAAAAACATCTCCAGCATTTCATCCAATCACAGCAGGAATGTGAATAGTTCAGTTTTGGAGGAGTGCTGCAGTCTCTTCATCTCCATCTGCAGAAACACGAGGAGGAGCTTTTCTGTACATCACAAACTGCACGGATATCTGAAGAAAAGCGTTAAGGCAAAAGCTGAACATTTTTCAAACGATATTGAATTCATTTGAAGGGGTCATCGGATGCCCATTTTTCACAAGGTGGTATGATTCTTTAGGGTCTTCCTGTAAAGTTTGTAACATACTTTGATTAAAAATACTCAATGGTTGTGTAAAACAACAGCCTTATTACCTCCTCAAAAACAGCTCTGTTCACAGCGACCCGTTTCAGTGCATGTCTCTTTAAATGATAATGAGCAACTGCTAACCCCACCCCTCTCTTCCGTGGGGCGTGTCAACACAAGACATGTACAACCTGCTTGCTGGACAGTATCCACCTTATTCTGCGCCCGTTCTATTTCCCATGATTCACTGCGGTTTCAACTGTCTAAACGGTTTTCCATTTCCGGTTGAAGTATTTGTTTATGCTAGCACTCTAGTCCAGACCACTGATCTATATACAATATTATATAGATTGGTGGTCCAGACATTAGAAAAATATCAGTCTACACATGCTATATTCACGGACATGACCGTTATGAAAGCGACTTTAAACTTTCACAGAGATTTTAAAGAGAAACCACAAAGAAACCTTTCTTTAAAGTGAATTATTTGTGGTTTTTTTAATTAATTTAATCTTAAATAAATCAATGTTTCATCAACCAATTGACTGGTTTTAATAAATAAGAAGTATTATAAACAATAGATGATCATGACGGAGGCGACAGCGCACAAACCGGACTTTGGTCTCATGAATGAAACTTATGAAGAAAAGAAAAACGTTCATTTTTGTTTTTATCTGTGATTTAATAAAAAATAACGTGATCAGATCACATTTGATGAATGATTTTTCGATTTAGTTTACCGATGAGGGGATGACACAAATCTAAAACACATAGCAAAAAAGCATAGACCAGACTAGAACCGGAAGTTGACAACCGGCGTCGTTGTCATGGCGGCGCGCTTTGTTTAGAGCAGAATAAGGTGGATACAAATGGCTGAGAGCGGAAATATGCTAATACAGGACAGTCCGTCAGTGTTCGTGGGCGGAGCATGAGCAAGATGACATCATATTGCTCAGAAAATCCAAACGGCTTTTGAAGATAAAAAAGGACTGAATGGATTTTTCCATTGAATGGTGGTCGTGTCCACACACTGCAAAAACCATATAAAAGTGAATTTTGCATCTTTGACCCCTTTAACCAACAAGGCTCAGTGCTCAGGGGATTCTGACAAAAGTGCTTCACATGAAAGGAAGTCACGTGACTTCAGAAATATAGTTGGATGCTTTGGCAACAATCAGAGTTTTGTCAATATACGTGACCTCAAGTGATCCAGAATGTCAAACACACGATGAGTCAGACATTTATGCAATGTTGTCTATAATATCAGTCACGTGACCTATGACTGGTTGTTCTCAAAACAAACTTTAGCCAATTAATCAATTCATGCATTTTACCCAACACAGTTAAACCTGATGCACTGCATAAAACATGAATCCATTGTTCAAACATTAAAATAAAACATTTCTATATTTAAATAAGCTATTCAAATATATATTAAAAAAATACTAAAATAAACGCTGCTTTAAGAGCATTATGATTTTTTTTTCATATGGGATTTTACTCGTAAAAATACTCCATGAGGACTGTGATCAATGATCCTCTCCCAGCTCAGTGGCTTAAAAGGATACGAGAAGGTCCAGTGAGAGCGTTCCCAGGCTGCCGATGAGCCAGGGGAGGTGGTGCAGGAGGTAGCTGGTCTCTCCCTGCCCAGGATCTGGATTCTTCAGTATCACACTGATGCCATATGTTGTGTTTCCCAGAATTACCAGAGCAAACAGGAAATAAGATACGCCCTCTGTTGACTTCCTTAGATACTGCAAGACAGAAATATACATTCGCATTACACTAAGGCTACAGTTCAGACTCCAAGTAAATGTAGCCGAAATCTGATGTGAATCAGATCTGTTTTTCTCATGACAGTGTGAACAGCACAAACCACATGGAATCTGATTTCGATTCCGATGTGGGCCAATTCCATATGTGGTTCTAAATCCAATACAGATAAGATGTTTTGCAATGCGACCTCAATCTAAACAGTCATTTCAGAATTCAAGGGACTTTTACATCACTCTAGCTTCTACAACAACCATCAAATCTAAAACCAATGGGAGCACAGAACCTGATGACGCAATTAGTGAGACGACAACAAACCACCAGTTGCTATTTTTCTTGGCAAGATAAGCCATGGTCCAAATTAAATATAGAATAACTTATTATTTACATAATACAACAGAAAATTCTGTGTACCATGAAAGTTTTGTGAAAATGATACAACTATGCTCTTGCTGCCTGGCAACTTCAAAAAACACTGGCATCAAAAGTGTAATTTGATATATGCTTTTAATACAGCTACAATTAATATTCACACATTTTCATACTACATATGCATTCAGATCTTTCAATAAATACAGATGTTGCTTCTTAGACTACATTCACACTGCGAGCCTTCAAATCCGATTTATTGCTCTGATCAGATTTTTTTTCTTCTTATAGCTGTTCATGTTGTGGTTTTAAATGTGGCCAATATCAGATTCCAGTGTGAACAGATCATGGTCCTGAACTGACCAGCATGCTCAAAAGAACGATAAAAAGACTTCAAACAGCACGCTGACATACGGAAGTAAACACGAAGAACATAAAGTAAACGAGTACACGCTTATAGTGTGATCTGCCGCAGAAGTTAGAGAATTTATGCACAGCCAATGTGAAAAAACAATGAGAAGAATGTGAAAAGAAAAAAATTCTTTCCAAAAAAGATCCAGATTGCTGGATTTGTCACTGTAATTCTTTCTACTGACACCTTTCACAACGGTCTTGATAACTTTTGTGACTCCTGTGAACAGGATTGTGATGTATGTTGCAACAGAAGACTACCTCAAATTAATTTTAATTTTTAAATCCCAATCAATATTTGGCTGTCGGTAAACATGTCAAACTAGCGATCAAAGTCTTCCGATTTTTGCCAAGGATCAGAGGAATCTTAGGATTCGTAAAATGTCTCTGCCAAATCTTGGCCAAAATCATTCAGGGCACACCCGGATTTAATAGTCCTTTATAATAGTCCTAAAAAAAAACTAGACTAGAAGAAAACTAGAAATCAATTCAAATGTCTTTCTTTTAATTATGGGGTAAAATATGATCTGGACATGTTCATGAATCAACATCAATGTAAAACTTACATTAGTGTACATCTGTGGCAATCTGGAGCATAAATAGAGTACTGACGATAAAGAGCCGATGATAAAGCCTATAATCTCCTTTGTTGAGAAGGGCTGAAAAACAAGAAAACATTAAGTCCCAAACCAATGCTGAAACCACATAAATGCAATTCAACTCAATGATAAAAGCAACTCTAGGTACCTTTACCGAACCGCTGTCCCCCTCCACGGCCAGCAGTGCCCGACCCCTGAACCCTGCGGGAATCTGATCCTCTAGGGCAGAGCGAGGGAGGCTAAGGAGGGAAGATGTAATTCCCAGAAGACACAGCATACTGACAGCATTTAGCAATGCACTGTTACCGTCTACAGAGGAGAAAGACAGTTCCACGAGGCATCAGCACAATCTTATAACAGACTGTGAAGGCCGAGGGCCAGGGAGGAATATACAGAAGAGACATTCTCGAGCAGTGTTACTGTTAACTTAAGCTATTAGAAATCAGTTCTGGGAACTGAAATGAAGCTGAAATAAAATAAAAATACAAATATTACATTAAAAATGAATGAAAGCAAGGCATGTCCTTGAACGCAACTAATTACATATAGCCTACTCAACACATTCAACCAACAGTCTCAAGAAAGGCATGATTTACAACTCACCCCTAGATGCTTTATTCTTTATTTTATAATACATGTACATGAACAGCATTAGCAAGTCTGCCAGGACGTAGTACACTGCAGTGTATTTCTAAAGGAGAAACAAGGGGTTGAGGAATATCAAATAATAATAATATAACCAGGCTTTACTTTCAACTACAGCTAAAATCATTAATCAATTAGGGTAATTTTCTTGAATCTACATGTTAATTAATTTAGCTGAGATTTTATAAAAAACAACAAATGAAAAATGTTGCTTACCTGTAGTGGAAGTTGATCGGCTAAGAACGATCCAATAAGATTACACGAGTCACCTGCCAGCCATAATAACAGAAACCAAACAGACAGAGCGCTGTCCATATTCCCTGTCTTGCAGGAATTGTAGTATTGCCTACAGTAACAGACAGTATGATCTCAATATATATTATCATGTACAAAATGTCACTATATACTACCGTTCAAAGGTTTGGTGTCTGTAAGAATTTTTGGTTTGTTTGTAAATTAGTCTCTTATACTCACCAAGGCTACATTTATTTGCCACAAAAATACAATAAAAAGTCATTTTGTGAAGTATCATTACAGTTTAAAAACCGTTTTCTGTTTGAGTTCAAATGTAATTTATTCCTGTGATGATAAAACTGAATGTTCAGCATCATTACTCCAGTCTTGAGTGTCACATGATCCTTCAAAAATCAATCTAATGTCCTAATTTGCTGCTCAAGAAAGATTTCTTATTATTATGAATGTTGCAAACAGTTGTGCTGCTTAATTTTTTTGTGGAAACCATGATCTTTTTACTAGGATTCTTTGAAGATTAGAAAGATCAGCATTTATACTAAATAGAAATTGTCAGTTTTGATTAATTCAAAAGAATCCTTGCTGAATAAAAGTATTAATTTCATTAAAATCTTACTGACACCAACCTTTTGAATAGCAGTGTATGAGTGTTCAAAATTAGTTAGAGTAGTTCACTTTAAAAAAAACTTTTGCTGATAACTCACCCCCATGTCATCCAAGATGTCCATGTCTTTCTTTCTTCAGTTGGAAAGAAATTAAGGTTTTTGATGAAAACATTCCAGGATTTTTCTCCATATAATGGACTTCAGTGGAAACCAAACGGTTCAAGGTCCAAATGAGTCCCAATGAGCTTCAAAGGGCTTTAAACGACACCAGACGATGAATAAGGGTCTTATCTAGGAGCCTTCGAGTCATGACTCGAAAAAAAAATTTGTTCATTTTGATGAACGAGTTTGAACAGGAGAGTCACGAACGCTCATCACAGAACACAGCAAGGCGAGCATTTGTACATATAAAACGTAAACTTTTATATTTATTTTTTAAATGCCCGATTATTTTACTAGATAAAACCCTTATTCATCGTCTGGTGTCGTTTAAAGCTGCACTGAAACTCTCATTTGGACCTTGAACTGTTTGGTTCCCATTGAAGTCCATTATATGGAGAAAATCCTGGAATGTTTACATCAAAAACCTTAATTTCTTTTCGACTGAAGAAAGAAAGACATGGACATCTTGGATGATCATGGGGGTGAGTAAATTATCAGCAAAAGTTTTTAAAAAAAGTGAACTACTCCTTTAACATTAACATTCTAATATGGCAAAACTGCTCATACACAGAGCAATCCTCTTCTTATAAGAATTGGCGTACTTACGGTAGTGAGGACACCATGAAGCAAACTATTGACAGCAGTCCCAGAACTACACTGGCAACGTCCCTGGCATCCTGGGCACATTCCCCAAGTCCATACCAAATCCACTCGATCCCATGTGGGCAGAGAGAGCTGAAGTTTCCATTACCACCGAGTACAAGCCCGTCCGACATCACTTGAAAAACAGCAAAATAACACAAAAATAATGTTCTTCTGTTTTAATAAGAATACCGCCTGGACTGTTTTGAAACATTCTTGTGAAAACGGATGTGTTGATACTTCAAACGTAACAGGGAGTGCAGTGCTGTTAAAACTCTTATAGCTCGAGTCAAGAGAAGACATTACAAATACATTTGGCGCATTACCTTACCTGTGGTGTAGATCTTCAGCTGTTGAGGTAACGTTAGAAGTTTGTGGTCCTTATGCCGCACCGCAGTCACCTAGAGAAGAAAACAACGAAACATGCCCTGTGATTGGATGGTTGAAGCGCGACGTCATGCAGTAAAGCAGCGCCAACATGGACGTTGGACAAAAGACTTTCTTTTCTAGACTATAAGGACTATATTTAGACTAAAAGACTATATTTTCTTTAAAATACTTCGGTTAAAAGAACTATTCAGCTTTATTTTGCGTCGTGACCTGATCTATGTTATCGTGACGTAAATGAGTCACGTGTTTCTTAGCCTTTTATTTATCACACTTCCGTGTTCTGTACTCTGGCATTACATTATTATACAATAATAATTGTTCTAAAAAATAGCACCATCTTGCTTGATTTTTTATTTTATTTTATTTTTTGATTTTTATAATATATATAAGTGCTGCTTCTATATGCTTTGATAAAAATGTCATGTAAACATTGGTATGATTTCTACTGCTGAAGGTAACCGAAGAACCGCGGCTCGAATGATTCAGATTCGTGAATGAATCGTTCAGATGATTGGTTTTGTGAACTGGTTCATACGACTAATCTGTTCAAAATGTGCAGCACTTCAGTGTGCAAGTCGTAGCTTGTCATTTTCGCAATCACCAATTAAAGAAAGAAACCAAAGTCTTACTATGATGCTAAAAAACAACACCAAAAATCTAATCTAATAAACAATAAATGTATTAGGCTACTGATGGTTAACTTTTGTAACAAATATGTATGTTAATTTTCTCTCTGAATTTGCTTTGGTCGGGGAGTGTCAAGAAAGAGGCACTACATCATGATGATCAACATGTTTCACATTTTCACAAAACGGTGTGAAATTAATTGTTTTTTGTAGCAGTACACTGTTGATTAACTGTGCGTCCAGAGCTTCGAGACGCATGTAAATTAACATTTCTAACTAAAATAAGTTACGTGTGTTTAAAGAAAAAGTACAGATGTTCTAAAACAAAAAAAAAACAGATTAAATGTTTTCTTTACCTTGTCAAAGTAGATCCGTCACCTCCAGACAGAGTTCCGCTCATATCAGCTGATCATCTCGCCTGACTTCACAATAGCCCATTCAGCAAAACGTGACGCAAAAACAACCAAAACGATTTCTTAAGAGTAAAAACCCTACAATAATGGCGTTATGTCTGTTTACAAGAGTCTATAGGTCGCCGAATGTATATAACGAAGAGTTGATCATTTCTAGTTGTCACCATTTTTGCTCCGAGTATTTCTCATGATAGGTTCGTTTTTTTAAGCCATCATCTGTGTAGAAATAACTTGACTTTAAGCTATACTTTATAATTTAAAAGTGGTTTATTAACTGCGTTAATTTATTCCAATTTATTCCAAAAAACTCATTTAAAATTTAAGACTAATGTATGGAAGCTTCCTCCACAGATTGAAAAATAAAAAAGGTAATTGCGACTTTTTATCTCGCAATTCTGACTTTATTTCTTAGAATTGCGAGATATAAAGTCACAATTAAATGTTTTATTTTAGAAGATAAAAAGTCAGAATTGTGAGATTTAAACTATTTTAGTTTATATCTCACAATTCTGAGAAAAGATGTCAGAATTTTGACATAAACTTGTGTTATAAAGTCAGAATTGCGAGATGTAAACTCGCAATTGTGAGAAAAAGTCAGAACTGTGAGATAAAAAGTTGCACTTCTGTCTTTTTCTCTCAGAATTGTGACTTTGTATCACGCAATTCTGACTTCACATCTCGCAATTCTGACTTTATATATCGCAATTGCGACTTTATATCTCGCAATTCTGACTACATATCTCACAGAGATAAAAAGTCGCAATTGTTTTTTTATTTTTTTTTATTCAGTGGCGGAAACAAGCTTCCATAGTAACCCTTATAAATGTAACACTGGCATTACTGTAGTTTATGCATTATTGGAATAAAAAGCAATGCTTGTTGAAAGTACTTTTGTACTTGGTTTTGCCAGGTGCCACTGAGACCCATTTACTGTTTTATAGCTTTTGAAGGGTCTACGATTAAACTTTAAAACAATACAGAGGTCACCATTTTATTGAAAATAAAGATCAAATGTTCTCCTATTGAGGGGATTTAAACTGTAGGAATAAGAAAATACACATGCAAAGGAAGCAGGTGGACCATATATGATAAACTTTATCATACAATGGGAGGGAGAGATGAGTGTATCATTTATAAAGTATCATTCACAATAGATTTACAAATATAATAATGATAAGTCATAGTTTAGAAAAAAAAAAGAATGTTATATACTAAATCAGACCAAAACAAGACTATTTAAATCTGTACAAGTGTCTTCATAGACACTCAACGATTCATTCTTCGTCCTCCGAAGACAATGCAAGTTTGAAAGTTCTCACGCAGTATGTACAATGGATCGTCGGGGTGGGGGGAAACATGAAATAAATGAAGCATCTGAATCGCATCAGTTCCAGCATTATCCCACCCTTCAGAGAGCAGAATAAGACTGTGCTTGAGAGGAAGACAGTTTATTTCTTGCAGACGTTTCCTCAGTTTCTTCACTTGATGTGCATCAGCTTCTCAGCATCCACTTTTAAACGTTTGCGTTTTGGTTGTACCACGTCCTCGTCAGAGTCCTCCGAATCCTCTTTATCAGCCTCGGGTCGCGTCTCCGCCTTCTCCGCAACTACTGGGAACGTCTGGTCAGGAAAAATCTCCAGCAGTTTTTCCTCGAAGCGCTGACTCACAGCTTTGCCCGCCTCTGCCACTTCCGAGTCGGCCTAGGAGAGGGAGGAGAAGGGAAAGAGTGTGGAAATGTGAGGGGAGGAGAAAGTGGGTGGAATGAACAGGTGAGGAGGAGGAGAAGAGAATCACAGAAAGGGTTAAAACTCCAGTTTCGGCTGCTTTGGGTGTCAGCACTGCTGAACCCTTCGGTGTGGTGTACAAAACATCTTACCTGAACATTACTCTGTTTCTCCTCATCATAAACCTGGATTATTCGAGACATCTAAAAAGGGCAACGACAGCACACACAAAAAAAAAAAAAAAAATACAAAAGAAAGGGGGGGAAGAAAGATTTTATACCATACACACAGTGAGGTCACAACCTCATCTGTATTTAAAACGTCCAAGGAGCACAATTTTTGGTTTGGTTATAATAAATGCCTTTCGGTTATAAGGCATAAGCAAACAGCCTCTATATATAAACACATGAAAGAAAAAAAAAACTAGGGGGGATTTGTCTTAAATACTGTTTAAAAAAAAGACAGAAAAAAAATGTCAGTTATGCTGACAGACTCAACTAAATGCAACATAAATTGGAGGGGGGAAATTACAGAAAATTCTAAAATCGTTAATAATAACGTGCTTCTTTAACATGAATGCCACAGTCATCAAGTCTTGTGAAGACCGTAAAATGTCTCCCTCATTTTGCAGTTTATTTTTAGACAGAAATAAACATTTCAGTAACCTCATTGAATTATCACAATGACAGTGTGAAAGTGCAACAGTTTTTATCATGGGTGTCTTGGAGGGTTCGACTAGATAAAGTCAACAAACAAAACACCCTATTTATCCACTTCAAGCATTCTGAGGCCACTGTGATGAACCCAAACACTCAAACAGATCAAATCTATCCACTGAAATCACCTAAAGTTGGTGAAACAGAAGCCAAACAAGCTTTATAAAATGTTTTTGTGTAATAATTACATCTTTCATTTTATTAACGTATAACCACTAGAATAAAAATGAACAGTGTGACTGAGTTTTGCTTTTAATAACACAAACCTCATCAGGCAGAAACATTCAAAACATCAACTAAGTGCTAAAAATAACATCTAAAACTACTTTCTAAGGGAAATAAAACTAAATCAAATCGGTTGTATACATAATCTGCTTTTATCCGCATTTTATTTTACAGAATGTCAGAAGGCATGAACGACTGCAAAACTGACATTAGCATCATGCATTTGATTGTCATTTTCATTCTTATTGTTCAAAAAGTGCTGAACAATAAACAAATGTCTCAAACATCCCTTTAACGGAGTGAAAAAGTGCGTCAGCCCTTTGACACACTAGTGCAACATCCACAAAGAAAAAGAGCGCCGCTCATTAATGCTGAGCTCGACTGAAACCATTCCTTTAATTGTTAGTACTGGCATGGTGAACATACGAGGAAGCAAAAGCATGCAACCCATCACGTTCATGCTGTGTTGCTTCAGTGTGTTTCATACTCTCCAAATACTCGTTTCTTACATGCAACATCCCATCACACCCCCCACACAGGTTAAGGACATTCCCCGTACTCACCTCATTAAATTTGGCACAATTGCTAAAGACCAGGCGCACGTCGGACACAAACTCTGAAGGGCTCTTGTAATGCAGAGGATGTTTTCGCTGCAGTTTCCGCTTTACCAGGGTCAAATCCATTGGATTCTTTATTATTTTATAGTAATTGGGTACCTGGAGAGAAATCAAGGCTTCAGCATTAAAACAATAATGTTGGAGACATGCGGCTCTCTTCTAACACCAAATAATCTACCCATCGACATTTTTAGGTATATATATATAAATAAATATTTTTTTCTGAACACAGGTGTAATTTGTAGGTGGGACATGTCGATTGTGTCCCCTCCATTTTTTAAACATCTCGCGGCATATAGGACGGGTCGCAGGAATGGTGGTGTTTCATTAGTAATATCATTATTAGTGTTTATATATATATATATATATATATATATAATTGCTAACACTTGCAAAAGAGAAGATTTGACACATGGCACTGACAACTCAACCAAATACAAAGTATTTATTCTCTTCCTCTTCTAATGGGCCGACCCTTTTCACCACCTTCTTTGGGCCGGCATCCTCTAACCTGGCCTTATCTTGAATCTTACCCAGATACCCACACAAACATGTCAGTGCTTGATATACAATACAACCAAGAATAAACAATAGGTTTTGAGGAGGAACAAAAATAATATATACTTCTTTGTGCGGATTAGAACCCAAAACCTGCTTGACATGCTTGGCAAAAGTTCTGCAACTGGACCATTAAAGTACATGCGTGTAACAGTCGGGTCTATTCTCGCTACTAGCAACATACGACAAATTAAACACTATGTAGTATTTAAATATAACGCCGATTTATATAAATATTCTCTTCAAAACAATTAAAAAAAATGTAGTGCATGTAAGAATCAAATTTAATGCTTTTTAATGCCTTTTAAGGCCTTAATTTTCACAAAATCCATTTAAAGACTTTTAATGCCCCGCGGAAACCTTGTTAGAAAATAATCAGAACAATAAAAATTGCAAGTAAACAGGAGCAAAGAGGTTTGCTAGTGTCATGTAAACAAGCCCTTACTCTGTCAGATAATTAGAAATAATCACATGTTTGGTGCACATGTAAATGTAGTCATTGCAACCTTTAAACGACATTTTATATCAGGAATAAAATCTGACAACAATGAAATCATAAATTGTGTTGCCTTAAAAGCAGAGATGTATAAAGTACTAGAAACCCGGACTTGAGTAAAAGTACAAGTGCTCTATCAAAAAAGTGACTTGAGTAGAAGTTGAAGTGTTCTTTAAGCACCACACTTAAGTAGAAGTACTAAAGTATTCAACATTTTTTGTACTTAAATATTGTATTTTATTTTAATTTTATTTTAAAATTCACTACTTAAGTACTAAAAGTAAAAGTACAAGTATTGTGTCATGTAATTATTAAAGAAAGCAGTCAAAAGTTTGAACTAGCAATCAAATAAGATGCTTTGGCGGGATACAAATTTGCTTTGGCGGCCGCCAAAAAATGTCATTGCTGGACAACCCTTGCATTAGTTGTCAATGCGTGTGTCAATCAATACCATTACTCTATAAAACTGGCGTGTGATTTAGGCAGCCAACTTGCAACGAATGATTCATAATTTTTTTTTATAATTGTGACGAGTAACTAGCAGAACATTAAAAAATATTGAAGTAAAAGTATTAAATTCATCGAAAATATCTACTGAAGTAAAAGTAGAAGTATGAGAAAAAAACAATACTCTAGTAGAATACAGATACATAATTTTAGTACTTAGTGTTGTCAAAAAACTCGGTACTTCGGTACCAAGTCGGTACTAAAAAAAAAAAAATGTTACGGTACCAGCTTTTCTAGGTACCGAGTACCAGGTTAATCCAGTTCTGTTCTAGACGCGATGTCTGAAACGTGCACAGTTGCGTCCTCTTCATAACGCTGATATGGCTCTCTCTCTCTGAATCCACTTGTTGAAACGAAAGGAGGAAAGAGCCACATATGGAAATATTTTGGATTAGGCTAATGTCACGTTGCCATAAGAGGCCGATTACATGCAAATTCGCAATTTCAAATATAGGCGTGATTCAAGCGCGCTCATAATAAAAACTCGTTGGCGTTGCATAGCAACGACAGACGCCGCGTGAGAGCAAGCGCTTTGGAAAGAATAAGCACGCGCAAAAATATAATTAAAAAACACGCGCGACATGTGAACGGCCTCTAAAGTGCTTTCGGGGTAGTTTTACGAGTACATGAGCACAGTAGTATCCACCCGACACCAGAGTACTATGGTATTAGTATTATCATTTAATGTCAATGCCAGTTCTAGGCGTATTCTTGCCTTTATAACTCAGCAGGTTTAAAAAGCCTTTTTAAAATTAAATATGAATGCAGTTTTAGATTAATAAAAGGACAGTCAAGTCAAATAAAACATGTTTTATGGTAATGCTACAAAGATACCATTCATCAACATTACTTAGTTATCAACACATTGAGTGAACAATATATTTTTACAACATTAATTAATGTTTGAAAATGTTATTTATTACAAACACCTGATTGTTCATGTTTGTTCACTTAATTCATTGTGCATTAAATAAATAATGGATTAAAACTTTACAAACAACTTTAAAAATGTGTTAGTGTATACTATTGTTTATTTTAGGTCATTTTATCTAATCTTTTTCTAAAGTGTTTATAATACGAATGTACAGTTTCCATACTTGTAACCGTGATAAACACTTAAATATATGTAAATTTAAACTAAGCTTTGGTACCGAAATTGGTACCGAGAACCGTGAATTTTAACTGGTATCGGTACCGAATACTGAAATTTTGGTACCGTGACAACACTAGTACTTAAGTACAGTACTTTAGTAGTTTTACTTCGTTATACATCTCTGCTTAAAAGGCAGATCTGTATGTAGACAACACGACAGCTCAATGCGTTTCAGAACAGAACTATGGACTACAGAAAGTACAGCAGTCATGTAAGAACAAAGAGAAGTGGTACAACCTTATTACTCGTCAACCGGATGCATTATTGCATTCACTCAATAACGTAATTACGCAAGAGTCATATTCCCACTATGACAAATAACATCAGGAAATGGCCCAGAGGCTCAATACATGTTTGAAAACAGATGAATGGAGTCTCGCTACAGAAATACATGCGAGCAATGCTGCCGTTTAATGCAATAGTGTTAATGACCTAGCAGAGAGGCAGCAATTAAACTACAGATCATATTGAACAATGGTCCAATTACACATCTGAGCTTTGCCTTTTAAGAACACTTCATGAGAAATATCAGCTTTTATGAGAAATGAGGATATTATGGTCTTAATGGGAACTCACCGATGCAGGAACAGGCTCTTGAAACTCCGTACCGAGCTCATGGCAGAACACATGCAGCAGCACGCGCTCACATCGCTACAAAACACAAGAGCAAACTTAAAGAATATGCAATTCTGCAGAAACATTAACTTTATATATCTAAAGATATACCATACTGGGTCACTCAGGTTCATGTTTTGGCAAAGTTAATATTTTAGAGCCAAACAATCTCACAATATACTGTATGTATTTTATGTTACATAATATAGTATGTCATGTGAAGTATTGGGACAAATGAATGGCGAGATTCCTCGTAAAAGGAATCATACTAGGCCAATCTACCAATCCGGGGTAAAGTAATAAGAGGTCGCTGTTTTGTGACTATTGTCGTGTTTGTTTCTCTGTGACTCACTCGTTGGTCCTCTGGACTCATTGTAGTCTCACTTTTGTCCTTCTTACTGGGTGAATCGTCATCAGAGTTGTATTCCATCTCTGGATTTGTGAGACTTCTGCAGAACGTGCACATCCAATCTCCACTGCAGCAGAAGAGGGTACAAACACACGATTAACACAAAAATCAGGAATTAAAGCCTTAAACCTAAAGGGAACATATTCACAAAGTCTTTCATCAGTTATACTACTTCTATGGCATTTACAGTCATTTATTTCTGTACTCATCTTTTTTCTCCCAGGTTGTTAGTGTAAGTGTAAGGCCTAACAAAATAATTAACAAAATTAAAAAAAAAAGTTTGTCCAGACTCCACTGCACCCCTGTACATGCCAACCCGAAGGTGAAGGCTAGCCTCACTGGCACAGTTAAACTGGAATTGAGAAATAAATTTAAAAAAAGCTTTTATTGAAACTTTATTGAATTTCTGTTTGGATTTTGTCACATTATGATGTAATAGTGTTACAAAAGCTATTCGATCAGTAAAAATGCATAAAGTGACCAGGTGTAAACAGGCCCTTAGAAAATTATATAACTTATCACTGGTGGTAAAACAACTTAAATAAAATAATTTATAATAAAATAATTGATGACAACAATGTCATGTCATACAATAATATTAAATAATAAAAATAAAAGTAATTTATGAATATAATATGGCATGTTAAAAATAAAATAATAATAAAATAAAACAAACAAATAAAATAAAATACTCATTCATAATTAGAAATGCTAAATATTTAACTAGTCATTTATTAACTGAAATCCAAATGCGTTATGATGCAATCTTATATTATATGACACATTATATGCAACACCATTAAGGCCAAATGTGTTCATAAAGCCACATTCTTTACCTGGGAGAAGATTTGAGTGTTGGGATATGGCAGGTCATGTGGAAGACTTTAGGACAGCGATCACAGCACAGCAGTTCTCCACCGTTCTGACACACCGCACACCAGTCCTCATTCGGGTCGTCTTCCTTTCCTAGAGTGGTCTGGCTGTTTGCATTAGCAGTGCTTCCCCGCTGACTTCCATTTGACCCTGTGGTCCCGTTGGTAAGAGGAGCACTGACGTTTGGATTCGTACAGGATGAGAGATGATCACTCTGTGGTTCAGATTTAACATTTTGACCTAGTGTTCTTAAAATGTCCTGGACTGAACCGGTGGACACCGAGCCGAGGATGGGAAGAGGAGGAGTAACGCTTCCTTCTGGGCTGCTCATCTGGTTGAGGAGAAATAAGAACGAGAAAGACACTGTCAAAATGAAACAAACGTATCAAAGGCAGAAAGAACAGGTTTAGCCTCTTGGGAACCAAAAGGGAGGAAAAAACTTTTGCGCATTTATTCCCACCACATCATTATAGTTTTTTTTGGATCATTTAAAACAAGTCATATGAAACTTTATTATGGTGAAAATCATGCTTTTTATTCACAATTTTCAGCTAATTTTGATGTTAAATTTTATCTTTGTCCTTCAAACATGTACTTACTATAGTAATAACAGTATATTATGCATTATTATTTTCCAAGGTTATGTGTTAATACATCAAGTCTATGCAAGCGTGATAAAACAAAAGAATAAAGAAAACTTTTTGTTAAAATAGTCAAGGTAACCTTAACCTAAATGTTCAAATATTAGGCTATATCTAGATGTCTTTTACAAAATATCAAATATTTTCAGTGACAAAAAAAATTTATACGCCTAAATAAAACTTACATGCATAAAATATACAAAAGCAGACATTTTGAATTGCGAAATGTGTGGCAGATGAATAGTTTTCTGGGTAATTTTTGACCCATGTGTGTAAAATTTATGTAGAAATATAAAAAACGTGTTTATAAAGTAAGAAAGGGAAAATAAATATAATGATTTGTGGAAATCAAAAACAAGAAATTGAATGAATACCTGGATTAATAAATGATAAAATACATTTCTTTCAGTCTTTTTAGACCCATGTTGCGCATTAGAAGGGTAGCGACACAAAAACGAGTTTTATTCGAAAAGTAAGAAAGGAAAAATTTAAATAAGGATTTGTAATGATCTAAAACAAGTTCATTGAGGAATACCTGGAATACTAAACGATGAAATTAATTTCTTGCAAAGATATAGAAAATGAAACCTCAGTCGGGTCTATTTTAGACCCATGTTGTGCATCAACGGGTTAAAGCAACTGACCCTAAACTAACCCCTTACCCTAATCCTATAAGTACATTCTGTTAATGAATATTAGTCAGTACTTATTTGTGTAAATACATAGCAAAAAATAACACCTTAAAATAAACTGTGCTATGTACGGTCTCTTCACAAAAACAAACTTTTTTGAGTCCAAGGAGGTTATATAAAAGAAACAAATGGAAACATTTGGGACTAAGTAACGAGTGTAAACTGCAAGCTCAAGGTAAATACCATGCAAGCACTCCGTCTGCCATCTTTACAGCGTTCTGTTTTGATGTTTGCTCCAGAAAAGGTACACTCTTCCTCAGCTCCCGGTTCCTGTTTGACTTTGACCTGGTCCACTGTCGTATTCCCCGTTCCAGGTCTACTGGCTGACCCACAACTAAACAAAAGACACACCATAACAATTTTGCAAGCAATGTCTCAACAATAGTCAGACATTGAATACATAATACTCTTTGTTCAGTTCTAAGCTATAATTAACAGCTGGTAAATAAAAACTAAATAATTTTAAACATGAAAGATGGACTGAAATAAAAAAAACACGTTGAATGCTGACCTGCCCCGACTGCCCGTGCTTGAAGTGCTGGACGGACGAGCTGGAGTGTGAGAATTAGATAAACCTTGTGAATAAGAGAGACAGAAAGAGCATGTTAAAATTAAAAAAATCTTAAGAAAATTAAAAGGGCAGCAGACATTGTTCTATCTGAGTGAAAACACCAATCTGAATTTTACTTGTGTTATAATAATGCATAATCTGCCTTAATCTCAAATAGCCACAAAATGTCAAATTAATCCGATTTTTTTGTATAATTGCAATAATAACAAAAAAACGTACATTTTTTTTTTTTTAAACTTAATATATGATGATAATTATTGCTGACATTAGTGTTGTCAAAATATTCAGTACTTCGGTACTAAAAAAAATTGAAACGTTACGGTACCAATACCTTTGGCACAGAGTACCCGGTCAAACCCGGTTCATGCATGCACGAAGGGCGTGAAGTTGCGTCCTCTTCATGAAAGCAAAAGACTATTAACCCTGCATGTTCTGTTTGTCTGCGTGAATGAACAGCCCAGACACGCAGTTTCATTTAACGTTACCTCACACACACACACACACACTGAAGCACGAGTGACGCTCACGCTGTTTTCTGTCTCTGCTGCCTCACAATTATAACATGATTCAATCTGATTCAATTCATTCTAGAGAGTCACTGTTGCTTCATAAGCATTTGATTTAACTACGTCTCCATTAATTAAAAATACTACTACTAATAATAATAATGTGTGCATAGAAGGTTGCTTATTTTCACTTGATTTTTTTTTATTAGCAATATTTCTCAATGTCATCAATATTTTCGTTTAAACAGCATGTAGCCTTTCATATACATTTTCTGTCATAAATAACAAAGTCATTAAACAAATTAATTTTTTTTTTAAATAGTTAAATAAATTGGAAAAATAGTTGCTGTGGTACCAAAATTGGTACAGAGAACCGAAACATTTTAATGGTATTGGTACAGACTACTGGAATTTTGGTGCCATGACATCCATAGCTGACATGACAATGACACACTTTGGATGCCAATTAAGTGTCATAAGAAATTGCATTTAATGACCTTTAGCTATTTATTAACTTTGAATCATACAAATAATTTACAAATGCATGATTTCATTTCATGCCTTTTAAAAATACATGAGGTAGAATGATATGAATAATATTTTACCATGTTTTAAACATGAGCTCATTTGGAGCAGTAAGAAAACTGCTGCACTGCACATTTTATTGCCTTTCTATATGCGCTTAATATTTTCCTTTTTTTTAAAATAACAATAACAATTGTGGTAATAAATAATCATGATGAAATAATGGTGAAAAGCATATATATGCTAGCTAGAGTTGTTGGTGAGACCACCATTTGGTGCGCAGTACACCATTTGGTGCACAGTAAAGATTGCAGGGGGGCTAATGAAGCGTTAGCCTCAGGGTTGGTGCATAAGGTTGCACTGGAGATTATGCCATACGGAACCAGAGGCACTGAGCATGCATTAATGGTGCCTGCAGAGCCAGCAAAGTCTTAGCCCCTCGGGTTGGTGCGTATGGTCGGATGGGAGTTTCAGCCATACGGTACTGAAGGCACGAAGAGTATGGCATATATAAATATTATACATATAAAATACTAATCTGCATTAATATTTCATGACATTATTTAAATGTATGCTAATCTACACTGACATTTGAATCCCAAAAGAATGCGTGTCACAAATTTATATCACAGGTCTATTGGCAAAAATGTCCATATGCTGGAGTACCTGATGATCCTGGGGAATGTGTAGAAGGTCCCGGTGAGGGATTGGTGGGGCCAACAATAGGATATGAATTAGCAGAAATATATCGACTGAGAAGGTTATCCAGTGTGCTCGAACCGGCATCTTCAAGCTGGTGATTATAAAAACAATCAGTTCTTTTGCAACACAAGAGCTCTAAAACAATTCAGCTTTGTCTTCACTTTGGTTATGAAGCACAATAATAGCAGATCCAAGTATAGGGATTGTCTTTGTCTCATTGCCTTAGGTGCCTTAAATGTAATAATGTTCAGAACCTTTATTGCATTTGGGCACAAAAGTTATTACATTTAAATGCTTTATTACATTCAGGCTCAAAAGTTATTACATTTAGGTCCTTTATTGCATTTCCACACATTTATTAGATTTGTGCCCTTGTGATCATGCATTTTGGGGTTTGAACTTGCAACCTTTTGGTGACCAGGCCAGATCTATAACCACTAAATCTCACCACAGCATCTAATCATCTGGCAATCAGTCTAAGAAAATGCAATAGTAAAGTTACCTGAATAGGAGGGATTTCAGGCAGGCAGGGCAGGTTTTCAGGGTTGGTGACTGTTGGTATGAGCTCTATGGGGCCGACAATTGGACTGGTGGGGCCACGGTGAATATGGGCATTGGCCATACTGGCACTGGTGGGACTGGTGGGGTTGGCAGCACTAATGTTGTGTAGCGATGCCACAGGGAAGGGGCCAGCATGCCCGGGATTAGAGTGCTATGAGGGGGGAAAAAGGGAAATGTTTTGGAAAATGGCAAAAACACTTAAATACAGCGGGTATATTTACTATATTTAATTTACTGATTTAGTTTTCTCATGCAAAAATTTTTAGAAAAATTATGATACCTAGTCTGAGCTCTGAATATAATTTTACACTGCAATCTCCATTTTAAACACACTACACGATTACAATATGAATAAAAATATGTTAGCAGCTCCAAGAAATAATTACATACTAATGAGAAGAACCATATTTTATAATATTACTCACTACTTACTCAAATGACACTATAATTTTAAAAATATATACATTTATTACTTGAAAAAAACATATTTAAAATGTGTATTATAAGAAAATGTATATTTTATATTAATATTTTATTATTAACATATAATATATTACAATATAAGATTAATTTAATACAAAAATATAAAAACAAACAAAAACATACTTAATTTATCAGTTTAATATCAGTCCCACTGTCCCATATAATGGTTATATAATTGTTATTGTTTCTACCCACAGACAAACCACTATTTAATATGCAGCAATATATATTTTTTTATAACTAAACATTGGTTTCCCATCTAAGGACATAGGTGTTATTATATAAGCCATATTATGTTATTTCCTGGCCATCTCCAGTGATTGACAGTGTTATGTCATGTGACTTACTGAAGCCTGTCACATGCTTTGTTGGTGTCAATAACAGAGATGCTCACTCTGCTTGACTACAAATATTGCTGACACTCGACCAGAACGGATCTAAAAAAGCAGGCTAGATTAAGCAGCTAAAATTTTGCTTTCACTTCTTCTGTTCAAGTAGAAATCAACAACAGTGAATTAGAAGAGATTGACGTCTTAGCATTTGGGTTTTTGTCATGTGACCTGCTGTAGTCTCTGCACTGACCTGTCTCTGAAGTTGAGGCTGCATCATGGGATATGGTTGGCCATTGAGTCGGGGTTGCGCCGAGGGCATGCGATTCTGCGCTGATACCATGCGCATGTGATGAGGTGGATACATGTGGGAGGAGCCATTAACTCCACCCCTCTGGAGGGCCTGCATACTAATGAGCCTCGGAGGCTGAAATATGAGAAAGTGGAAGAAATGAACAAAACATACAATTAGGAACTACCACTTTAAATGCCTATAATATCAAAATCAACAAATATTTATAAGAATAAAACAAATATAATTCCGCTGATATATACTCTGAACCAATCATAAGGTTAATTCAAAAACAAATTGTCCTTTCTTGAGAAAGGAAAAATTAAAGAGGAGACGTACTTCATTGGTCATCAACTTCTGCCCATAGACACCAGCTAGACCGGAAAAAGCCAGATATGCATGGAAAGTAGGAAAGATCTAATCTCCAACTTACCGGTTGCTGTATCATCTGTGGTGGACCTCCTTGTCTGGGATGCTGGGACATCTGTGAAGCGATGCGCATCTGCTGCTGAATTTGTTGCTGATGTTGTTGTTGTTGTTGTTGTTGCTGCTGCTGTTGTTGTTGTTGTTGGTGCTGGTGCTGGTGCTTCTGAGCGATGGCAGCCTGCTGCATGTGCTGCAACCTCAGCTGGGCCAGGTTGATCTGTCCTGAGTGCTTACCTGGGTGGTTGTGACTGGGAGAGATCTGCTGATTCACCATCATGCTGGGTGGTGGAGCAGTATGTGACACTTTTTCAATAACAAGATTGCCTGAATGAAAAAGGAGAGCAGGTGTCAATGCATCTTGAAGCATGTAAATGCCTGTTCACACCAAGTCTGAATTTGTGTCACTCTCTGAAAAGTTAACCGACAAAAATAAAATACAAAAAAATACTGTAGTATGATATTTTAGACAACATGTTAAATAAAATGCACACAGTGATATATTTTAGACACAATGTGTATTTAATTTTTTTAAAATAAAATAACCATAGTATGATGTTTCAGACAGTTTAATTTTAATATCTGGTTGTGTATGTTTGTCACTGAAATTTGGACATGGTTTCTCTGTGTGAAACAAAAACAGGTTTCAGCCGCAAGTTAAGTTAAATGTTGAGTCAATACCGAGGTTAACCACATTTTTGGCCCAGAAGGTGGGGTCGCAGAAGAAGCGGACTGCTCCATTATTTTGAGGTACAGGGTCCACACGGGCCTTCATAATAAAACGCAGCTGGTATGTGATCTACAGAGTTGGGGGGAAAAGTGAATTAGGAAAGACACAAAGAGTCTCCAATAGCATTGCTTTTTGTCATTTAAGTTGATGTTGATATGGTATAGACATCCTTTAAAATGAAAGAAGTGGCTTTGACTTCTCCTATGACATAACTGTTATTGTTGATAAGTGTAATGCCAGTAAAGATTACACATTAACAAAAATGGACCCTAACAGAAAGGAAACGGGTGTTTTGTGAGAGAATTAAGCGTTGTGGCTGACCAGTCTCTTGCTGTATAGCAGGGCTGTACTGCTTCCATTGCTGATGGCCCAGTTGGTGAAGTTGAGCACATGGATGATCTGCTGGGCCAGGATGCTGATGTCCCTCTGTTGGCTGAGCAGCTTTATACTCCTCTCTTTGGTCACACTCTTAATAGAGGGAATGAAGAGGGAAGAGAAGAATATTAAGAATGACTGAAATTAAACAAATTCAGTCTCATTCAGAACTAGGGTTGGGGCGATGGACGATGACAGACATCACGATGTTTAGATGGCATCGGCTAAAAAAAATTAGAATAAAAAAATTCACAGACAACATATGTTCACATTCATTGCAAAATTCAAACGGGATTAGAGATTAGATTACTCTCATTCACTTGCATTGAGGATTTTTCAACCTAGAGGTCTAGCGGGGCTAGCTGAAGGGGCGGGACTTACCAGCTCTATTGCTGATTTAGCGCTTTTATTTCAAAATATTAACTTGCTTACCATTTCATGATGCTTACCATTCTCATACTCCGATTCTCAAATGTGTAAGTGAGTTTGTTTTGTCGTTTAAAAAAAAGAAAGAAAAAGATCTTTATCTGTAACGTGAGATGGGCACCGTGTTTGGGCCGTAGTTCAGATATTTCTGTCTGTTGGATTTATTACAGTGCGGGAAATCATCAGTTTCTCCCGAAATACATGAAAGTAAGTGGCCGAGAAAAATAGAGTTGACTTTATAATTATTTACACAGTATCTATCTGATATGAATAAAAACCGTCGTCAATTATTTGAATGGGTTGTTATTTCTGCTTCCATAGACACCATTGTGTATATTACAAACTAAAAATGTATTGTTTTGCTATAATATATTATATATATTTAAATGTCTGAAACATAAAATAAACATTATGTGGTTAAAAACACTGAACAGTTGTGATAGCCTATGACAACCGCTGTGCACGTCCTTCTTTGGCTCAGCAGTCTGGCAGTTATGTCACTGTACGTTTGCTCCATAGACTCGCTCTGTGTTTAGCTGCTGTAGAGCGTGCCGAATTCGAAATTGCTGATAAGATAGAGGAAAATATGTGGTGGAAAATGAAAATATTTTTGGAGAGATGCACATCAGGGGACGCCCTAGGCTACGTGTGCTACATGCCGTACACCGACGTACACCTCTCCAAAAATGTAACAACGCCTCAAATCTACGTGGACTGGTGATCGGTCTGCTAGAACCCCTTCCCTCGGGTTTTACATGCTCCCTTTGCATATATTGCAAGTATAAATGAAAACCAACGCGTGCCCTACAGCGTAGGTCAGTATAAATCAGCCTTTAGAATATCATGACTGATAAAGACTCCCTGAAGATGTAACTTCATTAAACACTGTGACATCTGCAGGGCTCGACTCATCACTGACTGGTGTGAATCACAGTCAAAGGTGTCAATTGGGGCTAATTTGAGTTGAGCCCTGAAGCACATAGCTGTAGGTGTCAGCACCGTCCCTTTCAGACATTCTGCACTTTCACATTTGGCCTCTCTCAAATCATCGGTATTCAATTTTCAAAAATGTCCTTGAGCATGTGATCCTCGTCCTTCAGATGTCGATACATTGTTGAATTTTGCCTGGAGGGGTCTGTATTTCTGGCTTGCATCAATCACTTCACTTGTAAACCGGTGTCCTTTCTTTCTTACACTAGCAGTTTTGCTCCAATTGTTCATACAATCAGTAAAGCTTCCCCCACAGCGATTCGCAAGGTTTATGGCATGTGATGAGGTTCACACAATGTGGTGGCTATAAAATAACAATGACCTTGATTGCACTAGGTATTAACATGCGTCTCAGGTGATCCGATCACAAATGGTCAGCTGAGACAAATCACTGTTTACATCTCGAATTAACATGCAGCTCCAAAGCATCTGCGAGCAGATTTTGCATTTCAATACATGGATCAATTACAGCAAGTTAAATATCAGGGCTATAAGAGTATTGCATATCATTAAAATCATTCCCGCCGGTTATAGTGCAAGAAATTCTTGTAAACATTTATTCACTTAAGCGTGTAGGTTGTATGAGTAAATGAATCCACACAGATTATAAGATCAAATCACTCATTTTAAAATGTTCTGCTAGACGTAATTTCAAGAATAGGGTGTGAGATCCAACGGTGCCGTCTCTTCTCTCTCTCAAGATGTGCTTAACATAACCACATTGCATCTGCACAAGTCAAGCATCAAGCGTACTGCAGGCGGCAACAGACTCTCGCGTTTCGGGAGTCATGACAGTTTTGCATCGTCACTCAAGTTTATCATATGCACGTCTTTTTAAGTCTTACCGATTTAAACATTCAAGCGATTTTAAACCATTCATTACTCGCACGCATACATAAAGCTGCATCACTAACAGCTCACGAGTAACAAAACCGAGTTCTTTTTCACGGATTATAGCACTTTAATGGTCAAAAACACGAAATTTTGTCAAAATTCCAGTCTTGAAGAATATCCTCATAAATACAGTTGGTTATGTCTTAAAAAAAACAGTTGAGAAAGAAAACGCATGTGTAACAGTATAATATATCTGTGCATTAGCTCTTAAAATGACAGCAGCCTAATATGGGTCAGTTATGTTAATAAAACAAACAAAAGAAAAGCTTTAATTGTAAGGATTCAGGATTAACAGTCTGTATTTAATTTACACAGGACTAAAAGACTATCCAGTGTTATTTTAAATTTGATTACTTTATTTATTATCTGTATAGTATTTCTAAACCTGAATACTAGTATTCGACCAACCCAAAAATCAAGCTTCCTTATGTTGTGTAAACTCTTCAGCAACCAAATTACCCCATTATAAAAACACAACTACAATGAGTAAGCAAATATTTAGGTGATGTAAATGTAATTATGAAGTGTTTGGGAGAAGATGTTCCAAATATGGTAAGGGGAGTGATATTTCCGGTATTTTGAACCTAAAACCACGTAAACACATTGCATTAAACCAAATACTAAAAAGTATGTTGTTTTTTTTAAACCACCATGTGATCCATGTAACAAAAAAAAACAATAATAATAATTTTGCAGATGCTTTCATCTAAATTGAATTGTCTGTGCTGCTGCATGTTGATATCAAGGCCTTTTTATTCTTATTTTTTCCTTTTAAAGCCATAACAAGCCTGGAGTTTTAATGTAAAGGTTGATGTAAAGGTCTTTGTCATTTTATCCAATCACACATTGACCACATTATGATGAGACAGCACCAGTTTACACTGCTTATAACATAAATTAACATTATTCTTTCTGTCAATGATGCTTGATGGATTATGTCTGCAGAAATAAGCAGTCATAGAATTGACCACTCAGTTATTTGTTAAGATCATCTCTGCTGTCCGTACCAACATCTTTTAATTGAAATTTCAGAATTGCATCCTCAGGGGCCAGTTGTTCAAAAGTAAGCTGATCGGATTTTGGTTATCGGATTGGAAATCAGATAGTGTATGCTTTTTTGATGCCCGTACGCTTACCTCCAGCTGCTGCAGTAGAGATTTGCCCTTCTTGTTGATTTCATTGATGAGAGTAAATACTGCTATCTTTATCTCATGTTCCACCTTCTTATGCGTCTCAGCAACTTCTTTGATTCTAAAAGGGAATAAAAGACATTAAACAACCCAGTAGTTCATTAAACAATAATGCAATTCAATTCTGCCAAAGATTCAATAATGTCCAGCTACTTTTCTTTAATGAAAAAACAAGATCAGGAAGACTTGGCAATCAAATTTGAACGTCATCAACTATAAAACCGATGCAACAGAAGTCCTACCTGTTTTGCACCTGAGACGCAGAGAACTCCACAAAGTTCCTCTTCTCGAGCAACTTAGTCATGAATGTCTCAATAATGCCTTTTTGGTTTTGAAAGGCTTCTTCTAGAAACTGGTACCTGCAAAAAAAATTCTATTCTGATCGATTCCTTTAATGCCATGTTATTGGTGTAGGTACTTATTCTCTCTTCATTTGGTTGTCTTGTTTAAAAACTCTTTCATATATTGCCAGCTGATTTAATACAGTTTAGATAAAGATGGTGCATGGTTACTGTAAACCGTGTGGTCTGGCTGACCTGTGTTCTTTGTGTTCAAGCAGCTGGCAGTCTCTGCAGGTTAAAGTGTCACATGTCTCGCAGAAGAGCTTGAGTGCCTCTTGTTTGTGCACCGGACAGAAGACGGGTCTCTGGCCTGACGTTCCAACCGATTCTACAAAACAGAACCACCATAGTCAAATTCATCCTCCCCTGACCCTCTATTCTCTCAGTCTATGACTGCCATATGTTCTCATATGCGCCCTGCCAAACTCAATCGAAAAGAGGGAAACTAAATGGGTTAGCTCTAATGAAAACAGTACAGGCAGAGCAAGCGACTCACTCAAAACCCTGCCTGTTGCCATAGCAACTGTACTACGACTTAGCCTGCTAAACGTGCAAAACAGATGCTCCACACCGTTGCTGAAACATCCAAACTACAACAAGACCACAAGACCAAAACATCTTTCAGCATAATGAAAACAATCATATCGCAACTGCCTTGCAAATATAAGCAATTGAAAATGGAAATTAATGAGTCTACAGCACGTACCAGAAGATACTTCCTCTTTTTTGCGTATTTTATGGTCCTTAGTGAATTTGACCCTTTGATGCGCTTCAATGCAGGTTTTACAGAGCCACTCCCCACATTCCATACAGAACCCAATGGCGCTAGCATTATCATCACAGCTGGTACAAACCTGTTACAGAGCAAATAAAGAAAGACATCTTTTAAAATAATGTCTAGAGGACTGAAGTATTGGCTCACAAACACAAGCTGATAAATGATTGCATGCAAGCTAATAAAGCAAGGTTTAATCTAGGGCTGTGAATACCAATAAATTTGATTCTAAATAATTGTGCTCAATTTCATTTGACAAAACGAAGAGCAATGCGATTCAGCAACTTTCTAAAATACATTTATGGGATAACAGCATTCATTAGGCATTTTATTCACTAATGCAAAATTATTAAGACTGATGGAAAGATTGTTATCCTCTCGAGATCGAGATCACATAGCTGATCCTGACCTGTGTGGAGTTTTCCACTGATGTGCTTGTGGCCTCTGAAGTGTCCTTGACAAAGTAATTGTCCACCATGTCAATCTGTTTGTACTCCTGATGGCACACCGTGCAACGCATGACATTCACTGCACAAAAACATAAAAATAAAAAGAGTTAGCAAAGCCTGGAAACAAACGGAGTGATACAGGAGATTCATGCATCTAGTACTCACTTGAAGCCATGGACAATAAAAAATAAATTTAAATATAAAAAAAAAGACAAAAACACTGAATAACAACTTGGTTCATAATATAAATGAAAACTGTGTTGGTCGAGCATTACAGTTGTGTACGAGCAAGGAGACCAAGATTCTATTCCCCATGTAATATATGTCTGTTTTTTTTTTTTTTAAACTAGCCTACTTGGACTAGTATATTAGTTGACTACAATGACACATCCCCAATTACAACTGAGAAGCACTGGTATTTACAGATCTCACAGGAAAAATTCATGATAAAATAATTTTAATAAACATTTTTATTTTTAAAGTTCAGCAATGGCAATTTGGCAGCTTGACTGCACTGACCAAATTTAAAAATGTGAATGGGTGATTTCTCTCTGCCTCATGGCCGTTTTTAACTATAATAAATCATGCAGCCTAAGATCAAAGATACACATTAATCAAATATATAGACACACACACACACACACACACACGAATTATGCAGCCAGACCAACTATGTGCAGTCTTACAACTGGATGTCATAAAACTGGAGAATGTCTTCATTTAAATTGCATTATGGGAAAGGAGGATGGAAAAAAAACCTTCCTATAGGGAAAGGGAATGTTAAATTTTTCTGGCTGAGGGCGCATGCATGAGACACAAAGTAATGATGGCTTCTTACACATTTAAAATCCAAAAAAGGATTTTGATTCATTAATAATTCATAAGGTTTTATTAACTATTATTGCCATCTCCTGCATTAATAAAGATTCTGCATCATGCATCAGCATTTCACCACAAATAATGATCTATTCATCAAACTAATTTAATCATCTTAATTTAATTTGAAACCATATTGAGAGATTGGACATGACCCTCCCCCACCCATCACATGCAACACCCCCTTCCACCAATCTGTAACACCCCCCAAACACACACCCACACACACCACTTTTCCCTGACGGCCCATCAATCCCCCACAAAGCTACAGCTAGAACTAGTCCAAACCGGTTTGAGCCAGTTAGCACTGGCTCATACTGCTTTCAGCCGGTTTCCCTTAAGCACCCAGCTGCAAACCCCAGCTAATGATTGGCTGCTGAGAGCAGCTGGAGAAACACTGCACTGAGACAGTGCCACTCACTGCTGACTGAGTTACTCAGTAGTGATATTAACTGGAGCCAGTGATGCATTGCCTGAGGCACAATTCCACAACACATCACATGCAGAGCCTTGTGATGCAATTAAAATTCCTTTATTATTCAAAGAGAAGGTTGTAAACCACTTCCTTTAATAATTATGATGCAATTCAATTATGTTTGAAGCCTTATAAAACCCAACACAACCAACATTTTAAGATTCAGTCAGACACAATTCACAATATTCTCATAAACTAGTTCACATTATTGAAATATTAGCTAGCTAAAAGCAGTTAAAGTTAATAAAAATTGTGCATGAAAAAAAAATGTGTGAGAAAACAAAGCAAAATAGACCAGACGGCTACAGTTGGGCTGTGAATAACAACTCTAGTTAGACGACAGGCTTGGGTACAACAAAGTTCTTGTTGAGATTCAACTAGTGTCACAGATGGTTTTCTCAATCAGGTTACTGTGATGATGACTGAGTCACGCTGGTAAACGCTGAGTTACCTCCCCCTGAACTTTAATTAAACGTCTACGACAAGCCCAAAAACAAACTGGAAAGTGAACAAACCCTTCAATTACTAATCACAAAAAGAGAAGGAGTAAACCACCAAATAACAGTTTAAAATTCTTACAAAACAGCAAATGTCAGTGAAATTAGGTGTTCAACCTTCAGAAAATGGTTAGATGATTAGTTGATCTATATAATACTTTTCATATATGAGGAGGGTTGCAATTTTGGCACTCCCTATAAACATTTGGGAAATGTACAGCTTGAAAGTATGACTTGTGTGATTTCTTTAAATAAAAAAACAAAAGTAAATGAATAAAAAAAAAGCTATGGGTTGCAAATAACATGATTGTTGGAGAATAATTATAAATTACTAACACTCGGTAGATTACAAAAAGAAATGCACAAAATTACAGAATTTATTTTGATAATTTTCCATTAAATAACTTGAACATACTGAGCAAAAACCCAGAGATTAATTACTTGTCTTATTTTCTTGTTTATTTTTGCTTAATAAATAAAAAATTTGCTTGGTTTGTTTAATTGCATATCAATTCCAAATTCTGACACTGTAGGATTTAGATTTTTGGATACATTCGAGAAAGTAAAGATTCATTAAATTATAGATAACAGTTTAGTTTACCATGTCTAAGTTCTCAGTTCAACAACTTCTCACTATGAAAAACATAGTAGTCATGCAATGCATCAAAAAAAGGAATGTGACACCAAAGTGTACGTTATTCAACAAACCTAAAAATGCAAAAATTAATTTTGTACATTTATATCACTACACTGAAACCTGGCTTCAATATACTTGTTGTGGTCAGGGGAATTAACTTTTTAATCTGATAGCCTGGCAGAAGAGTCTTAGACAAGTGAAGAGATTTAAAGAGAAAATTACAGCCTTCGGGCTTGTAAATTTGCATCAGTGATCGCTGATATGGGTGATAACCAGAACCACACAAAAAATTAAAATAGCTTTACAGGCTGCAGCTAATGCTGAATTTAGTTAATAAATTATTAACTACAATGCATGGTGCTAACTTATTACAAGAAACGTAAGCACAATGAAATGATAATACATAAAGCAAGTGCATTGACCAAAATATTCTCATATCTCCATTTCTCCACAGCACCAATAATGACATTCAAGGGCCAGTTGTTCAAAGGTAAGCTGATCGGATTTTGGTTATCGGATTGGATCAAATCTTGAAAATGGGTTGTTCAAAAGGGAAAGAAGGGATCTGAAATCAGATTAGATCAGGGAATCCAATCCTAGTTTTAATCTGGATCAAACCTTCAGTTTGTGTTGTTCGAAACTTGTCAGTGCGATTTGGATAACGTTGATCCAAAAAAACAGGATTATACTGATCCCAACAGGGGGTAGGATTTCAAGGTGGATTTCAGGAAGAAAATGTAGTAAAACTTTAAAATTGGTCAAATAATACATTAGTATAATTTGTGTAAATACTTTTATGTTTTGCACTTGACTTGTGTAACCGTTGTAACAGTGATAAAGTAGACATAGGCTAACAATTAAGCTATTCAGTATAGTAAAGTAAAAATAAAATAAAAATTATCTTGTCCCCATTTGTGTTTTGTCTCAAAAACACTTACAGTGACCCCATGTTGGCTCTTCTACCTGTTCTTTACATTGCTGGTAGCCCACATTGTGATATGTTGTCCCATTTAGAGCACTGGTAATCCGGATTTGGTAATCTTGAAAACTGTGTATCTGGATCAGGGTGATCCAGTCCAATATTGCTTTGAAAAAACGGCATAAAAGTAAGACGGATTACCTGATCCTGGATAGGAAAAAAGGGGATTTCCAAATCCGGATCATTTTGATCCAGATTAAATGTTTTGAACAACTGGCCCCAAGAGATAGTAATAACGCTCCAAAAAACAATGCTAAAACTAAGCATACGTAAAACAAACCAATCACCACAGCAGCGCTTTTTGTCTGGTTTATTAGCAGAAAATGCAGCATTTATATAGGAATGGCTGTGCATCGTCAAAGAAAACCGTTGTGCATGAACGAGTACATGATCAGGGGTCACAAGCCATGGCCCTTGCATTATCAATAACTCTGAATGGTTACCTTGTGTTTGACCACATTAGTTCACTGCTAGCTCCTACAGCACAAATATAGTGACAGCATTGAATCCGATCATCAATACATAGACAATGATGTATCAAAATATCAGGACTATTGTCTGAAAAACTGACCAGCAACTATGAGTTCGTCCACTGAGCACATCACTCTGACAGTGTGCATGAGGCTGCAACATCTGTACAGTCGATAATATAACTTGAATCAAAATAGAAAATTAGGCGAGGCTGACTGTTTTAAAAGGTTAGTTTAGAAAATCCATCATTAGCTTGTAAAGACTGGTTAGTGCAGGGTTTTTTAAATGATAAAGTCAAGTCAATTTTATAGTAGAGCGCTTTTCACAGTACATAGTTTTAAAGCAGCTTTACAGAAAATTATGACGTTAATGTTAGTAATATCTTCATGCCTTACAGTTGCATTTAGCAAATTTGCACTGGACAATAATATTTTTCAATGATATAAATCTCGATATAGTGCTTCTGCTTCACATGAGTATACTACGTGAATAAGAGTTGGATATACTTGTATGTATATAGTATGTACTTGTGTGTGTGTCTATATATATACAGAGAGAGATGAACAAAATAAACAATGATGCAATTGCGATTTGTCACGTAGTATATAATGTAAACAAATAACTTAATAAACAAATAAAAACCATTAATAAATAGATTGAAAAATAAATAAGCATGTATATGACGTATAAAAATAAACACGTATAAAAATGTAGAGAGCAGAAAAAACTAAATTTAATTAATAGAAAATAAATATTTTCTAAATAATATTTTACTCATACGTATCATTTGTGTATTACATATTTGGAGGTATCTGGCAATAAAAAATAAAAACCAAACGCTCTGATATTGAACTAACTTCACATGACTTTCTGAGTCGTTCTTAGAGTAAATACGTTCTGACAGTTACTCGTTATTAAAATACTGCAATCATAACGGCATGAGTTAAACATCAATCACCAGCTGATGATCGTACATGTACGTGACTTCACATGCCATCATGTGTAAACAGATCATAAGCAAAGGATAGTTTCTGGATTGTTGGGGACAGAACTGAAAAAGCTCACTTCCCTTTCCTAACTTACCAATACGAGTGTCCTGTCCATGGGGGCCTTGCACCGGGACGGTGATCTTCCGTTCCGGCTGCGGGATGCACTTGAGGCAGAAGGAGTGCAGGCAGGGAAGGAGTTTGGGTTCACAGTCACGGTTCTGAAGACTCTGTTTACACACAGCACACGTATCCAGTAGGTTTATCGGGGCGGCAGGGGTTGAAGAGGAGGATGATGATGATGCTGCTGCTGCTGCTGCTGCTGGAGGAGGCGACATCTCGTTAATGAGAGCGGGTGATGGACCAGCAGCGGTGCTGTCCGCTGAGGAGGACGAGGACGGTGGCGGAGGAGGCGGCGGTGGCGGTTCAGTGCTCTCGGCATTTGGTGTCTCGTCTGTAACGTTAGCTCCGCCGCCGCTGGATGTCGTCAGCGCTTCGGGAACGGTCTCTTGAGACTTTGGCTCCTCTGTTCCTTCTTTTGGTTCTGTGTCGATTAAAATTACACCTTCGGGCTCCTTTACTCCGCTATCTGCGTTATCTTCTGTTCCCGAAGCCTCTACCTCCATATTTTCGGAGCTCTCCGTACAATCTTGGCCTTTGTTGTCCGCCATCTTTGCTCCTCTTTGAACCGCCTGACGTTCGACGCGCTCAGAAAATCCGATTTGTTTGACGTCATGCCGTCGCTCTCATGTTCGTCACAGAGAATAACCAACTAGAATCCGTTAATAAAAAAACATATAATAAAGTTGTATTTGCCGTCAATTCATTTTATATAGATACATTTATATTGTAATTACAATAAAAACATTTTTATTTTCAAAATAGAAAAAACAAATGTTTTTCTTAAATGTCGTTATAAATAAATATTCTGTGTGGATCCATATTCTGTACCTGTATTTTTATTTTGTATTAATTGTTACTTTTTAGTACAAGTTATGGAAAACTTATGCTGTGCAATTTCTTTATTCTGAAAATCAATAAAAAACAATGTCCAATATCCTCCTCTCTTTCGTCTTTCACTATTCTTGCACGTTTAAAGCTGCACTCGGTCGTTAAAAAGTGTTACACATAAACAATTAAATAGTACTTTTGAGAAATGTGTATTTATTTACACGATCATTCAGATTCGGCGTTAGTTACTTTTACATGGTGTTGCCTCATGGGGGCAGATCATAGGCGGATATCTTGAGAGCGCGTATTTTGCAGATGAAAAAAGTGTACGAAAAATTAAAAACTATATGCGAACTAATTCTTTAATTAAAGCTCATTATATACATTCAGTTTCATGCTAAATAATAAATCACATGTCACAGACAAACACAAACAAAAGATCAATACTTTGGCTTCTTAAAGGGACAGTTCACCCAAAAAAATAAAATTCTGTCATTTACTCACCGTCTCACCCCCAAGTTATTCCAAACCTGAAGAATTTCTTTCTTCTGCTTAACACAAAAGATTATATTTTCAAGAATGTCCGTGATCAAACAGTTGATGGGCCCCATTGACTTCAATAGTATTTTCCCCCCATTCTATGATTACCCATATTCTTCAAAATATCTTCTTTTGTGTTCAGCAGAAGAAAGAAGTTCATTCAGGTTTGAAACAAGGGTGAGTAAATGACAGGAGTAAATTTTGGGGTGGAATATCACTTTAAAATGCTACATTAGAACTGAAAGTTTAATTAGATGTTGATGTAATGTTATTCAGCAGTAGTTTTGTAGATTCTGAAAAAACATGGAGTATTAAAATATTATTGTCCCAAGGGTGATGGGAAGTAACCAAGTTGCATTTTAATCACTTAAGAGTAAATTCTTTTTTCATGTCAAGCTAAGCAGTGTGCAGTATTTTGGCAAAATGATCAAATTTTTTTGGATCAAAGAAAAAACACCCAATTAAGAAAGCCATTACAAATACCTCAAGACCCACATACAGACACATAATAAAAAACTCTCAAGTAAAAAACCGCGGTTGAATGTAAAAGGTTTACGACAAACTAAGTTACTTTGAACAAATTTAAATAACCCAAAACAAAAGGTAAAAGTTCAAGGTAAAGCAAAAGATAGGCAAAACTTCACCAAATGGGATCATTTTTGAACTACACTACATTCTGTCCAATACAGGTCCCTACAACTACTTCTACAGTTTTGTTTGAATGACATGAGAGACAGGATGAAAAGTGACAAAACCAAGACCAAATGAATACCGTTTACTCCGAAAATGAACAATCCAAGTCCTTATTTCAGAATTTTATTGAGTATTTTAAAAAAAGATATTACAAATAGAGTAGAACATGACAATAAAGATGAACTAAATGTCCATCAGGTAGTCAAACATAAGACAAAAAAAAAATTTAGAAATGACAATACAGCCACATGAACATAGCAAAACAATTTTTATGTTTATAGTGAACACAAACGTGAGTTGAAATTGACTTATTTTGCTTTTGGTGCAAAATCATGAACTACACACCAGCAGAGCCTGTTTGCACCACAACGCTATTGCTCATTTGTGTTTTATAAAGACCATTTCCCCTGTTCATCAGGAAAACGGAACATAGTGATAGTGACCATTAAAAAACAATGTCACATTTTGGTGATCATTTGCTTTTGCAAAGTCTGCACAGTTTCAAGGTGCTGTTAAACGGTTTTCATCTTTTAAAAGTCCTGTCGAATATTCTCTTTGTTTTCATCGCCCTGTTGCTGTTTCATCTGTGCCACTTCATTCTCCAGCTGAACGATGGCTCGCTCAATCTCATAGTTCTTACTAACGAGGGACACCCAGCTGCAGACATACAAGCAGAAACGTCAAATAAATGCATTTAGATTTGCTCAAAATATTTTGCAAATGGTTTTCACATAAGAAAGAACATAAATGAAGTACTGACTTAGACTCAAGTTCCCTCAGTTTTGCTCCTCCAGCTAGCTGGTCATTTTTACGCTGCCAGTTCAGATCCTGAATCTGCTTTCTGGAATGAGAACATTGGGGGAAAATTAAATTACAATAAATCAGTTAATGGGCAACAGCTTCATATTATGTTAGATTTGTTTTGGTTGATCGGATCACTAGTAGATGGACACACATTCCCATTTCCACTTATTTTAATCTCTCTTATCTTAGTCTTTGTTGTCCACTTACAACCACTTCAGTCCTGATTTCTCCAAGGGGAGGGTCTATGGGCAGGTGAATGTATTGTTTTTTCTAGATCTTTTGATCTAATTGACAAAATAAGCTTTTGCAATTCACATATGAACATGACTGGAAAACATGCTCTGATAGCCATAAGACTAATCCGAATGCGGCGACTGCATGTTAGAAATCAGGAATGGTGAGAAAACATTGTGCTTGGTACGTTCTTCATCTTCAAACCAAGCCGACAGTTCAAATCCCATCAGGCTAGCGCACTTCCAATATTGTTTATGTATTTGGTCAGTATTTGGTCAAAAAATTCAACCACATGAGCGTTTTCACAGTGAAATCAATCTGGTCAGATGAGTTTGACTACCTTTGGAAGTGGTCAAAAGTGGACAAGCACAAAATGTTTACACTTGTATTTAGCATTGTCCACTTGTGATCTGAATGATCGACCAAAACACATCTTAATACCAGGTGTAAATAGGGCCTACGATTAATTTTAAATGCTATCTAAATAGTTTGTGCAGAACCACAATACACAACTTCCACATGTAAAGTAAATTCTATTGATCTACAACTTACCTAACCTTCTGCAGTTCCTTTTGTGCATTTTCAATCATTAAAGCCAAGTTACTGTTTCACAGAGAGAACAAACAATTATGATCAACATTAAATCCAGCAAATGCACAAATAAACCTCACAATTGCCTTCAGTTTCTGATTATAAATAGTACAATAAATAATTAAATGGCTTTTTTAAATAAAGTCTAGAGCCTGCAAATAGTATTCAAAACGGACTATAACTCCTTAAATAATATAACACAGATGTATAAGAGTGGCCAAAAGCCATTAAAATCGTCACCCTTTATTCAAATATTATTAAAGCATATTGCAAAGTTGTACTTGGAGTTGATTGTGTTATTTGTGAAAACTCAATGAAACATGTCAAACTGTGCAGACTATTTTTTATTTTTTTTGACTGGTCGTCAAACAAAGAATTTATCATATTCCTTCACAGAGTTCTGATAAAGACTCACATCTTGAATAGACTGACTCAATGTTCTTTACTTACTCATTAGACACCTTCCATGCATTAGTTCCATACTGGGCCATGAGCTCAAGGTTCTCAATGCGCACTGCCTGGTGCTCCAGCTGGGCCATGGAGTTGTTGACACTCTCCTGCCATGCTGTGATGTCATTCTTCTGCCCAGACGATGGAGCAGGGAGCTCATATCTAGGAAGACAAGCACACGTATATAAGATCTAACAGCAATCACCACACTTTAAGAATATTTGGATGAGCTCTTTACTGAATGGGAACTCGAAACTATCTGCACTGCACTTGTATGCGGTCAACAATGAAGCTAATAGCAGGATAATGAATAGTGTAATATTTCACTGGCAAATTAGCTATTAACAATATACTTTCTGTTGGGGTAAGAAAATAATTACTTCCAGATCTGTTACAATATTACTGCAGTTTCTCCTCAAAAAAAGTTCATAAAATATCATAAAACTAATTCATGTGAATTTTGCAATTTTTTCCAAATTTTCTGAAGAGACTTGATCGACTTAAATGACGAACAGATTTAATTAATTCACATTTTTTTAACCTCATTGGATCTCACAGAAGCTCAAACATTCTGCATAACACGAGAATGAACCTCATTGGTTCTCGCAGAAGCTCAAACGTGGAGTGTAACACGAGAATAGACCTTTTTCACAAAAACCGGAAATACGTATTAATCGTTGTGGAAACGGAGTTCCCGTCAACTGTCGACACATTAGAAAAACCTACTCTGGGAGGAGAAAATTGATCAGAGAGTCTTCAAAACTTCGAAAAAATGTAAACTTGTCATAGTCCAGTTGTTGATGACTTTTTAAAATGCTGTGGTGATGTTTGTCTGCAGCTGATGTATCTAAGATCAAAGATATGACTATTGATTTCAGAACTGAAGCTCATTCTTCCCAATATACGTTCATTAAAGGTAAGAATGTGGAGTGTGTGGAAAGTTATTCATATTTAGGGAGTATTATTTACAATAAACTGCATTTTGATGTGAATACCAGAAAGAAGTCTGTCAGTTTTATTAAACAGTTATCCTGAATTTTTTGCACTGCTGTTGCTATAGAACGATCAAAGATGAAGAAAAACTATACAAATATTAATTTATCCCTTGTACACTCAGATTGTTAAATACTCAGAATGGTATATATTAATATTTTAAATTTATATGTAGCCCACTGTTGTGTGTTCTTATTTATCTTGTTTTATATTGTGGTGTATTATGTGCTTATTCCGCTGGATACAAATATCTTAATAAAGTTGAACATGAACTAACATTACTTCAAAAATAGACAAAACATAAAAAATAAACAAACAATGACGGCTTATTAGTGAATGGTGACATGAGAAGTAGCCTACAGAAGATCACAGGATCAATAACATCCCGCCAGATTGCCTGAATCCATTTCCTTCGAACTTCATCGACAGGGAACTGACGAGGGAAGGAATGAAAACGACAGGTATGGCTGCTTTTGGGAATAACCAAAAAGATCGGTACGCAACAACTCTCACTAGTTGCCTTCGGCGCTATCTGTTATGAATGGAGCGGAAGAAGATTACCACGACAATTGCGTATTTCCGGTCACAAATACGGAAGTTGTGAGAAAGGTCTATGAACCTCATTGGTTCTTGCACGTCAAGCGAACAAGTGTGAGCTTCAGTTTACCAGATCTAATGTCTGTTGATTATTGTTTATATGTGAATAAAAGCCTAAATCATTTTTTCCCCATCATCAAATTCATATGGATTAGTTTTAAGACCACTTTATGGACTTTTTGAAACATCAAATTGGTAGTTGCGTAGCAGTCTATGACAGGACAAAATCTCTCAGAATTCATGAAAAAGACCTCCATTTGTGTTCCCAAGATGAACGAAAGTCTTACGGGTTTGTAAGGACATGAGGGCGAGTAATATTTTTGAGGGTGAACTATCTCTTTAAGAAGGACGCAAAAAGGCAACAGTTCACGACTTGTTTTGTTTTGCTCAGTAAACTTACCTCTTCATACTGAGCAGCTCCATAGGTTGACGAGCAGCCAGTCTTTCAAACTCATTCCTTATGATCTCCGTCTAATGAGAACAACACAACACTCAAATTATGGAGTTAACATGTAGATTACAGCAAACTAGAAGCAGAAAGGGTCTTTTTCTTGTACCTCAAAGGCAGAGAAATCTGGTGTGGGCAGGTAACTCAAATAGTTCTTGGTTGGTCTGTATCGTCTTGTCTCTTCTTCCACCAGAGCAGCTGCCTTAAATTGGTCAAAACCGATTAATATCCCCCATAATGTGGCTAAATTTAATTCTATAGCATACGTAACCCCGAAAAAATAGAAGTTTAAAAAGCTAAACTGTCTTATTTAAAAACCAGAAGTATCGTTAGTTAGAAGCAGCCGTTAGCTATCTGACTTGTGCCAGGAGGTCAAATACTTATTATTTATATTTATCGTCGTTTTAAAAAGACAGAACGAACAAAAGTAAATGTTCAGTATACTTACGGCTTCTCTGACCCCTGGAGCATCATAGCCCTGGTCGAAATACGGCAAAGCATCAACAAAAACATCACCAGCGACTGAAGCCGGTCCTGCCATCCTTTGCGTTACAAACACACGCTTCGCGCTCTGCTTCTATTATGATTGGATGGAATGAGTAATGAACATCAGCGCCCCGTGTGTACCGGAGGATGTACTTAGGAAGTTTCACGCAACTGCTATGTGTGACTATTATTCTATGTTTAACCCATTCATGCATTCATAGTAAACAACCTGCATTTAACAGTGAAATCAATGGTTTCTTTTCAGATGATATTTTATCAAAAGAAGATTTGGAACATGCCACTCTCAGAAAAAAAGGTACAAAAGCTGTCACTGGGGCTGTGCGTTTTCAAAAGTTCCTAGAGTGAGCATTTTGGTACCTTAATGGTACATATTAGCACCTAAAATGTACATAATAGCACCTAAAATTGACAAAAGTTTTCCCTTTTGAAAAGGTACAGACCCAGTGACAACTTTTGTACCTTTTTTTCTGAGAGACTTGTTTACAACAAAAATTGAATCTGTTAGAAAGAAGTTTATTGTTAAAGTCAAGAGAAAACACACAGAGTTAAGAGTTTTAAATTATAACTGAAATCTTTTCTGAAGACCACTCAAACCCATGCACTGACACCGATGTGGTGCTGACAAAATGTGTTTTGTGTACAGTAGGGGGACTGCAGATGTAAATTAGCCTATGGCTAACTCAATGCATCAAATTGTAACATATATGTATGAAATTGTGCATGGTCCCTAATAAATAATAGAAAATAATAATAAAATAATAATTTCGACAACCTTAGTCAGGATTTTTTTCTCAAGTCTTTTTATTGCTCTTAGGCCATGAAAAACAAGATCTGAACTTGTTTACACATATTTTACAGAGATTTTTTAGATGTCCACTTGACAGTATGCGTTTTTGGTATTAACCGAAGAAATAGGCCTACTGTATTTACATAATACAGTAGTAACAACACAGCAATTCTGTGTGCATTTAACAAACCAATGTATAAAATGATATAAAACCATGTGCAAACTATAAAATACATACAAAAAAATATAATACAGCGCAATGTTCCTGTTCGACCAGCAGACGGAGAAGAACTTCATACAAGTTGAACATTGCATGTCTCTGATATCAGAACATGAGGACGTGATTCCATTAAAGATCCGGTGGAGGTACAACTCTGTGGAAACCCAAAAATTAACAGTGATATGAGTTTTTAGAGATGTTACTTTGTGTTATACTTTTTTTTTTACCTCCTATAGAAGGAATGGATGGATATTAGGGCGCGATCTTGGTTTGGAGGGGGAAAAAATCCACATACAACTGCTTGCCACTTGATGGCAGTGTATAAGATGATGCACTACTATCTACTGTCTTGGTTGACACTTGGGTTTGATGTGTAAGAAATTGCTTTTTGAATAGCTGTCCACTGTCGTAACCTCTATGCATGAAAGGGATAAAAATAATAGAAAATTATCAAAACTAACAAATCCAGTCATGTAATGTCAAAGACAACTGGCTGAAACTATTAGATTGTAGCCCCCAAATTCACATAACTGCTACAGTTTTAATAATACACTGCACTTTCATTATAAGTTATATACTATATATGAAGAGTTCAGATGCAAAAGCCTCTAAATGCCATTTGAAATTTTCTTCTTTAATGATGATTTTTATCAAACTTGTATATTTAAGTTCATTAGTTTCACGTAAATAACAATTAATAGGTAATTATCATTGCCATTTAAGTGAAATCACTGAACTTAAATATACAAGCTTGATAAAAATGACCGTTCTAGAAGAAAATTTCAAATGGCACTTAGAGGCTTTTGCATCTGAACTCTTCATATTTTAAACCAACGGATTCTTGATTTTCTCATTCGCTGGACATTCATTCAAATTTCTAATTTCCCCAACAAGAACACATGGTTTGATTCACACTGCCTGCCCACCTCTGCATCTAAAAGATGTTTTTATTTTCAAATGTTACAAAAAGTCTAGTTTATCTACAAAAAAAAAAACTGTACAAAATGTAAAAGCCTCTGATAAAATGACACATCTGTATTGATATTTTGCAAAAAGCAAATGTGGCCAAAACATAAATGTTTGACATTTCTGTACATATGAGGAATCATAAATTAATTATTAAAGGGGAATATCCTTCATCATATTTTCTTTTAAGCTAAGTTTCCAATTGGAAGAGGTTTAAGCTTAAAACTTAATCTTACCTTATTGTCTGGCTGGCTTAATAAAAAATACATTAAAGACAAAATCAAGTAAGACATCTGAAATGGACATTAACCCAAACCTTGTTTATCATGCATTCATAGTCAGTTTTTTCCTTATCTATCAAAATGACAATAACACGAGAGGCTCCTCCCTTTCCTCTTTGTTCTAATTCAGTTGCCTTTGTTCCTTGTGCTTATAAACTCATTTCCAGTCTTTTCCTCTTATGTGATAGGGCGGCAAATCTCAGAATTTTCAGAGCAGAACAAGCTGATTGCAGTCTTGACCTCATCACCACCCTCGAGTGTTCGCTACGGGAGAGGAACTGACATGCTGGTTGAGTCATCACATGCTTTTGAAGAAGAAGAAAAAAAGATGTGGCCCCTCATACTTGGCGTCTGACACCGTTCTCTATTTCTTCTGCAGAAATTTCATTTTATTCCCTGCAAACAAACATTTTTGTGAGTGAAAAAAAAAGTTGACAAGTAAATAACTTTTTATTCAAGACAAATGGAAAAGCGAAAAAAAAGATTTACCAAGCCCCTTGAGAAATTTATTGACTCCACTGGGTTCAGGTTCAGGATATGAATCCAAATAATCTGCAGCTCTCACTTCAAACAACCCTGTTAAACGACAACGACATATTCCTCTCAATACTCAAAGGAACAGGTCATCCAAAAAATGACAACTTTAACCAGGAATATTCCTTCTCTCACCTTTAACACCTCCCTTTCTGAGCTCTCGGTCATGAATGAAACCTGCGAACATCTGCGTGTCCATGAAGAGCTGAAGAAACTGCCGCACTCCTCGGGAAGGATGAGATTTCCTGAAAGCGTCTCTCTGCAGCTCTCGGGTCCCACCGGGTCCTACGTCGCTCATATTGAGAGAATAATGTCCGACCAGCTCAACAAAGAACCACACGAACGCCTCTGACACCAAAGTGCTCAGGTCTGACTTCTCTGTTGGGAAAATAAAACTGCAATGTGACACTGATCATCCACAGCGTAATCTATTTAGCCCTTTTCAATGTTTTTCAAGTTTTCATGCTTGAATATTAAAAAAAAAACATTAATTTTCACATATTTTACAATGTTGCAGCACCTCTCTTCCCAGTCTGTTTTTAAAAAAGCATCATGAGATAAGTTTATTAGTAGCAATGATTCTACAATGGGAAACGCAGCCCTGTTTAGTTTGACTCTATGAAGCCCTTCCTTCCGTAAAGTGCAATGTGCTCTGATTGGTCGGCTGGACCAGTGTGTTGTGATTGGTCAACCTCTTCCAGCACGACTTACCATAACTATGAGGCTGTGTATGAAATCTCCCACTACTCACTTTATAGTGGACTATATAGTGAGCTCACCATTTTGTAGTGCTGTCTGAATGTATAGTGATGATTATTATACCCTATATAGTCCACTCAATGTATCCCAGAATCCATTTTGAAAAGTAGTGTACAACCGATGGTCACTACCCCAAGCCCTACATACCATGAAGCATTGCGCTGATCGTAAAAATGGCGGACGGACAAGGGGAGCAGTGCAACAATACAAATTTGTCATACAAATGAAAGTTGTTATATGTTTAATCTATGATATGTAGTAGTTTTACAATTTTGTCAGACATGTATAAATTGTTTTAAATAGCGCGACAGCAATGACGATCGAGTAGTGTCCGAAAGTGGTGTTTCTATTATGCTGGTGAGCTCACTATATAGTGCTCTATTCCCTACTCCCTACATAGGGGGTAGGGAGAAGTGGTTTGAGTGGAGATTTCGGACACAGCCTGAGTTTTTTCAGCCTCTGCCTTGGATGGGAATTATTTAAATGAAGAATATTGTGACGTACGTTTCTAGAAGAAAACTCAAGACTACAATCAAGGCGTTTAAGGAAGTTCAGAAACAGTCCTTCCTTTTACTGATATAGATAATAACTCTGTTTGGAGTGACTTTGTGTTTTGTAACTTAGCAGATGATTTCCATGGTAAAACAGCAACATTACACACTAAATGTAATGCCTTTAAACAGGCACTTGAAGAGCCCATAAAATCCGATTTTTGAGGCATTTAGCCCATCTCTATTAGCTTTAAGGCCATATTGCCCTTCTAGGAAAACATAATACAATTTTGAAAAAACTTCAATCAAATGCTCTCTAGAATGAGAATGTCAAAACTGAGACCTAAATCTTCCTGGTTTATGAGGAAATTTGTCAATACAGGAAAGAAAACTGTGCTCATCAAGCCATTGCATTGATCCTTTAATATTTAGTATAACAAGCAAGTGACATTTACCATCGGGCCAGATTAACAAAACATACATCTGAACTGATACTTGTCGGCATGTTCCTGACCTCACTGGCCTTGTTTAACGGTTGGTTACTCATCACGTCATGAATGAACAGACAGACAATAGATTTCAAAATGTTAACAACTCGAAACAAGACAACAGACTAAACCTCCAATCACACAGTGAAACCAGTTTAAAACTGAACCTTGGGTTTGGCTGTGAAGGGAATAACGGCATGTGTGTGTGATGAGTCTAACCTCCTTTTCTGTCCCTTGTGTTTTGTTCTAGTATCTCCTCCCTGTTCTCCAGTATCTCCTGAAGCGCTGCCTGCAGCTTTCTAGGTAAGATACAGTCCTCATCTCCAAGCTAAGACAACAGAAGGGAGGGAAAGATGAGTGTAAGAGCAAATTTAGGAAATAAACAAATATTGATATAGAGACCGGACGGATGAGTCGCCCATGATTGCATTACACAAAACAATTAGTCAGTAATTAGAAGCTGAATAATAATGAATCAAGTATTACTGCATTATAATCTGTGTCTGATGTACATGATCATTCCAATTTGGGGGTCAGTAAGACAAACAAATTAAACAAATTAATATATTTATTCTGCAATGACGCATTAAATTGATTAAGAGTGGCAGTAAACACATTTATAATGTAAAAAAAAAAATATTTCTATTTTTAAAAACTGTACTTCTAAACTTTCTTTTCATTAAAGAGTACTGACAAATAATTATTAGTTTCCACAAAAAATATTTAGCAGCACAGCAGTTTTCAACATTGATGATAATAATAAGAAATGTTTTGTTAATTTCTTGAGTCAGAGTTTGCTATATATTTTCTCTCCTGATGTGTAATGCCCTCGTCTGTCTGGATGGGCTTAAATCCACAGGATGCTTTCCTGTCACATATCACACATTTCAACACTGAAAATAAGGAGGTTTCATTTCATTGAGTTTTAAATAACATTATTGAAGTAAATTTTACAAGAAAATAGTATTTTAGTCTTACTCCTTCAAAATTGAATTCCAATATGTTACTTGCAATTTTTTTAAAAACTATTTGTGAAATTTACTAGTAACTTTTGAGAAACGTTTTAGAAGCCGTTTATGACCTTACTCCAATAAAGGAAAACGGGTTAATGCATTTACATGACCACATGTATTGTTGGCTTATTAAGCTTAATTGGGTTAAGAACGTGCATGTAAACATGTTCACTGAAGTAATGATATTTCAGCTTTGCTATTTTAAAATATATTGAAATTGAAAACAGATTTTTTTTAAATGTAATGATATTTCACAATAATACAGTATTACCATATTTTTGATCAAATAAATGCAACCTTGGTGATCACAAGAGACTTATCTTATCTTAAGAAAAATCTTATCAACCCCAACTTATTATCAACTTCTGAATGGTAGTGTATGAGATAAAAAAAATTGAGTAAATACGGCCAAAAAGATCACTTAAAACCACCACATTTATGACTGACAATGAAGTTCAGCTACTCAGGCCCTGACTTGAGTCTCAGAGTCAGACCAAACCCTCACGAACACTTTCAAAAGGACACACCCTTGTAGTATTAAAAAACTAAAACCTGCATACACACCTGAACGACAAACTTGTCAGCACCCAAATCCACAATAAGCACCTGAAAGAACAAGAACCCATTAGTACAAAGTTAAACGTATGTGTCTTTCAAAAACAGAAAGCATTAAAAAAATACTCCAATGCATTCAAAGTCACTAACTATATGAACCAGACAGGAACCTCAGATGGCAAGCTTGTATAATTTTCTAAAGTTCATCAGGTTCTTAAAACAAGACAAATGCAATCTTGTGCTCACTAAAATGTTTTGGAGTTATGAAGATTTTTATTTAGAACACATATTTTAGCACCTAAAATGCTAAACAAGTACTACTTTGTCACCAAGTCGAAGAGTGTACAAAAATTGGAGCATCTTATAGATATGATTTAATACTTTATACCTCTGCCAAATAGTACTTTATTGCCGGCATGGGGAATTTCGAGTTGTTAAACAACGGCAACAATTCAAGGCATGACAGTTATTAAATTAAACTCCGGCCGTGGTCATAATCAAATCAGAGCTCTACGCTGTTGTTTAGAAGCATCTTATATGGGATCCATGACACCGTCCTAAAAAATCCCCTTGTGGCAGTCTGCGTTCCAAAGGCCAGATGAGTCCAAGTACGAATGTTCATGTAAAACCTGAATGTTTTTAATCTTCTGAAGTAAAACACCCTAAAGTTCATAACCCAGTCAAATTACTGAAACTAATATGAGAAAATGGCTAGAAATCAATGGTTTTAATGTCAACCCTGAACACAAGATCAAACATATTTGCACATCAACACTTTTGTTCTGAAGTGTAGCCAATCATAACAGATCATTTATTATACGATCTTTACCATATAGCATAGTAAGAGAAATTATCACTAATAATGTAAAATTTTGGTGCCAAAAAACTCTAAGTCTCAAGTCATTCCATACCTGTATGAATTTATTTCTTATGATGAACGCAAAAGAAGATATTTTGAAGAATGTCGGTAACCAAACAGGCCCCACTGACTTCCATAGTATCTTTTTTGTATACTACAAGTTAAAGAAGTAATTCACTTTAAAACAAAACTTTTGCTTATAATTTACTCACCCCCATGTCATCCAAGATGTCCACGTCTTTCTTTCTCCAGTCGAATAGAAATTAAGATTTTTCAATGAAAATATTCCAGGATTTTCTCCATATAATGGACTTTAATGGGAACCAAATGGTTCAAGGTCCAAATGAGAGTTTTAGTGCAGCTTCAAAGGGCTTTAAACGACACCAGACGATGAATAAGGGTCTTATCTAGGACCCTTTGAGTCATGACTCGAAAAAATATTCATTCATTTTGATAAACAAGTTCGAACAGGAGAGTCACAAACGCTCATCACAGAACAGAGCAAGGCGAGCATTTGTGCTTATAAAACTTAAACATTTTTATTTTTTTTAAAAATGACCGATCGTTTTGCTCGATAAGACCCTTATTCATCGTCTGGTGTTGTTTAAAGCCCTTTGAAGCTGCACTGAAACTCTCATTTGGACCTTGAACCGTTTGGTTCCCATTGAAGTCCATTATAAGGAAAAAATCCTGGAATGGTTTCATCAAAAACCTTAATTTCTTTTCGACTGAAGAAAGAAAGACATGGACATCTTGGATGACATGGGGGTGAGTAAATTATCAGCAAAAGTTATTTTAAAAGTGAACTACTCCTTTAATGAGACCCTTCAACTATTTGGTTACCAACATTCTTCAAAATATCTTCTTCTGTGTTCAGCAGAAGATAGAAACTCATACAGATTTGGAATGACTTGAGGCTGAGTAAATGATGACAGAATTTTCATTTTGGGTGAACCATCCCTTTAAATATGGCAACTGACCTCCTCGATGGGCATATCCAGCACCTGAGGCAGGGATGGAGACAGCGCCCCCATTACAAAAGGAGTGGGAGAGCAGCATATGTCCAGCATGCTGACAGGGAGCACTGGTACAAACGTGTGCTGCCATGTGAAGGGATACAGTAGTGCCAAAGCAGAGTGAGCACATCGGGATAAGACACTGGACAGAGACAAAGAGAGTTAGGTTCAAATTTAATTCCAGCTGGCATTCAGAATGGTATATTTGGGTCTCAGCATGGGTAGCGGTCTGTACCTGAGTTTGTCTGCGATGAAGATCACCCTCCTCTCCAGCAGCAGAGAAGCGAAGACCTGCAGGAGTCTGGTCACACTGAGACACTGCAGCAAACTCTCAAAGTCCACGTGCTCCAAACGAGAGTCCACCGGCCTGCAAAGCGTCAGAACCTACGTATACGACAGACACACACGTGACTCTACAAATATTGTGACAAACCGGTTCCTTGACATTTAAGTGATTAAAAAGGTTTCAAATAGGCAAGAAATGATATGTAAAAGGCAACATTGTATAACAACGACAATAATAATATAAAATCGTCTTGACTCTATATTGTTTTGCAGCAAAAAAACAACAACATTTGAATGTTTCAAGTACCTAAAAACCCTTGTTGGAATTTGTAGAAATAATTTTTTAAATACTTTTAACTATAAATAAAACTTAATTAATTTATATAACTATTTATCAGAGTTTATTACATTTTATTAAAATAATTATTTAATATTTTAAGGTATCATGTAACAAATGTGCAACCTCAAATGTATATATTTGAATGCTTGTTCCTTGATTTGTTGTCAATGGTATTAAATGTTAAAATTTATGTTAAAATGAACGTAAAAAAATTGTATTTTGAAAATACAAAAAGTTGTTGCAAGGTCAAAAGTTCATATGGTTTATTTAAATGTGCATATGGTTACGTTTGGTTACGTTGTTTAATGTTTGTGTGAAAGATTTTCATATTTTTTTAAAATAATATAATAAATATATTCTTTTTTTTACAAAATAATATTATAATTTGTTGCTTTTATTCTGATCAGTGGCATGTGTTTGAACTGTTACTGATACCATCATAAAAAATATTTTTTAATGATAATTCTTAACTGGTGTTTCAATTTCTTAATCTGTAAAATAAATGAATTACAAAAAAAAAGGTCAAGTTCTTCTTTATAACTAGTACTAATGTCAAGAACATAACAATCATCTTTTATGCTACGTATAAAAATACCCAAACTAAATTCAGAAGTTCAACATTTTGCAAGTTTTTTAAAAAAATCTATATTTTCTGAGAATTTTTCAGAGAAAAATCAACAAGAAGTATAAAATTCAATAAGATTTAAGTTAAACAATACCTTACCTCATTGCCAGAGCCTGGCAGGAAGCTCTTGACAGTGATGGTGCGTCCAGGAGCGGGGAAGGGAGCTTCCATGACACTGTGCATGAAAGGATGAACCAAAGCAGGAGAAATCTCTCTCCTCCTCTCTACCTCCTCCAAGATCTACTCCCAAACATTTCAGGCAGTTACATTTCAGCATCAACATTTCAATGATCAAACAGGAAATTCATATCTGGTCTTAGAAACGACCCTGACCTTAGAGAACAGATTGAAGCAGCCCAGTCTGCTGATGATGCAGTGAACTTCAGGCAGTCTCTTCCCCTTCCCACCGGGCTGCAGAACACACGGGACAATTGTCAAGGTTAGTGCATATTTACCACTGAGAATACACAATATACTCTCACTGAATACTATTTATTCACCTTCATGTTGTTCCAAATCTCCATGATGATTTATAGGGGCTTTCGCACCGGGTAGTTACAGGAACTTAGTTATAGGATTGTTCCCCAAGAACTAAATGTTCCCCTAAGGCCATTTTCCCAGTTGTATTCACAACACCAGTAGGAATTTTGAAGTGACGTGAGCTGGTCGAAAGCTAATTTAGTTCCCCCAAAATGCGTTCCTAGTATTAAATTTGGTCCCAGTTACTGCAGTACGAACACACCAAAAAGTGCCATTTGTTTTAGGAACTATGAAAAGAGTCCAAAGCCCCTTATGTGAGGTTTGGAATGACATGATGAATCCGCATGTTTGGAAAAAGAATTAAGGAGACCAGGTGAGATTAGGTGTTTCTGTTGAATTAATATGACCACATTTAAAAACTAACCAGGATTTTGCGGCAGTATCCGAATAAACGACTCCCGTCCTCCCCCGTCAGGACAAAAGAAAACGTTTCACTGTGGGTGATAATCAAAAATCATCTTAGAAGTGTGAATTAGTTAGCCAACTAACATAAAACTGATTAATATCAGCATGTTACCTGGTGTGGTCCGAAGATGGACACCAGTCATGACAGTCAGGAAAACAAAACTTAGGAATTGCCCTCAATCTATCTTCGGCCTCACGAGACAGACGAGAAGACTTCTCAAACTAAATGCAAAACAAAGACAAAAAATTATATTTTATATAAATCACATATTTAATTGAATTTTTATACATTATATAATTGATATTTATTTAAACAAAATAAAATAATTATATATATATATATATATATATAATTAACATTTATTTAAAATCATAATGTAAAAAAAAATTCTAAAAATATTTTATTATTTTATATAAAATACATTTTAATTGTAATATATAAAAAGGCATAAATAATATTTTAAAAATGTATTATTTAAAAAGGTCTCTTTACCTTCGTAGGGAACTGTTGTGTAATCTCAGGGATGTACGTGTTTCCAGGGGAACCTTTTCTAAGCGACACCACAACAAATTGCTGAAAAAGTTGCTGCTGTTGAAGCTGGATCAAGTCCCTCTCTAAAGTGCGGTAACCGGGACGCCTTTTTAAGGTTGATTGAACATACACTGTGCGATGGGATCGATCTACAAAAAAAAAAAAATGTAAACAGCATTGATGGGTTTATGAAAACTGCTTAACTGGTTTGACTTACAAGTTAAAGTTGAATAAACTGTGCCACTGGGAGACACTGACCTTTAGAGCTCTCCTCAGGATCACTCTCTGTTCCACTCAATTCATCTGCCATAAAACATACATGTACAAGTTGATTACAATTTTCTCTTGGTAAGCAGGTAAATATGAAATGTGCATCTTTTCTCACCTCTGGTTGCCGTCACCCATACTCGTTTCCTTCCTCTTTTGGCTTCAAAAATCTCCTGGATCCTGTTTACGAGCTACAGGAGAAACACACAAATATTAATCCCTCAGGATTTTGTTCACACAATTGCAGGTTAAATACAACTTTAGTTTTTACACTACAGTTCAAAGATTTAGGGTCAAATTTGGAAAGAAGCCTCTTATGCACAACCAAGACTGCATTTATTTGATCAAAAATACAGTTAAAAAATATTGTTACAATTTAAAATAACTGTTCTCTATTTAATATATTCATAATTTATTCCTGTGATGGCTACAGTTTTCGGTGTCACATGATCCTTTAGAAATAATCCTAATAATTATTATTAATATTAAAAACAGTTGTGCTGCTTAAAATTTTAATTAACAATTAAACAATTAATCGCGATTAATTGCATCCAAAATAAAAGTTTGTGTTTACATAATATATGTGGGTGCACTGTGTAAATTATTTATATATATATATACACACACACACACATGCTTGTATATATTTATGAAATATTTTCATGTATATACTGTATATACATTTATATATAATTTATATTATATATAAATATAAATATTTATATATAAAACATATTTTTTTCTTAAATATACATTCATGTGTGTGTATTTATATATATATACAAAATAATTATACACAGTGCACCCACATATATTATGTAAACACAAACTTTTATTTTGCATGCGATTAATCGCGATAAATCATTTGACAGCCCTAATTTTAATATATGTGGAAACCAAGATACTTTTATTTTTTTATTTTGTAACATTTAGTGACACGTATTTACTGTCACTTTTGTCCAATTTAGTACATCTTTGTAAAATAAAATTATACATTTCTTAAAATAGAACAGCATTTATTTGAAATTGAAATCTTTTGCAACATTATAAATTTCCCAAAATTATAAATAAATGTCCCAAACTTTTGAACAGTGGTGTGCATTAAAAACATGAACATATTACATTGCAATCCCTACAAAATAATGTTTAAAATACGAAACAATATACAAAAGTATAACTAAGACGCTTAAACATTATCATGTGACTAGATGCGTCACAATGACCTGCGTCTACATGTGTATTTCAGACCTGTTAGTCTCTTGGTCAGCAGAACATGACATGCTAATTATGATTCATAGTCATGGAGACCACGGTGGTCTGCCCACATCCCACAGTGAGAGCAGTGAGACAGCACATGGTGGTGGCATCTGCACATGATGAGCGGAAACAGTGTGGTGGTACTTCTCCCCCAGATAAAAACATAATGCTCTCCATGTGTGGAGATGGTAAAGCCCTTTTTAAAGGGATAGTTCTAGAAAATTAGATAGAATAGAAAATTCTGTCATCAATCACTCACCCTCATGTCGTTCCAAACCCAAACCCAAATATGAAAGCTTTCTGTCCCTCCATATACAGCCTACGCAACTACCTTCAAAAAGTTCATAAAGAGATTGTAAAACTTACAAATATTAAATTTTATTAAATATATATAAATATATTAAATATTATTGTGACACGGCACATCTGTATTTCATATTTTCCTAACGTCTTGTACCTTAACATGGTATCATGTGGATGAATAATCATATGCAGATGAGGATATGCATATTTAAACTAGGCGTTGTAAGCTCCATATATGGTTATTTCAGGGAGGAGACGCACGTGCGCACAATCTTCGGCTGACTGGGATTTATAAAGGTAATTCTGCGCAGGTTCTGGCATACGAACGGTTTTATAAATCGGAATATTTTTTGGCGTACGCCACTTTTGGCTTTTGAGCGCACACTTTTACACTCTAAAAACAATGCTGGGTTGTTTTAACCCAAAATTGGGTCAAATATGGACAAACCCAAATGTTGGGTTAAAAATGTAATTAAAAAATTGCAACTTTCACTTTCAACTGTACATTTTTTAATTAAATTTTTAACCCAACATTTGGGTTTGTCCATATTTGACCCATATTTGGGTTGAAATAACCCAGCATTTTTTAGAGTGTAGTAAGGATCCTACGCACAGTTTAATAAATGAGACACCAGATCTGATATGTTCGCTGATCAATGTTTAAAAGTGAATAAAGTCTATATTAATTCTCTTCATTGTATAAAGAGGTCGAGTCTCTTCAGAAACTTTGGACTAAACCGCTCAATTCATAAGGATTAGTTTTAGGCTTTATGAACTTTTTGAAGCGTCAAAAGTTGCGTAGCAGTCAATGGAGGGATGGAAATCGCTCAGATTTCATCAAAAAAGATCCGAAGATGAAAGAAAGTCGTACAGGTTTGGAATAACATGAGGGAGAGTAATTAATGACAGAGTTTTCATTTTTGGGTGAACTATCCCTTTAAGCACTACTCAAAGCAAGCGTCATGTGTTGCACGTCAAAGCAATGAGTTTCAAATGGAGTCACGGAAGGAGGATTTTAGGTTGCTAGGTAGCAGAATGCAAGAATAAACAGTGAACAACATGATCATGTATTTGAGCACACAACTGAAAAAGTTATGACTTTGATTCATTACAGAAAGAAAAAAAGAGAGGGTTCATGAAGCTTAACTGTTTCAGTTCAAAGAAATGAATCACCATGATCACAGGAGACAGTCTAATTTCAAGGTTGTTAACAACAACCAGTCAAAGTAGGACTTTTTTTTTGAGTGACGCATGTGACATTACAAATGCAAATGTTAACAATTATAAGTTAGATTAGAAGTATACCAAACAAACATCAAATGTCAACTAAGGGTGAGAAAGTATTAAAAGTAGGGCTGTCAAATGATTAATCGCGATTAATCGCATCCAAAATAAAAGTTTGTGTTTACATAATATATGTGGGTGCACTGTGTTTAATTATTTTATATATATATATATATATATATATACACACACACACACATGCTTGTATATATTTAAGAAATATTTTCATGTATACTGTATAGATTTATATATCATTTATATTATATCAATTTAAATATTTTATATATATAAAATAATACTTTTTTTCTTAAATATACATGCATGTGTGTATTTATATATATACAAAATAATTATACTCAGTGCACCCACATATATTATGTAAACACAAACTTTTATTTTGGATGCGATTAATCGCGATTAATCGTTTGGCAGCCCTAATTAAAAGTAAATAAATCAATAAAGAATGTTTAAGTGAATGAAAAATATGCTCTTTGTAAAACAAAAAGACCATTTAAAAACAGAATTGGGCCTTTCCAAAATAACAATATGGATCATACTAGCGCAAAGCTGAATATAGCTGATTACTCAGTATGATGCACAGGCACTTCATGATAATCTTCAACCTCTCAAGCTCCAAAAGGAAGTGTTTCCTGCCACCATCCATCCATCTCCTAACCACTTCCTCCCTCTCTTTCCCTCTTCTTCCTTCAAGCACCAAAGCTGACATTTCTATCTAGACTGTTTTTCATACATGTTTCATGTCTGGTTCTTTCTTCTTATATTCACAGCTATTTTTTATTTTGAGATTTGGGACACGGCAGGCTAGAGAAATGTGGTTTATGTATCAAATAATTAGAGTTTGTTTGCAGCTCCTGCTAAAGAATTGATTATGTCATGTAAAAGTGTGGTTAAAGTTCACATGCATACAATCAGATAAACAGGTGATGGCAGGCACATATTGCGCAATGTTTAATGACGTCTGAGGCACGTGTTTGTGCGTGTGGGTTTACCGGGGGTTGATGGTTTGTCTTGTATGCAGTAGCAGGTTTGGCTGCTTTAGGAGTGTTTGTAGTGAAGGTACGTGAAGGTGACGTTACGGATTCTTTGCGTTCCCGTCCCATTTTATGCAGCATGTCGTCGTTAGGTAATAGTGTGAAGGGCTTCGGTGAGAGCTGCATAAAGGTAACAGACAGTGGATTAGAAAGCAGTAAAATAACCCAACGGGTAGCCCAACTATGGGATGGTATAGCACCTTCACAACTGTGGGTTATTTTAACCCAATGCATTCGGTTAAAAGTAACCCAACAGTTAAGTTAACTATTTATTTGTATTTATTACATTAATAAATACACTTAGTTTTCAAATCAGATTATTTATTTGTATAAAACAATAAATATGTCTCCTCAATTATATATTTAAATTACAAATTAAATATTGGGGAGTCTAGAATTTAATGTAAATACATGTAATATGTATTTAACCCAACATTTTTGAAAATAACCCAACATAGTGATCCAATATGTGTAACCCAATGGTTGGGTTAAAAAACAACCCAACATTTTTAACTGTGCAGTGGCCTTTATGTAAAATTTCTTCTTCTTATTGAAATAAATAGTGGGAATAAATGCCAGCAAGGTTGAAAATAGGCAATAGGGGTTTTCCATTTAAATTATAGATAGCTTACAGTCTGTCTATAAGCTATTTTATGCCCACCAAGGCTGTATTTATTTGTTTGAATACATTTTAAAATCTACACTCTTAAGCAATGCTGGGTTGTTTTAACCCTAATTTGGGTCTAATATTGGCAAACCCAAATGTTGGGTTAAAAATTTAAAATCTTCAACTTTCACTTTCAACTGTAATTTTTTTAATTACATTTTTAACCCAACATTTGGGTTTGTCCATATTTGACCCAAATTTGGGAAGAAACAACCCAGCATTTTTTAGAGTGTAATTTATTACTGTGATGCAAAACTAATTTTTCAACATCACTGCAGTCTTCAGTGTCACATGACTCTTCAGAAATCATTCTAATATGCGGATTTGCAGCTAAACATTTTATGTGGAAACTGATAAAAAAAAATTCTGTATTTAAAATGACAGTCACCTTGAGATGTGGGCTCTCTCTATGTCCAACTGTGTAGTTTCGTGGCCGTCTTATAGGTAAACACGTGGAAGAAAGCTTGATGTCTTCATATGGGTTCTCTTTTGGCATATCCGCTGTAAAAGATTGGTTGAAACAACACAGTGACACTTTATTTTAATGGTCTACTTTAGACATTGATTCTACTAACTATAAGCAACTTTGTAACTAAATGTCAACTAGCAGTCATTAGAGTACTAGCAGACTGTCTGCTTAATATCTGCTGAAACTTTATTTTGATGTTCCCCCAACAGACATTCTATTGAACTTTACAACTACATGTCAACTTACTCTAGTAACCCAGACCCTAACCTAAAGGTGATGATACACAGGGCAACTTTTTGAGCAATGTTGCTGGGCATTGTGGCCGTCAACAGGCAACCAGATGAAAGACAGGGCCCACGACCGATCTAAATTATCCAGATAGAAATGTATGGCCCATTTCCATTGGGAAAGTGGCCAAGAAACAATCGTTCGGCAAGATTGCCCAGCATCATTGCTCAAAAAGTTGCTCCGTGTATTATCACCTTAACAGTCTACTAATAGGCTACTACAGTCAACTAATCCACTAATGAGAGTTAGTTGACATGTAGTTGCAAAGATACATATAGTTAGGATAGAGTTTAAAGTGGACCATCGAAATAAAGTCTAACCACCAAAGACATTACTATTATAATTTAAAAAAATTCACAAAAATTTTGTTCTCTACGCTGGCTCCAATGCAATTAGGAATGTGCCAAACATGTTTTTAAAGTCAACTAGTCGGTGGGTTGTCTGTCTTAAGGAAGCCCTCTATAATTAGGCTTGTTTCTTTGGGTGTTTACAATACATAAGATGCATTCTTGCAGTCAAAGGCAACTGAATGGTCTAATGCAGCTCTCTGGGATACAAAAGACCACTGACTGAGTACGGCTGAAGTGGTGATGCTTTCAAGGAAATTAATTTAAGCTGCAACAGTTTTGAGAGAGTTTTCACCAATAAAATAGAACATTACCAATATCACTACCATTTTATAGTTTAGGGTCAATACGTTTTTTTTTTTTTACTGAAATAAGTATTTTATGTTCAACAATGCTGCATTTATTTGATCAAAAATACAGCGACAACAGTTATATATTGAAAAATGATTACAATAGGCTATATGCATGCATAATTTCCACATTTGACACAAGGATGCTCTTCAGTTTCCGGTTAGGGAGATTTAAAGCGCAGGAAAGCCGAGGAAAACGGGATTATGGCAAAAATTCTTCAAAATTTTGATTTCATTTTATATATAGTTATGTTTTTTTAATATAATAAACAAAGAAGCATAAATAAAATGAGGGGTGTCTGTTTTGTCTATTTTTGTGATTAACGTTTCTTTAGTATAGCCATGGAGTATAGAAGTCAATATAAAGTCTCGTATAGCATTGGACTATACGATCGGTGGAAGTACTCCAGCATTAGACCTTCACAGGAAATACATCATGTGTCGCCATGCATAGAGAATATTGAATGTAATTGTTATACATAATTCTATACCTTTTAAAATGTATTTTTATTCCAGTGATGCAAAGCTGAAAACAAGTTAATTTCTTTCAAAAGAAAAAAATCCCCAGACTTTCCAATAGTGTATGAGAAAAAAGTCTTTATCAAGATTTTCAATTCATGCAGACATACTTTTTCTCGTACTTCACAGTAATATCTGATCAATGACATGTGTCTTGGGAGTCTCAGAATCACTCACAGATGATGTCCTCATAGATGCTGTCTTCAGACAGGGCGTGGAAAAGACCCGACCGGCGGGCCTCCTTCACTCTAGAGGCCTGTTGGGCTGACAGCCGTACCACATCCTCAAACTCAAACGACTTCCTGTGGAGAAGAGGATCAAGATAGGAACAGTCCCTGTATTGTGATCTAACAACAGGTTTGGGGTATGTCATAAAGGGTAATCATTAATCCAAAAAGGAATGCACTAGAATGCATAACAGTTCAAGCAGACATGATATAGATTATGGCTTGAACAGACTCCGGGTTCCAAATGATCAAGCATAAAAACAATTAGAGGAAGGAGTAAACACAACAGTGTGACCATAGGAGTGTTCAGAAAGCCCTTGCGTGACCACTGTAGTCTTTTCTGAAACAGAAGTAGGCCAAATGTGGACAATGGGCTGCGATTCTGCCAAAGCACAGCTGACATCACAGCTGGGGACGAGGCCAGACAGCTAAATTATCACCCACTCACAGTTAAACTCTCCTCACTCTACTCTGCCTTAAAGCTGTCCAACTCAAAGTATGAAATAAACAATTACAAGTAGAATTTTACATTTTCTTTAGAAGTGTTGTAAGTGGTTACAATGTCATTGCTATGCAATTGCTAATGTGTTCTGAAAATGGTTTCAAACGCTGTGTCCAAATTCTATTCTATTCTATTCTATTCTATTCTAAATGGTATTCAAAAATAAAATAAGTGTGTTCCAAATAGTGTAGTAATAGTAATACGACATCCAGATGGTCTACTTTTTCCGTTTAGATTCAAATAGAACTACAAACACACATTTAAAAAAGTGTTAAAAACTACAAACATGGTGGATGTGCAAGTCTGACAGTTATGTGAAGAGGATTAGATAAAGGGGTTTATTGTTTATAGTGATTAATAATCAGTATCTAATTGGATGAAAATATGAAGAGTTCAGATGCAAAAGCCTCTAAGTGCCATTTGAAATTTTCTTCTAGAAAGATCATTTTTATCAAGCTTGTATATTTAAGCTCAGTGATTTCACTTAAATGGCAATGATAATTACCTGTTAATTGTTATTTAAGTGAAATTACTGAACTTAAATATACAAGTTTGATAAAAATAATCATTAAAGAAGAAAATTTCAAATGGCACTTAGAGGCTTTTGCATCTGAACTCTTCATATATTTATTCAATGTTATACATACACATTATATTTCATATGCAACATTTTTGTGAACTTTTGTAATGATACATTTTAATTGGGATGCAGCAAAAGCCTTTATAAATGGTGCACTCATATTACTATGGATGGGAGAAAGTGCATTGGGCAATAAGGTAAAGCAAGTCCACCATCTAAATAAAAGAGCCAGTCATAAGTTTACTGCAGCTGCCTTCAGATGCAACTACAGTAGATACTCCAGTTGCAATTGTTCTGAGACTCATGCGCATTAGCTGGTCCAGTCAGAAATAGATTGTTTAATGCCATTTGAGCGTAAGAAACAACATTTTTATGACAGTTCATGTCAGATTTTAACGTCGTTTATTTAAATGTGCGTATTGCAAGCGTTTTTTGAGAACGCTTGCAATATTTTCTTGAAAGGGACTTTGGTGGTTTTTAACATGTTGCTATGTGGTTGCTTCGTGTCCCAAGCCCTCTTACTTCACCCAAAAATTACTATTCTGCCATAATTTACACACCTGAACTGTCTCTTTAAGTCTCTATGGTATTTTGGCAAAGGGACCTTCAATGTAAATCTATTTGATTATTTTTATCTGATTACTTGATTACTGAAACAGCACACCTCTCTCAACATTCCACGCGATTTGAACTATCAATCAAGCTGAGGCATGTCAGTATTACAACGTTTGGGCCAACACCTATTGTTCGTTAGGATATATCATTCGCGACCAGGTTTAACAGGTTTTGATAACCAACCAAACGCTATTTATAAAGAGTTATCAACCTGTTTTGAACAATATAATTACATAAGGGGGTTATTCAATCATCTAGTTTCTGGCATTTTTTTATTTTTTATTAACCCAATTATTTAACGAATCGTTGGATGGAATGACAGCAAATTCTGTCCAAACACCAAAACTCAAATATGATTATTCAATTAGACTTTGTTTGGAATTAGAATTGAAAGAGTGGGCCACTGCAATAGTGGAAACTGCATCATATGAATCAATGCTCAGTTAAAATAAATAGTGTTACGAGACTTTTGGGTGAGTTCTGGCTGTACATAATGATTTTGATCTTATACTTTTTCTGTATTTCATTTTTGTCACCCTCCCTTCCTCTTCTTTATACTTTACGTACAATGCAAAATACTGTGACTAGGAACTTGTAAGCTCATACTTTGTTGTATAACATGCCTGCAAGTAACCTTCCAAAAAAACAAAACCATAAAAGCATCAATAAAAAAAACTGTTAGGAGTTAAAACCTATTCTTTTTACCAATTCTGATTACCAAAATAAATTAAATGCAACATATGACAAGATATATTCATGAATAAGAATTTGAGTTTAAAGTACTTTCAATTGTTGCGTGCTGCACATAAAAAAACTTCATTTCCTTTTTTTATGTTTGGGATTAACTGTGTAATGTGATCCGCACTGCTAGAAAAATATTCACCTGTTCTTTCTGTTTCTGGAAAAGCCATTGAAAGTGTTGACTGGACAAGGAGGAGGTGGACAGCTGGGTGGCTTTAATACGATGTCATGCTTCCGGACTTGATCCGATTTACCGACGGATGGAATCTGGTTCTCCAATTGAATCCGTTGGCCGGGCGGACTGCTCGCACCCTTGTATTGGAATGTGCGCTGTGGTTTAGGTGGGGGGGAAGAAGGTCCCATTTCACCAAGACACTTAGTCACCATTGAGGAATCTTTCTCTCTCTCCCAGAAAGATTCATCTCCCTCCAGTTGTTTCCAGAAACCCCTGGAGGTGTAAAAGTTCCCTGGAGGCAGCAACGCCTCTGGATCATCTACACACTGAGGTAGAGATGCAATTTCAGCATCTGGGAAATGGTTTGACTTAAAATTACTGCTTTTAACATTCAGTTTCGTCACTTGGACTTGGGTTACAGTGCTTAAAGACTTAGTTGCAGGAGTTGATGTTACAAATTTATCCAAATGCGTGTGATTTCTTGGGAAATGTGACTTGATTTCACCTGTAACCGGTCTTAAAGTCGTGTGGTTTTCTCTGAAATCCAAACCCAGGCTTTTTGATACAGTCACTTTGTTACGACCTCCTTCATTGCAGTCAAGTCCATTTCCAAGAAGGTCCCCCGAAAGCCTACGAGACGCAAAAGTCCGCTGGGTCTGAACTTTTCCACTCCGGACGTCCTCCTGGTGGCTGAGTCCCTCCCATTGGGAGATTTTCTGCTTGATGTTGACGCCAGGCTCTCGCGAGAGTGTTGTTGTCGCAGTCTTCCCTCCTGGTCCTCCTGTGGTGACATTCTCCCCTCTTTTTCTATGGTCCACTCTAGGAGCCAGCATGACGACGAGGATGCCGTCACAATGCAGGGCCGTCTGGCATTGCAAGAGCAAGCCTATCAAGGAAGAACCACTTCCTTTGCGGTGCAAAAAAGTTAATAAAGTTCACAGAAGAACCTCTTTCCTGTAGGACAGCTATGTCTTCAGTTCCTCTGCCATTCTTCCTTCACTTAAGAGACTGCAAAGGGGAGAAAAAAAAACACAAGTGGGTTCAACTGACAAGCACATTTTGCAAACACAAAAGGTGAAGGTCTCTGCATGCTGCATAAATGCAGGAAACCAAAGATAGTCACTGTCAACGTCAGCAATGAAACCAAAAATAAAAACCCCAACAAAGAGGTGACTGACAACGACAGGAACATGGGAGAAGACAAAGCATTGTAGAGGCCTCTATCCCCAGGAACACCCACCACCCCCACTCCCACCCTCTCCAGCTGGGCCCGTCCAAAGCACTGCCATGCATTAACACACTTGAGCATAATGCAATTCAATTTCACTCCTCTCCAAAAGCTTCTTTCAGCCATGGCACGAAAAGGACAGGCATTCCAAGTATTTCCACATCCATGTGCACATAATAGAAGGGGCTTCTTTGTGGTATAAGAACGAGTGGTCAACACGTCAATGAGGAAAATATGCACAATTTCATGCAAGCTGGTGTCTATGCACCAAGTTGACAATAAAAAGAGGCCACTTGAAATTCCTCTTTCCTGCATCTACTGTAGCCGGGATGGATCTGGCAGCTTTAACACAAGCCCTCATCTGCGGCCAAAGTGTTTTGGACACGTTGCACATTACGCTGAGAGTGAGGACCTGCTGAAATTCCTTGGCACTGGGATTGAACGACATAATAATTTGGTATATCGACCACATTTGATCAGCAGGGCCCAAAAATTATGCCTTTTTTCTGGATGACCTACATCTAACGTACAAACTGGAATCTCTCCATGATTCGAGCCAGATCCCATCCCCCTTTAGAGGATCATCACATCTACTGACCCACTTGTGTCTGCAAGCGTGTGCAGGAAGGCCCGTGTTTCCTGATTCACAGGAAGATCGGATCAGCAGAATGTCCTTAACGATGGTTTTACAAATTTAATATGGTGTAGTATTTCCATGCTATTTTTTTTTTGTGACTCAAGAGGTCTGGTATGAAACATAACCCACCAATGTTCACAGACGCATAGTCTGAAATGGTGCAGATGGTCTGTGTAGGTTTAGACGGGCTAGATTAACAGTTAATTACAACTTGCGGAGTCTCCAATCATCCTGACTTAAAACTTCCCGACTGCATGTGATGGGGATCTTCTCATGACAATCCCAGCACCAAACCCACAACCTGAGAAGCAGAATAAATCCACTGTCTCTTGTTTTCCAAGCCACCTGCTTCCAGATATGGCACCGCACGCCAACGAAGCTCCGCATTTGGGGTTTGGTGATCAAAAGAGTCATCAACAACCGCAGACATACACAAAACACCCCTACAATGCCAACATCAACCAGACACTAGTATTACCCCAGCCCTCAAATGGTAGGCAATCAAGACGTAAATAAACTATAATATTACTTTTGACAGGTGATCCAACCACCCCAGGTGCATGTGCATGAGGGGACATGCTTCTGGGTGGGGTTGATTAAGCAAGCGAGTTCATTGGCAAAATTAAACATCGTCATGTCTATAAGACAAAGCATTCTGTCAAAAACTGCCCAACTCATTGAGTTATAGAAGTTAACAAATAATTAAACTATGGTGTCAATAGACATTTCACCTAAGCTAAAAGAGAAAAGCAGAAGATTTCGACTTTGTCCAACATGAATACATTAATTTTTGATTAGCATATATTTACGTGAAAGGTAGACTTCGGCATACATGTAAATAAAAGGTGTCTAGAAGAAGGCCTACATTTAAGTAATCAATTAAACAAAGGAAGAAAAAAAGAGTTTATTATTTAAAAAAATCAGGTACGAAAAGTATAAAATACTACAAGAATAAAATAAATGTAAAAAAAATACATGAATGAAAGTTTAAAATTAAATAAATTAAATTAAAACAATAAATAGTTTTTAAAATTTTTTATTAAATTTAATATAATTAAACAAATAAGTTAGCCTAAATAAAATTCAGCGACCCAGAGCTCTTTCTTGTCAGCCAGTTCAGATCTTTTGTTATGAAGAAACATTAACTTACTTACGCAAACTTGTCCGCGCAACACATATGTTCGACTGAGAAATAAATAATCGAAAGAAAGTTCTCATGAGAGCTCATTTCGAGTAAATACTGAGTCTGTAACTCTGTTGTGGAGCCGAAGTCTTCATATTTCACGGCTGGTACGTTAGCCAGTCGGCTAAAAACTTCCTCGAGAAAAACTTTGTATCCATTCACTTTCACCGCGAGTAAACAACGGGTCACAACGTTTTTGTAATTCCTGGCAAAGGTGTAATGCCTGGTGTTGTTTATATTCCAGATAGAAACTGTTATCGGAGTTCCTTAAAGAGTGGATGGACGTGTTCGAGTAATCCAGCTCCTCCTGTGCTGTCAGTTCCCCATCTGAGCTTCGGTTCCTCTGAGTTGATGAATCAGCTCACGAACTAGTGCTGCAATAAAAGTGTCTTCATTAAATGACCAATGTGCCTTCCTGTTTACTAACGTTACAAGCGACTCGATCGGAAATCATACTTTGTTTGATTCTATTGTTGTAACTTCTTAGTAACTTGAGGGACAAATATTTTACAAACACAAGTGCTGTGTGTGTGTTAAAATGCATTGGCAACATTTTTTTCGCGAACAGTTTTGCAATGAAGGATTGAACAATTGATTATTATGAATTATGCATAAGGAGAGAAAATATGACATTGTATTTTAATACATTGTGTGATTTTAAATAATAATAATTTAATTAATAATATTACGGACTAATTAGGCTATAATATAGCTCATTAAATTTCATAATACACATTATGAAGGCACGCTAAAACAACAACATTTAAATTAATTTCAAAAATCTTTCCATACAGAGAAGGTCTCAAACTGTCCCCCGAACACCAAAATGCTGTTCCTGTTCCTATTGTGCACTAATGATGGCTTGCAAATGGCAAATTTGGCACTTGCTATTATGTCAGGTTCCTATGTCCAAATGACATTTGAGAGCTACAGAGGGGGAGGAGAAGGTGAATTGTTGCTTTTGTATGACATGAGAAGACTCTGAATACAGTACACGGGTATTGCTTTTATAGAAGTTGGTGGTTTTGATGGTTTTTTTAGGCTTGGTAGTCTTTGGTCTCAATGTATTGAAAATGGGCCATGCATGACCATCTGTATAACATTTTTTGTGTGTTCCAGTGAAAAAAGTTAACCAGGTGTGTAACAACATAAAGTTAAGTAAATAATGGCAAATTTGTCAATTTTGTGTTAACTATAAGAACAAAAATCGAAACAGTAAATATTTTAAATATAGATTTTCTTTATTGAGTCAACTGTATGTAACAGGCTTTTTTTCCAAAGCATGACCACTTAAAACATATTAAGGATACAATAAACAATAAGGATAAAGATAGAATAAGACACAAAGGGGATGTAAACTTAGTAAACTGCAAACTGTAAACAGCAGTAAGACCTTAAGATCAGACATAGCCAACAAACACCTGTGTACAAGAAGACTCGGATATGGAGTGTTATTTCTCATTAAGATATAAGCTCTGTCTCATGGGCATTATCTCATGGGCTTCACAATAATATTAGCCGAAATGTTGTTGTCAGTGACACTTTGCATATGTGCATGTTTTTTTAGTCAGTCAACACGCCCTCTTTAATTAGGTTCAGCTCATAGCACTGGGTCTCGTAGCGGTAGGCCATGCGAATCTGAGCCACGTTGGTTTTGCGGATGTCGTTGCTTTCTGGACCATCCTTCAAGTAGTTGGCACCAAGGAAGTGAGTCTTTTCCTGTTTGTGTGAGAAAAAGTTTATGTTGCACTGTGATTATCAAAACTGTATCAAATTTCAACAAAAACATTGCTTAACCCTGGTGGTGACCTCTACAGATGTGTAATACAGTATATGTTATATTTGAGTGAATAAATTGAATTATTAATTCCATATTACTAGATATAGAATCGTTGTTTTGAAGTTTTAAGAAATCAGTGTTGTTACTGTTAAAGGGGTCCTATTATGCCCTTTCATGTTTGTTTTCATGCTTGATTGTTAAAAAAAAAAACATTATTTCTGATAATAATGCTCCCAATCTGGCCAAACACACCAATTTCGATGAAGTCCTTCCTTCCGAAATACAAAATGTGCTGTGATTTGTTAGCTGGCCCAGTGTGTTGTGATTGGCAGACTTAGCCCACGTAACGTTGTGAAATTTTCGTTTTAATTCTCCGTTTTTAAACAAAAACACAGTAGTGTGGACTGGCCTAAGTTCGTCAGTCTCAGGAAGGTCAAACAAATGAGTTCTGGAAATGCTGTGGAAAAAAGGGGTCTTTTTGATATAGCAGTAACACAGCCTTCCCTAATGCAGGTCACAGACCTCCTCCCCTTTTTATGCGTATTCCGTGGACGGTGATTATTTAAATGAGGAGCATTGTGATTTCATAAGATCAGGAAAAATCGTTTTGTAGTCCAAACGAGATGACCTCACCTCATTAGACAGGCTGCTCTGGAGGACACTGTTCCTGGAAATCTCGCACATGTCACAGGTGCTGAGCTTGAACACCTGGGCTGCAATGGCATACTCCTCCATCAGGGGCTCCTAGTGATGCAGGAATTTGGATAAATTCAATGATCAAATGAAAAGAAACAGAGGGAGAAGATCTGCAGTTTGCACATATGGAAAAGGGTGAAGCCTCACACCTTGGTGTAGTGGAACTGCATGGGGTCGTCAGTGGACAGGGACACCATCAGTCCCTTCTGGTGGAACTCCAGCAGAGGGTTCTTGTTGTACTCCAGGAACAGACTGTTGTTACTGAGAGGAGACATAGCAATGGGAACCTGGGCCAGGTAATACAGGTACTGCAGGACAGGGCTCTGAGGAACATGAGGAGACAGTGACTGTTGTGATTCTTTCGAAGACCGAGAGAAAGCATGAGGATGAAATGAAGTGGTAAGATGAAGGATGCCCCCTAATGGTCAGGGTAAATGTTGTATTAACCTTCTTGAGGTTGAGGCCGTGAGAGATGTTGTCTGCAGTCATGAAGCAGGCCAGCAGGTGAGTGACAGCTCCAGCCTCTCCACAGTGAGGTCTGAACTGGAATGTGTTCATTCCTCTTTCCCTGGATGCCACAAAAAAAAAAAAAACAAGATACAGTTACTCTGGGCTCTATTACACACCTTTAATTTAATAGAAATTCAAGCTTTTATTCAGCAACCATGCATTAAAATAGTCAAATGTGACTGTAAGGACACAAATTGTATTTCAGGTAAATGCTGTTCTTTTTTTAACTTTCCATTCGTCAAAGAGTCCTGTTTGTTTCCACAAAAATTTTAAGCAGCATAATAATTTTTAGCTCAATTCTTTTAAAGCTTCATGCAATACAAATTGTATGAACAAACAGCTTAACAGCTTAAAATAAGGAGTAGTTCACTTTAAAAAAAGCTTTTGCTGATAATTTACTCACCCCCATGTCATCCAAGATGTCCACGTCTTTCTTTCTTCAGTCGAAAAGAAATTAAGGTTTTTGATGAAAACCTTTCAGGATTTTTCTCCATATAATGGACTTCAGTGGGAACCAAACGGTTCAAGGTCCAAAAGACAGTTTCAGTGCAAACTGCAAACTGTTCAAAGGGCTTTAAACGATTCCAGACGATGAATAAGGGTTTTATCAAGCGAAACGTTCGCTCATTTAAAAAAAAATAACAAAGTTTAAGTTTTATTAGCTCAAATGCTCGCCTTGCTCTGTTCTATAATGCGCGTTCGTGACTCTCTTGTTCGAATCTTGAACGAATCTTTTTTCGTGTCATTTGGTTCATTCAACGAACGAAATGAACGAATTGACTCGGGAAAAATCCTGGAATGTTTTCATCAAAAACCTTAATTTCTTTTCAACTGACAAGGACATCTTGGATGACATGGGGGTGAGTAAATTACTGTATAAGTTTTTTTTAAAGTGAACAACTCCTTTGAGTGTCCAAAATTAAAAAATTAATAGCACTCTTCTTCTTGCAAGTTGTACAACTATAGCCAGAAAAAGTATTATTCAAACAGTGTGGAATGTATTATAGACCTAATTCAAATCAGCGGCATGACAGGCATAAAAGTGAGGCTGTGAGGGATAGACTTGCTGTTTTTTTAATAGCATCTGCTGTAAAAAGCTGTATAAAGCTCCTAGGTCACTTAGACTTTTCCACAGCTCATATTTTATTTCATATTTATACACACAGCCTATAACGTAGCTACAGCATGAGTTCAACGTAGAAGTATAAATTGGGCTTTACAGCCTCGCTTTTATTCCCAAAGATATCGCAGCTGTGAATAAAGTCTATGCACCAAAGTTTAATTGTTCAGGGTCAGGGACTGAAACAAACCCCTTACTTCAATTATAAGCAATCATAATAGTATCAAGCACAACTCACGACTCACTGGTGAGATACTCACTTGCGCAGATGGTTGAGTCGGGCGATGTTTGCATACATGTAGTAAATCCAGTAAGTGTATGAGGGGCTCTTCACAATGTCCCACTCCTCAGGTTTGGGGCTCTTTGTGGAGAACATGTGACCGCTGTGTTTGGATTCATCATCCACACTGTCAAAGCCTGTCACCTGCAGAGGGACAAAACACAGGGATGGAGGGGTTCAAGGGATAGTCCACCCAAAAATGAAAATTCTGTCATCATTTACGCACCCTCAAGTTGTTGCAAACCTGTATGAGTTTCTTTCTTCTGCTGAACACAAAGGAAGATATGTTGAAGAACGACTGGAACCAAACAGTTGTTTGGCACCATTGACTTCCATAGTAAAAAAAAAAAATGGAAGTCAATGGTGCCAAAGCACCAATCGTTCTTCAAAATATCTTCCTTTGTGTTCAGCAGAAGAAAGAAACTCATACAGGTTTGCAACAACTTGAGGGCGAGTAAATGATGACGGAATTTTCATTTTTGGGTGGAGTGTCCATTTATCAGACTAAAGTAATATTGTGAAATATTATTACAATTTAAAATGATTGATCTGTTTTTATAGTATTTTAAAATGTAATTTATTCCAGTGATGGCAAAGTTAAATATCAGTCTTCAGTGTCACATGATCCTTCCGAAAGGATTTCATTTGCAGACGTGGGTAGAGTAACCAAAATCTTATGGAAATAATCACTCAAGTAGAAGTAAAATGAATAATGTTATTACTTACCTGAGTAAGTGTAAACAAGTATTCAATTGAAAGACTACAAATCTATAGTTACTTCGGATCTGATTCGGACAAGGATGATTTAATATTACAATTTGCTTCTCAAGAAACATTTATTATTATTATCAAAGTTGTGTTGCTTAATGTGGAAACCATGATACAATTAAAAAAAAACTGAACATTATTTGATTTTGTATGTATTTTTCCCTTTGGATCAATTCAATCCGTCCTTGCTGAATTAAGTATGACTGATCTCAAACTTTTGAACACTATACTGTATTTATCAGAACTTGTCTCTTTGCATATGTCAGTGTTGTGGTACTCGAGACTCGGACTCGTCTCGGACTCGGTCTCGAGACCATATTTTAATGGTCTTGGTCTTGTCATGGACTCGTGTCAATTTGAACTCGGAATTGACTCGTACTCGAACATTTTTTTTTAGGACTCTTTTTAGGAATTATTCCAGAGTCCACTCGAGTTCAATTAAAAATATTTTTCATGATTATTAATGTATGTTAATAAAATATTTCTTTAAATTGATTGACACGCCCAGTGATTGGGGATTTTCTAGTGCTCAACTGCGCATGACAAATTGTAATAAAATTACTTTTAACATCACCTACTATGTGGCCTTTTTACCCTAAACTGATCATATTTTTTAAACTCTAAATAAATTCAGTAAAAAAAAAAAAGGATTTCTCTTAGTAAATAAAAGTAAATTAGGTAATCAACCCTCACTGGTCTCGGTCTCGACTCGGACTCAACCGTCTCTGGTCTCGGACTCGACTCTCTATGGACTCGGTCTTGACTCCGACTCGACTCTCTCTGGTCTCGGTGTCGACTCGGACTCGAGTGAGGTGGTCTCGACTACAACACTGGCATATGTATTCACTAATATTATATTTGCCAGATTCACTCACATGCTTCAAGAAGACACTAAGCTCTGGGTTGGAGTTAGGGTCAATGGTGGCCTGGAAAACAGGTAGGAAGATGTTTTCCAGCATCTTTCCAAAGTGTGGCACAAAGTTCTTGGCTCTGAAAATGTCACTAGGGAGAAATACAAGATATACTGTGAGTACAGTTTTCACAAAGAGACTAAGTGCGAGAAGTGAAACAGATTCACGTACTAGATTCTGGGCACTTGAATCATCCACTTTAGGTGAGGAGAAAACACCCTGTGCTTGTTGAACCAGCCGGCAAGCTTAGCCCACTCATTGGGATTACAGCCATAGATGGACAGACGGGGCTCTGCGTACTGGTATCTGGCATCCTCCAGGTCACTGGCAACTTCCTGTGAGATTTCAGAGATTATGGCTGATTGGATTGGTTTCCCGTAAGTGCAAATGTCACGAGTAATGCCATGGTTCACCCAAGTCTTACCTTGATAATGGTGGCAAAATACTCTCCAGAGATGTGGTTCTCAGTCTTCATATAAAGATCACGCAGCTCACTGGCACCCACAGGGTTGTACTTAGCATTGAATTTATCAAAACGCTGGAAGGTTTGTCTGCCCTGCATGAAGTCGAGCAAGGAATAACTGTAAATAACTTTGCAGTCATCACAAAAAACAGTTTTCGTAGGCAGTTAGGAGTGCTAGGAATACTATCATAACAGCTGAGTATACACCGGGTAGATTTGAAACCCATGTTGTGGTCTAAAAATACCGGACATGACAGCTGCATAATAAGTGCTGTAAGGATACTTTGACATATTGTTTTTTAGTCCTGAACATCTGTGGTGATTAAATTCTCTATACATATTCTTCCCAAGTTTGGGTACGGAAGGATTGTATGATGTGTTGTGATACCTACAGCATGCACATCCAGGGAATCTACAGTCAGGTCATAGGGATGCAGCTTAAGAGATTCAAAAAGCTCCTTCATGGTCACTTCCTTGCCCTTCAAAACATGCACCACCCGATCTGCATCCACACGGTACGACTTCTTGATGAAGCGGAGGAGGTGCTTCTGGTTCATGCAGGCGGCAGCGTGGATATGAGTATCAACCTACATCAGCGAGAACAGGACAACAACATAACTGTAAAAACATTGCTGTTGTTTTTTAAAGGAGAAGTTCACTTTTTAAAAAACTTTTGCTGATAATTTACTCACGCCCATGTCATCCAAGATGTCCATGTCTTTCTTTTATCAGTCGAAAAGAAATTAAGGTTTTTGATGAAAACATTCCAGGATTTTTCTCCATATAATGGACTTCAATGGGAACCAAACGGTTCAAGGTCCAAAAGACAATTTCAGTGCAAACTGCAAACTGTTCAAAGGGCTTTAAACAATTCCAGACAACGAATAAGGGTCATTTAATAAAAAGATAACAAAGTTTAAGTTTTATAAGCTCAAATGCTCATCTTGCTCTGTTCTGTGACGCACGTTTGTGACTCTCCTGTTCGAACTCGTTCATCAAAATGAACGAATCTTTTTTCGAGTCATTTGGTTCATTCAATGAATGAAATGAACGAATTGACTTGGAAAAAGATTAGACCTTAAAAAGGATCTTGGAAAAAGACCTTATTCATCGTCTGGAATCATTTAAAGCCCTTTGAACAGTTTACACTGAAAGTGTCTTTTGGACCTTGAACCGTTTGGTTAACACTGAAGTCCATTATATGGAGAAAAATCCTGGAATGTTTTCATCAAAAATCTTAATTTCTTTTCGACTGAAGAAAGAAAGACATGGACATCTTGAATGACAAGGGGGTAAGTAAATTATCAGCAAAAGTTTTTTTTAAAGTGAACTACTCCTTTAAGTTTAAATGACATTTGGCTGTTTTGAGTCATACCTTCCTACAGTTGTAAAAGTCTCTGTGGGGATTGTTCTTCAGCTCTTTCATTTCCTCCATCTCGTTTAACATCTCATGTACATTGAATTTTGACATGAGGAACTTTAGACGACGATGAGTGTATGTCTTTCTGAGGGACAAAACACAAGCATCCATTTAGAAAAAAAAACATCATTCTTCAATTTAAGGAAATTTGTATTTTTAATAAGCTGGCATGCATTCAATTTATCAAAAGTTACAATAAAGACTTTTACATTGCTACAAAAGAAATCTATTTCAAATGAATGCTGTTATGATGAAGTTTCATCAAGGAAACCTAAAAAAAAAAAAAAAGAAGTAAACCAGTTTCCTGAAAATTATTAAGCAGCACAACTGTTTTCAGTTGTAAAGTTTCGATAAAATTAGAATGATTTCTGAAGGATCATGACACTGAAAATTCAATGTTCAATAAATTGCTTTTTACAATAAATTAAAATAGTTATATTAAATAATAACTTATTACTGTTTTTACTGTAATTTTGATCAAATAAATCCAGCCTTGGTGAGCATGAGACTTCAAAGTCTTACTGAGTATATCATAAACACGTAGAAATATGTAAAACTGACTTCAACTGACATTTCATCAAATTAAATTCTTTGTGTTTTTTTCCCAATCATGAAATGGAAAATGAGAGAATACAGACAACTCGAGGTAATTTATTAAGCATCATGCAGGGCTTTCGTGCACGCACGTTGGGCCCTGAGAGATCAAGGTGATGAGGAAGTTCATGTCATCGATGAAAGTGGCAAGTTCTGGACCGGCGTAGTTCAGAGGCTGGTGTTTATCAGCAGATGCTGCGTCTTTGTAGATAAAGATAACACCATCCTTCATGCGAGCAACGTAGCCAAGGTTAGGTGGGAAGTCCTTAGTGCAGAAAGGATCCTCGCCAGCCTTGGGAGGAGAGGTAAAGACTGCAACACAACAGAGACTGTTATCATTATATTATGTTAGTTTCCGAGGATTAAAGTAATCAGTTAATTCCTTGAATTTCCTAGGAAATTTATTTATTTTTATCTTTAGTAGATAAAAAAATGACCCTTATCAACCTTGATTGACACGGCAATAAAATTTCATTATTTTGACAGTAAATGTTTTGGGTGTGTTTTTCTTGGACTGGGCGGGTTTCGCTGAGCGTTTCGGCTGGAAATCATCGACACAATCTGGCAACACTGTTCAGATCTATCTATCTAATCTTTCTTTCTAACTAATCTTTCTTTCTTTCCAACTAATCTTTCTTTCATACTAATCTATCTATCTATTCTTTCTAGCTAATCTTTCTTTCAAACTAATCTTTCTTTCTTTCTTTCTAACAATTCGCTCTTTTCTATTTTCTTTCTTTTTTCTAACTAATCTTTCATTTTCTAACTAATCTTTCGAACTAATATTTCTATCGTTCTTTGTTCCTTTCTAACTAATATGACTTTCGTTCTTTGTTCCTTTCTAACTAATCTTTCTTTCTAACTATTCTTTCTTTCTATTATTTTTATCATGGTATTCTAGCATACAGTGATTACCTGGAAACACCTGATCTTCTGGTTTCCACTGCTCTCCTTCAATTTTGCATAAGAACTGAGATGGAGTTGGGGGGAATCTCTGGAAAGCTAGCTTCATGTACTTCTCTCTGATGGTCAGGGCACGGTATAGACCCTTACAGGACACCTCAAAGTCATCCATGGTGACCTGTAGTACAGTTTGAATTGTGTGAAATCCCAAGTGCTTGCCCTGATTGTTAAGTTTGAAATCCAAATATTTTTAATATAATATGAAATAGTGATAAGGTACCATACAGTCAAATGTATTATGAACAGTCATAGAAAGCGTTACAGTGAGTGAAACTATATTTAAAAGTGATCATGTCCTTGATGTCAATGACCAGTGATCATCATGTCAGGGCAATTAAGTTTGTTCTTAGAAAAGAGTAGGGAAGAACTGATGACTGCAGATGAAAAATAATTCCTTAACTCTCTCCTAAATGTCAGATATATTCATTTCAGAAACCAAATCCAGAGCTGGGCTCCACCTGCTTAGATAGAGTGACCCCTTGGCTGATCTATTTTTGCCGGTTTGGTCTTAGTCTGGTAAAGGGCAATACTGTGTGTAAATCAAAACTTACATAACATGGGAATATCCCAGTCAGTTCCTAGAAGTATCAGGAAGTTATAAATTGAAACGTACCCCAGCAGCATAGTCACCAGTGATGGACACTCTCTGAAAATCAGGCACTTCCAAGTAGGTTGGTTGATCTAGCTCGTGAGAACGGCTGAGAAGCTTCTTACTGTGTGGAGATTGGTTAAAGATGAGGTCGGTTAGTTTAGAGTCAACTTGGTATTAAATCACGACTTTCATGTGCAAAAGGTTAAGGACTGACCCACCAAAGAAAGCCAAAACAATGATTTTTGCAGGGTATAGCCAACTACAAGAAAAACTGACTGGTTAAATATATAATATACTAAAAGAAGTTCCTATACAATTAACGTTTCCATAGCGTTTACCAAGATTATAATTATGATTATAATTGTGTAACTGCACTGACCGCTTCTCTATGTCATCATCCTCGGCTATGTGATAGGCCAGCTCCTGGTTGAGAATAGGGCAATCCTCAGCCACATCAAACAGGGAGATCTCCTCACGGACGTCTTCATCTTTGGTTACCGATGCAAAAACACGCTCTGCGATCGCGCGCATATTATCATCCGTTTCTGGCAAAAAAGAAGAAGCAGCACCACATTGGTTTTAATGTCACATAATTATTTAAGGAGACGGCGGTCTACCATAAAAAAATAAAAATAAAGAGAGAGAGATCGACAGACTAAAAAGCCCTAAAGCGGTAAAGATGCATCAAGTGAGATGTGTCAGTCCTTGACATAACTTAAAGGGGTCATATAATGGTACATGCACTTTTACAAGTAGATTGTACTGAAATGTGTGTTGTTTATATTATAAGTTACATTGTAGAATTATATGTTTGTTTATAATTCTTAAAATTAATATATAGAATTATATAGATCAGTGATGGGAACTCCTCCCCATCTTCACTTCTGCTGAAATCTTATAGGCTAACGCCAGCCGGGCTGGCCAATTGACGTAAAGTATGCAAATACTGAAACAGTAATAATGCAGATTTACGATCAACGTCAATGCGTTCATGTTTGCGCGAATCATTTTTCACCAGACTGCTTTATAAATGAGGGTTAGTATAGGCCTAAAGCTGGTTTTGCTAAGAATCTGCTCCTTTCATTTAGACCCTAAACATTTTATTAAAGTGTACAAAAATGGCATTATATGACCCCTTTATGTATAAAAATAATGATTAGCCTATATGTGACCCTGGACCAAAAAACCAGTCACATGGGTAAATTGCTGAGATTCAGCTATTTGAAGACCTAAAAAATCAAGACATCGAAGCCTTTAAATTTGTCCATTTATGTTCACAATTGTGCTGCATTCACTCACTAAAACATGTTTTAATAAAATATACAAAATATCTTCATTGAACATGATCTTTACTTAATATTCTAATGATTTTTGGCATAAACGAAAAAATCAATAATTTTGACCAAGACACAGTATTGTTAGCTATTGCTACAAATATAACCATGTTACTGGTTTTGTGATCCAGGGTCACATATGGTAAAAGCCATGAAGGCACAATAAGTGAACAACCAACTTTTTATATAATTGCATCTGACTGGTTGTCCTTTAGATATTTTTAACTATAAGAATATCAACTTTTGTTGAACTTTTAAAACCAGAGCATGCTTTTGGCACAAGGTCGAGGACATTTTTTTCAGAAGGATTCAACTACTGAGTCATTGTGATCACTAGCAGTGAATTAGCAAAATCTCCCATGCAGAGATAATCAAAACTAGCATGACAAATTCATTGAGCCAATACACAATTCAGCAGAACCCATAACATCATAACTTAGAAATGTCTAATTGAAAACAGACAAGAAAATGAGGCCAACATCCTAAAAGTTTTTAAGAATCACATTAAACGTGCACAGAAATCATCAGTCTAAGCCAGAAATACACAATTTAGTCATTTGTTTGCTTATGAAGTACAATGAGGTGCAAGTTTTTTTCAGCTGAATACAGATTTTAATTACAAATTATATTTTAATTAGAAAAATGGTATAAATGCATTTTTGCTCTTACATTCGAGCAAGAAAATCTTTCAGTCTGCACAAAAGTTAACATCAGTGACTCAAATTTAAATATTTCTTATTTGTTTTACATTATAGCGTTATGCTTTAAATATTACTAAAACAAAACAGGGTTACCCTTTATTTGTGCAATAATACTTTTAAGTAATGAATAACAATAACTACATGTAGTTAATATAGAGTTTGGGTTAGTTGCATATACCAGCCTTTCTCAAAGTGGGTGCCGCGGCACACTGGGGTGCCCCCTAGCTGTGTCAGGGGTGCCGCCAAAAAATTACGTAGGCTAAAAAAAATTTGAAAAAAAAAAACAGAAAAAAAAACAGCTGACATTTCATATATAAATATATTTGAATTTACATATTTACATTCTTCTTTTTAAACATATGAACATATTAATAAAATTGTAAATTCATTTTAGATAAATATATAAAATTAATCATAAAAAAAAATCCGTCTCACAAGACCGAAGCAAAACACACACAACTTGACGCAAGTGACGCAATCCATAGCAACGCGTTATAGCAACACCTCAGACTGACAGAAACGTAAAAATAAACGTGATTTTAGGCCACTTTAGTTACAGCATTATGGATCGTTTTTTGAAAAGAAAATCCCCACAAGAGCCGGGGATTTTTATTTTATTTTATCTGCATCCTGCACTTCATTTGAGTTCTCCTGGTCTGGATTTGTTATTGGGTTCTTGTATTGGGCGGTCCACCTCTTACGGTTTTATGGCATTTGTGTCTCTGATTAATTATTTTGTGAATTACTTTACAAACCTGTGTTTTTAAAGGTGCTATAAAGTTTTTATTATTATTGTTATTTACAGTTCATATTATGCTCTGTTCATTACTGTTCTGTCTAACTAAACAAGACATTTGCATTTAAATTTGGGTTATGCAGTGTTTTTAAATTATATTTTACACTGGGGTGCCTTGAGATTTTATGCACTTTTGAAAGGTGCCCTGACTGAAAAAAGTTTGAGAAAGGCTGGCATATACAATGCAAAGCTACATGTAGCTTGTAACAAGGACTCTATAAAACAAAGTGTTACCCAAAATAGATTTAAATTAAATTATGAAAGCCAGATTTTCAATATAGTCTCAGACTTTTGGACCCCAATGTACATTTTCACCTTAACAAACAAGTGAATAAAATATACAGATAGCTGTTTTGCCATTGTTTTCTTGCAGTTTTAACATGTCGATCTTGGACGGGTTCTTTTATACTTACTCCCTGCTGATTATTCATTCCCCCAGAGTGGGTGAGAAAGATTAAAAAATGGAAAGAAAAAGGAGGTTATAGGTTAGACTGAGTAAGAAACACATTGGAACTGTCATTTTATTCACATTTGAGGGATCACACATGCCACCTGTAATAACAAACAATTCAGTATTAAATACAATCCCTCTGCAGGCAATCACATTTTACAATAAACTAACAATGTCAACATGAACCTTTGTATATAGGCTATAAATCGCAGTGACTGATGGGGTAAAGTGAAAAGTACAAAAAAAAAAAAAAACATCAAGTCAAATCAGTAGAGAAAATCATTGTCATGTCACTATGAGTTTTTTCACAATCCCAAGATTGCACACCTTCAAAAGAACTCAAACAAGGCTTGACATTTCACAAACAGTGTCACACTATCTGTTCTCCTCACAGAGGCAGACTTTTATTTGTTATTGTTCACTTTCCATGATTATACTTTCTTAAAACTGGTTTGATTCAAATTACAATTTCAATACCTGTTTTATCACATATTTAATAACTAAAGCTCAGTTAGAGGCCCTCAGAGCTCAGTGAGTACATAAGATCCAGGGGGCGGAGTTGGATCCAGATCTAAGGGGTGGAGATGGGTAGGATTAGGGGTGAGGTTAGGGATCAGGGGTGGAGATGGGTAGGATTAGGGGTGGGGTTAGGGATCAGGAGGCGGAGATTGGTAGGATTAGGGATCGGGGCGGAGATGAGTAGGATTAGGGTTGGGGTTAGGGATCAAGATGTGGAGATGGGTAGGATTAGGGGTGAGGTTCGGGATCAGGAGGCGGAGATTGGTAGGATTAGGGATCAGGGGTGGAGATGGGTAGGATTAGGGGTGGGGTTAGGATCAAGAGGCGGAGATGGGTAGGATTAGGGGTGGGGTTAGGATCAGGAGGCGGAGATGGGTAGGATTCGGGATCAGGGGTGGAGATGGATAGGATTGGGGTGGGGTTAGGGATCAGGAGGCGGAGATGGGTAGGATTAGGGATCAAGGGGGTGGAGATAGGTAGGATTAGGGATCGGGGCGGAGATGAGTAGGATTAGGGGTGGGGTTAGGGATCAAGAGGCGGAGATGGGTAGGATTAGGGGTGGGTTAGGATCAGGAGGCGGAGATGGGTAGGATTCGGGATCAGGGGTGGAGATGGGTAGGATTGGGGTGGGGTTAGGGATCAGGAGGCGGAGATGGGTAGGATTAGGGGTGGGGTTAGGGATCAGGGGGTGGAGATGGGTAGGATTAGGGGTGGGGTTAGGGATCAGGAGGCAGAGCTGGGTAGGATTAGGGGTGGGGTTAGGGATCAAGGGGTGGAGATAGGTAGGATTAGGGGTGGGGTTAAGGATCAAGATGTGGAGATGGGTAGGATTAGGGGTGAGGTTCGGGATCAGGAGGCGGAGATTGGTAGGATTAGGGATCAGGGGTGGAGATGGGTAGGATTAGGGGTGGGGTTAGGATCAGGAGGCGGAGATTGGTAGGATTAGGGATCAGGGGTGGAGATGAGTAGGCTTGGGGTGGGATTAGGGATCAGGAGGCGGAGATGGGTATGATTAGGGGAGGGGTTAGGGATCAGGGGGTGAAGATGGGTTGGATTAGGGGTGGGGTTAGGGATCAGGAGGCAGAGCTGAGTAGGATTAGGGATCAAGAGGCGGAGATTGGAAGGATTAGGGGTGGGTTAGGGATCAGGGGGTGTAGATGGGTAGGATTAGGGGTGAGGTTAGGGATCAGGAAGCGACAGCCAATGTCAATGTCATGGATTGTGAACACTAAACAAATAAACAACTTATTAAATAATATTCAACATCCCTTAATTCAGATTCCTGCACTAAAACTTTCTTTAAATAAAAGAAAAACATGCCTTGTATCCACCTGGAGTTTCATGGCAAATCCCTTGGTTTTGAGATTCCCATATCAACCATGTCATGCTTACCCCTCTTTCCAAACACACAAACAATCATCCGCCTATGATTCCTTCCAATACTTACGCTTCTCCTCCGCTGGGTTAGTAACATGTACCCATCAGATATAGGACAGGATCCATGTGAGAGGCAAACAAGAGTTACGGTCACTCACAAGGACAATAACACACATTGACCACAACAGAAACAGTAGCTCTCATCACATGAACAGGATTGTATTCTGAATTATTTGAATACGTCACTGAACTGAACAGCAAAAAGTTTCAGGAACACCCCCATCCGCCATTGGCCGGGCAAACGGATAGTCCTGCCAAAACTAACACCATCAACTAAAAATGACTTTCTCCTGTCCAGCTATGAAGTGACATAAGTATTTTAATATCAGATTCAGAAACAATGTTTAACAGAGTATTAGACTCTGGTCTTTTACTTGGGTGTGAACTCATTAACTGAGTGTTAAAAAAGTACAGCAAGTTCAAGGCCTTCCCTGCTGCCTTGAAATTATAGTGTCTATTTTTAAACTTGGTGATATCAGTGACTGATATCTAATAACAGTCTGCAACTTCAAATCCAGATTAATCTTAGCCTGCACATGGAAAGCAGCATGTCTAGAAATGAATGTAGTTCCCAAATCAGCCCAATATCTTACCGAGAAGAAAATAATCAATACCATCCCACAATATCAGTGCACATACGCTTGTGGTTATAAGCTTATATTCACCTTGCAGAATATGTTTTTAAGGTAATAATAGTAACAAAATAAAGTGACTTAAATTATTAACATTTTGCAGATTCTGCCAGGTGTATGAAAATACACGAGCACAACTGAACTCGACCCAGTGGACAAACATGATGTAAAAATAACTTTCAGGTGAGTGATGGCAAGTCAAGCCTAAGCATGACATTTGAGCAACTAGAATCTGCTGACTAGCAAAGGGTTATCCCGTCTAACTAATAAGTCATACTGTCATTTAAAAGTGTTTGCAAGCTCATTAATGGAGTCAGATTTTTTACAGCATTTTTTTGTTAAATCAGCCTGAACTCTTGCATGCATACATAAGACAGCCTATCTAACATCATTTTCAAGAGTGCATATCGATTGCACTTCAGTATTTATATATAAACGTGTGGATAAATCCATCACAAGTGTTAATGAGGCAGTAGCAAACACCAACACCTCTATTTTCATTCTGCTTCCATTTATTAAAATGTCAGGGGTGTTGACACAGTTGAAGAATGCAATGCCTGACAGTTGCTCTAGTGTTTGAATTAAAGTCCCCAATATACTCTCATATACCACCACTTCCTGATACGACAACAAATGCAGTTATTTTTGCCTACTAAGAAGTGAACTTCTAACGTTTAACTATTCGGACACTCCCATTCCTGGATTACAGTTTCCACAAGAGACCACGTTGGTGTCTAGAACTTCTGCAACATGATTAACTTTGCATAGACATCTATTAAGCTCATTTTAAACTCATTAAATTTCATAGATGAATGCGATGTTAAAACCAAATATTCTCTTTGCGTGTTGGATTCAGGTGGTGAATGGACACTCACCGGGCACAGCGACTTTGGGCATGATGGCTTTTGGTTTCTGACACTATCACTCTTCCTGCAGAAAGCTGGTCGGTCCGACACTGATCCTCGGTAGCGGGGAAGTGTGCAGTTGGACACAGCAACAGTGCAATATTAAGCAGTGGTTGCCCAGTGTAACCAGAGCCGTGTACGCGCACTGGATACGAGGGGCTTGGCGGTCCAGGTTCTGTGTTCAACTCTATTTTAAGTTTTAACAGACAGACAGATTCAAGTGACAAGTTCACACATGGAAAAGAGGATACACACACACACACACACAAACATCCATGCACATGCAGGAGAATTACACACAATATGCTCAGTTTCCAATTAATTTACTGGTAATATGGTAGGCACATTAAACCTCTGTTACACATGAAATGTTCATTTTCACATGATTTTCTGATTAAGAAAAGTCTGTGATACTAATAAATTGTGCTAAAACGGCAAAATACATCATAAATCAAGTCTTGACATAGCTGGAAAAGAAAGGATTGTTAACGTAAAGGCATTTTTTTTTATAAAACATCCTGCCTCTGAGGACAGAAGGCCAAACGCGAAGGCAGTACGAAAACCGCAGATTTCACCCTTGATGAAATCAGGCACAGATTCAGACAAATGCCATATAAATAACATGATAGTCAACACGAAGGATCTCGATAAGCCTTCATTGGCTCTCAAGAAGAGACTTCAGGCATGAAAAATAAACCTTACTCTGATCTCATACAATCCCAACAAGAAAAACCAAAACATTTGTACAGCTTTCACTGGAAGGTTTAAGACATTATTTAACATGGGCTGAAAGATGTCATGGTATATAGGACACAGAAGGAGGCACATATATTTGGCGTGTACACCAGCAGCACCATGATTCAAAAGGCCCTTTAAGTAAAATCCATCACACCTCATGCTTAAAATCTGATTGACTTCTCTGTATCTAGGCTAAATCATTCTGTATTATACGTCAAAATATACAATTACCATCTGAGAGCAAAGAGAATAAAAGAACAAGGTGAAATTTTAGAGTAAATGGAACTAGATGACAGAAACAAGATGGCAAAAGCTAAATGCTAAATAAACTCTTTGGCTACTACGAATGAAAAAAAAGAGAAGAATGGCAAAAGGGAAAGAAATAATCCCACACATTTCTGAAGAACTTCTGCGTTCACAGTATTCCTGAGCATTGAACCTGCGGATTAAGATTAAAGGACGTTTCACTTTCTCTCTTCTGAGACCTTTACAACATCAGGTCTGAGGTTTCTAAAACTTTTAAAATAACAGCTTCCATAATTAAGGTATATGCTAATAATCTATGTTAATTCCAATTTAAAAACAGTTCCTTCTCTTGCATGAAATAAGCATTTCTTGTAATTAAAACATTGGGTGACTCAAAAAAACCTGCAAAAAACGAGTCAAAAATCAATAGAATCATTATGAAATTATATTTTGGGTAAATAAAAATGGATAGCATTTTAGACTATTTCGATTTTTTTGCAACGGTCATACTTGTTGAACAACTTTTTTCAGTATGGTAATGAGAAAAACCTAAAACTGTGAACTGTTCATTTAAAGTGTGAAGTAATTATGCATCGTAGTAGTAGGTGTTGGACTACAATTAATATTATATTACAGTAGTAATGTATTGGATTACACCAATATGAATCACAAATGAGAATAAAGGGAATAAATTCAGATGCATTATGATAATGAGAATGTGTTGGGAATGTGATAAATGTTCATGAAATTGTTATTATTTATATATTAAGGCTGTCAAACGATTATTCGCATCCAAAATAAAAGTTTGTGTTTACTTAATATATGTGGGTGCACTGTGTATAATTATTTTATATATATAAATACGCACACATACTTGTATATATTCAAGAAATATTTTCATGTATATATAATTTATATTATATATAAACATCAATATTTTTTACATAAATAATATTTTTTTTCTTAAATATACATGCATGTGTGTGTATTTATATATATACAAAATAATTAAGTAAACACAAACTTTTATTTTGGATGCGATTAATCGTTTGACAGCCCTATTAATATATAATTCTTTTAATATAATTCTATTAATATAAATATATCTATAATAAAAATTATATATATTTTCTTAATGATTTATTCTTTAGATTGTCAGGTGAAATTTGAATTTTAAGCAGGTTTTTAAGAGATGCACTCTTCTGCAAATTTCTTTAATCAACACCAATGTGCTGTTGTGTTCATAAGGGTTCAGAAGTGAAAAAAAGAAGAACTCAATGCCCAACCTCAATGCCCGTATAAGTTTTTCTTCCAAAGGAAGAGGAACAACCCAAGTACTAAATGAGACAAGTGAGCTAATGTCCAATGGCCTCATTTTTTCTATTACAGCAGGCCAACAGGAAAGATGACCAGGTGTGCATTAATCCCTTTCAGCCAGCAGAGGGCGAACTCTGCGCACACGCACACACATGGTCATGAGGCTTCCAGCTGCCAGGTCAAGAAACTTCTAAAAAAACACAAAAAAGCAAAGGGGGAGACAGTGCAGTCACATGACTTCACAGGACACACCCAGGCAGCCCTGCTTCCTATCTTCTCTGCTGTCGAGCTTTTTCATGCGATAATGCCGGATCTCACGGACGAGGGTGTAAAAAGCATCCTCAACTCCCTGAAAAAACATATATATGGATATTTCATTAACACATATGCTATGTGTGAAGCTTTATGCTAATCTTCAGTGTTACAGTAAAAGCAATCGAGCATAAGCAAACCGCGCCAACACATAAAAAGAACCGATAATCAGTCTTTGCCCACCTGTCTGGTCTTGGCAGAAGTTTCTACAAACTCTATGCCGTAGCTTCTGGCAAGTTCCTGAGCTTGCTTGGTGTCCACCGTTCTGGCCAAATCACATTTGTTCCCAACTAGGACCATGGGAACATCATCTGAATCCTTCACGCGCTTGATCTGCTCTCTGAAATGTATTAAATGTACCATTATAGACATTGCACACAAATGCTCCTTCATATTTTTAATATTATATTGACATGTCTTAAACTTAAAAGCTTTGAAAGTGGTTCATCTAATCAGATTACCGCTACTTAAAATCCAGAGGATTCATAAAAAGTTGTATTCACCGAACCTGTACAAATGCACGTCGGCAAAGGATTTGCTGTTGTTTATGGCGAAGACGCAGAGGAAACCCTCTCCTGTCCTCATGTACTGGTCCCTCATTGCGCTGTACTCTTCCTGACCTGCAGTGTCCAGGATGTCCAGCAGACACGTCTCACCGTCAATCACCACCTGCTTCCTGTAAGAGTCCTGCAGGGAACGACGTGATCAGCACTGTATATTTGCATCGAGGCTTATAGTCTCACGATTACATGAATCAACCTGTGGAAAGCATGTATACACCCCACCTAAAGGATTATTAGGATCAGATGGTCATTTCATTGAGTACCTCAATAGTGGGGTCATATTCATCCACAAAGTGATTCTGAATAAGCTGGATGGTTAATGCGCTCTTCCCAACACCACCTGCTCCCACAACAACCAACTTATACTCGGTCATCTTACAGTCCTCAGAGAACACCTGTGATCAAAACAGAGAGAGTGCACGCCACACGCATATATTAATAACACAATATTCACAGAAAGCTTGACATACAAATCAAAACTTAATAACATTTGTGTAACTATATCATTAAAAACATTTTAAATGTCAGCTAAAACTGCATGTTTTTATTTCACATACTGAGTCCTACCTGGGTCAAATTTGTCAAAATGTTTGCGATTGTTTTAAAAAGTGATTTTCTGTTTTTATTTTTTTATATTCTTGTGCATCCCAGTGTGTTTGTTACTTGTTGTAAGGGCTCACTTGTAAAAGAGATTGTAATAATCTCAATGTGATTTTATTCCCTGGTAAAATAAAGGTTAAATAAAAAAAATACAAAATAAATATGTGTGTATTGGTTTATTCCTTTTTTTTGAGAGAGAGAAAAGAGGAAATCAGAAATAAGTTACACTACCGTTCAAAGGTTTGGTGTTGGTCAGATTTACAACATTTTTAAAGTCTCTTATGCTCACAAAGTCTGCATTCATTTTATTAAAATTACAGTTTAATGCAATACAATAAAATGCATGACCAGTGTCACATAATCCTTCGGAAATCTCTTTTGTAACATTAATGATTTCTTTACTGTCACTTTAGATCAATTGCTGCATCCTTGCTGAATAAAAATAATTTATTTAAAAACCTTACTGACCCCAAACTATTGAACAGGACTGTATAATCAAATAACTGTGATTGGTCCAGTTGATTCATCCATAAAATCACTGGGAAAAGTGAAACGCACCACCTGACAGCCGCCTGTGCATGTCTTCGACAGTCATTTGGGTGACTTGCACACTGAGTTTACAGTTGGCACATTGAACAGTGAATAATACAATTATTGACTCTCATATTTTTAAGACTTATATTAGAAGCTATTCGGTTTCTCTAAGAAATCACTTCCATCTGCAAACAGTAGCCCTGCAATCTATTTATAGAATGGATAAATGTCTAAGTCATTCTCAGAGTACAGCCAGGAAAAAAAAATTACCTAATAGAAGAGCACAGGTCACTGACCCCTGAACTGTTTTTACTAGCTCAAACTAAACCTAAACCTGAGACACAGACTTCAGGTCAAAGCATCTATTTTACAGTCAACAATTCAAACGAGTGATCCATCTGCGCATGTTCCAAGGAAGAAAAATAAAATGTCTTTGTAATCATTTGCCAAAATTAAATAACATGTTCTTCCTCTTCAGCAACTTTCCTTTCCCACTGACGTCACTTATGCTGATGCGGCTACTGAAAATAGCTTTTGGTTTAAGAAAATCAGATACAGTCTGGTTGCATTCTTTTAAGAGCCACCAACATCCATTTGTCTCTCTCTCTCTCTATTAAAAAACTTCCCACCCTCTATTTTTTTCTTGTTAAATATAATAGTAAAATACACATTATAGAAGTAAAATGGGTTGTGAGCAGCAGAGCATGTGAATTAAAAAAATGTACACAGATAAATAATTTATGCTGCAATATTCCACAAAAAACAAGAATGGTCAATGTTGATTTCATGACTGATAAAAAATGTATTCGTTTGGAACTTTAAATGACAGGATACTAATTGAGGCCAAATATCAATCATTATTTTTATTTTTTCTTAAAGAAATAGTTCGCCTTATTCTGTAATTTAGGGAGAATGCAGAGACCATTCACTTTCACACTGGCAATTTTAAACTCGAATGTTGTTGTGCTCTATGTAAATATGTTTCATACCATCCCATTACCTTGCCTGTGGTTTCCATGCTCCATAACCAGAGAGAATGTTCCCCGGGTGGTTTGAGATTTGAACAAACATAGTGATTTAAAACTAACAGTATTGAGATGTTTGTGGTGGAATAAACCATCAAATTAGGTCAAACCCCTTAAAAGAACATAAAAATGTTGCTCAATAGTAAATACCTGGAAAAAGAAACTTCATAGATCATTTAAGTATACATTTGACAAGTTATTACACAGACAACATGCCATTAAAGAGCCCTAGACTACATGTATTCTTCATGTGCCAAAATGCTGTATGTAGACAGTTCACTGGATATGAGGCACAGCCTTTATGTCGCACAAAGAAGCACTTATACCTAATGTTTACAGGTACCAATACACATGAGAATGCACGTAAACACCCAAGGACGGTAATAAATATGAAGCAGAGGGTTTATACGGCGTGGAGAAGGAAACTCACCGCTTACTCTGCAGTTCTGCGACCTCTGGCTGATCTGATCAACAGGGCTCCGCTAATTACTGCTCTCTCGCCCAAAATAATGCCATGGGGAGCACTTTAAAAGTCGCTTCACACTCGTCTGGAAGCAACGTAACCCCTACAAACGGGATTTAGTTAGGAGGCTAAAGATTCGGCTTGTAAAAACAACAGTTAAAGAAGTCTGTCTAAAGTTTTGAATAAGAGTTGACCAAGCAGCTTCCCCCAGAACTTCACGATTCAGAGTGACTTCCGGCTTCAGAATTCCACAAATCGTGTCAAAATAAAAGTCCAGCCGCTGAGGATGCTATAGAAATTTACATGTAGACATTAGAACGCTCCAGACACGTCGGGGTGCCCGCCATCTTGGAACGGTCAAGTTGTCGTCGTCACTCACAGTAAGAATTAATAATGCCACAACATTGTGCAACTTCTGGCTGTGAAACCAAACCAACTAGATGTATATTTCTGAGAAAAGAAAATGGAATAACATTTAACATACCCGTGAGAATGTGTTGGTTTGTGTTTTTATGTAGTAATTCAATATTTCTGTTTTTTACTATGGTCCTTATTAATGTTTTTAATTTTACCATGGTAACTTTTTATGTCATGTTAGCTGACGTTCAAATAACTAGCTCTCGAATGTTCTCGGACAGTCTTTGAACGTTCCAATATCGCGAGAACGCGGATATAGAAACACCTGGAGAAATGAGGTTTCTATGTATGTATATAATACATCTATGGTGGCTGCCATGTAGGATGAAAAAAAATTAACATAGTAAAAGTGCAACAGTATATGAAAATTATGTATTTTGCGCACTTTTATTTAACATATTTTCTACTTAACATGATACTTACATCTTGTTCTTGCATCCGAGTTGAAAAGTTTAAAGACAATAATAGTGCAAAATGAAGCTACTGTAATAAAGGTTAATTCAGCAAAATGATGTGTAGAGAGAAAGCAAATTATATTATTAAAACTTTAATAGAGTTTGAATAGAGAATACACAAACTTCAGCTAAATTAAACGAAGACTTAAGAGCAGTGGCTGAAAATCAAAGCCATGCGTCTTTGCAAGTAGTAAGTCTGGTCAATTCTCACCACCAGTCAAGTAAAACATAAATGGAATAGTGTGTAGTTGTGAATTGTGTACATCACAATATTTGTTACAATTATCCTCTATTACGCACAAAGTCAAACCAAAACAACATTGTAAAATAAACTATGTACAACAGGGGGAAAACATTTATAAAGTATTTGCACAATGTATATTTCACATAAATAAGAACTAGCTAAAATACAATTAGCTTAATTTGTATAAAACCTGAATTTAAATAAGACTGTATTTTATACACATTGCATTTATTTTACAAATCTATAACAAATGAAATCATTAAAGTTAATTACACAACTAATAGTACGTTAGGAAAAACTGTGCCACACTCAGTCAAACGTGATGCAAAACAGAAAATACCATTATTTCTTGCGAAATGAGCTTCTTTCCCAGTCAAATTATTCTAGGAATTTTGGCAGTACACTGCATCCATACCAAGTGACAATGACTTCTATTGGTTCCCTGCAGGGGGAAATACATCAACAAATACATGACAAATACCGAGTACAGCTGTTACAGTAGCTGCGCTTCACAATGAGAAAACCAATGATCTAAGTCCCTTATTCTTAATCGCAGCCAGTGCGGTGTTCATTATTGATGACCTGGACAGAAGCAGGGTGGTAAACCATCAAGCTTCAGGGGAGGGGCTGGCAAATAAGACAGGAAACAGATGATTCGATTCGGGAGGCCCAGTTGACTCAACACCCCCAGCGCCCTTTTCCCGAGGGTATTTCTGAAAGCAATTCTGCATAACTGCTGAAGACTGAGGGGTGTGGCTGAAAGACAGCAAAACAAGAAGTTACTTACAATTTACTCTGACTTTAAAGCCGTAATAATATGTTTTATTATTTAATATTAAGTGTCTTGTGACAAAAAGAAAAGAAAGACAGGTCAATGTTTGCTGTGGTGTCTTAAAGGAAAACACACATTTAGTTTCAATAAATGGACTTGAAAGTTTTGATAGTTAAATGGAGTTCTGAATGTTAGACCAGGTTTCATAGTACAAATGTTATGTCTCATAATATGAACAACATCTTCCATCACCATAAGAGTTCAAAAACGTATAAGCGGAGTACTTATACTTACATTCATAAAGCTCCAGGCAGAGGGCGGATGCTGAGCCGGCTCTGGTGTACTGAATGGGCTTTTTGCCGAGGTTGTCTCTGGCTAAAACGTTTCCCCCAAATTCGACCAAAAGCTCAATTAGTTCTGTATTTTTCACTTTAGCAGCATGATGCAGTGCGGTCTCATGAAGTTTAGCAGCATTTACATTTGCACCTAAAACATGAAAGGAATACATAGACATCATAGGAAGAACATGCACAAAAGTGTATTATTTATTATGTGCTACAACAAATGAACAAGAGATTTGATTCATGTTCCATTTATCACTTTACAATAAGGTGTCATTTGTTTTAATTGTATAGAACTAATAATGAACAATCCTTCTACAGCATTTATTCATCTTAGTTCATTTCAATATTTACCAATACATTTTTAGAACCAAATGATGTATCTGTTAACATTAGTTAATGAGCTAACATGAATTAAGCAACGAGTAATTCTATTTTAAAAGATTAATAATGCTCTAAGAAAAATATTTCCCATTGTTCGTTTATGTATTAACCAATGTTAGGCCATGTGTCCACCAAAGCGTTTTTATCCAGCTGAAAACACCAGACGCTCAGCTGAAGACTGAGCTTCCGACTTTCCGTTGAGTCGTTTCGTTGCTATGATAAAGAATATCCGCAGCGCAGTTTACTTGTAACTGATTTCGCAGATAACTTGTTTCAAACTAAAAATGTATTTTTCATCCATTTTGTTCGGTCAGCTCTGCTGGTTGATGTCGTTGTACAGAAAGAATGTTGTGACAGGTGGTCGGTGTGGTATTAGTCCCGCCCCTCCTCCACTGTGATTGGACGGCTGGGTAAGAACAAAGTGACAGTGATGAGCGCTGCTTTTTATCCAAAGTTGAATATTTTTCAACTCTCGGCGACCAGTAAAAGACGCCGTGCGCTCGGCACTTCAGCGTGAAAAAAACGCTCAGTGCCTCGTTACGCTCATGCCGTTTAAAAACGCGGCGCTCCCATTGAAAACAATTGAAAACATAAGCCAGGCGCGTGAAAAAAACGATTTGGTGGACACACGGCCTAAAACCAGTAAAAAACGCAGGGCGCTCGGCGCTTCAGCATGAAAAAAATGCTCAGTTCCTCGTTACGCTCATGCCGTTTAAAAACGCGGCGCTCCCATTGAAAACAATTGAAAACATAAGCCAGGCGCGTGAAAAAAACGATTTGGTGGACACACGGCCTAAAACCAGTAAAAAAAACGCAGTGCGCTGGGCACTTCAGCGTGAAAAAACGCTTAGCGCCTCGTTATGCTCATGCCATTTAAAAACGCAGCGCTACCATTGAAAACAATTGAAAACATACGCCAGGCGCGTGAAAAAACGATTTGGTGGACACACAGCCTAAAACCAGTAAAAAGCACTGGGCGCTCGGCGCTTCAGCGTGAAAAAAACGCTCAGTTGCTTGTTACGCTCATGCCGTTTAAAAACGCGGCGCTCCCATTGAAAACATACGCCAGGCGCATGGAAAAATGCTTTGGTGAACACACGGCCTTAAAATCACCATGAAATCAAAATTGATGGTTCCCATGTTTTATATTTTAGTAATTATTATAAATGATTTAACTTAACTTCACCTCAGTGACATCTCTAGTCGGATGATGTGTTTACTGACGTGAGGGCGGGGCAACCTGTCACTCACATGAAGTCGACCAATAGCAAACCATCCAATCAATTCCTATTGGTCTCTCCCTACATTTTTGTCTCGTTGAAGAAGCCACTTTTAAACTCGGATTTGTCACAATATGGAAGAAAAGACTATCTCAACTTCTGTTTCATGTCGAGTTTAACGGATGAGATCTTATTATAAAATGTTACCAAATCAAAAATAAACACAAAAAGCGGGAAATGCAGAAACTGACCTGCGTTCAGCAGAACCTTGACACAGCCGAGATGCTGCCTTGCACACGCCACATGCAGAGGGGTGCCGAAGTGACAGTCATGGGCTTCCATAAACGCACCTTCATCAATCATGAGCTGAACACATTTAGAGTTACCTGGCAGACAAAAAAAAATCATTTTTAATCATTCTGAAAGAATTGGTTTTGAATAATATTCAATGTTTTTCTCTCATCAAAAATCTAATTTTTAAATCGTGGATGTGCAGCTGACAAATCTGCAGGAATGTTATCATGTCAATACAGACAGAAATCTCTTAAGGATGTTTCCAGCACCTTGCTGAATCTATGCCATGAAGAATTAAGACAGATCTAAAAGCAAAAGTGGGTCCAACCCAATACTAGCAAGGTGTATCTAAAAAAGTGGCCAGTGAGTGTATATCCAACTTTTATATAAAGAGCTGTATTTGCTGGTATATATAGTATCACTTTATGCGAGTATGCTGTATATTTGCAGGCATTGTATCTAGACAGCCTTAACCTTCTGGGGTCCAAGGTGTATTTGGGGTCCTTGAGATGTTCTGACATGCCCTGACATTTGTGCTTTTTTCAGTTGCTTATAAACATATTAATGGCACAGGTGAAATTACACTATATTTAGCACAAACAGGGCTACCATAATATGTGAGCAACATGTTGTACATGTTTGTATTTTTGAAAGAATTGTGTTTATCCATGGTTTATGCCTAATCTTTCACATAAAACTGTAAATTGGGTTATATTGTGTAGGTTAAACCAAGCATCGGGTCACTTTACCGCCCATGCAGGCTTCATGCAGGGGTGAGAAGGTGAAGAGAGGAGGGTTCACCATGGCTCCATGTTCTAACAGCAACTTCACACACTCCAGACTACCAGCCGCACAGGCGTCACACAACGGAGTACTGCCGTCAATGTTACGAGCATCAACCTGTTGACAATGACACTGGCAAATAAACAACTGATGTGACTGATTCAAGAGGTCTACAGAATGGAGAAGCTCCTTACATGAGCTCCAGCTTCCAGGAGCAGCTTCACACACTGTGTTTGGCCCTGTATACAGGCCTCATGGAGGGGTGTGATAGAGTCCACGGCCACAATGTTGACAGATGCTCCGTTCTCAATCAGTTTTTGGAGCTGCACAGCTTTGCCCTGAGCCGCGGCCTCGTGCACTGCTGAACGATCAGTCCAGAACCCCAGACCATGTGCTGTGCGTAGAATGACACAGACAGAATTCCAAAACATAGCTTTAGATAGGTCTTTATGGTAGATATGAGTGATTTCCAAATGATCCATCAGTAATATTAAAGGGTTAGTTCACCCAAAAGTGAAAATTCTGTCATTATTTACTCACCCTCATGTCGTTCCGGATCCGTTAGACTTTCGATCGTCTTCAGAACAATGAAGATCTTTTTGACGAAATCTGAAATTTCTGTCCCTCCATTTTGATGCTTTAAGCAGTTCATAAAGAGATCGTAAAACTAAACCATATGAATTGAGTGGCTTAGTCCAAATTTTCTGAAGGGTCTCGATTGTTATATATGATGAAAATATGGAATTTAGACTTTTATTCACATATAAACATTCATCAACTCACGCATCAGATCTGGTAAACAAACCACTTTGAACTCGCGCATCAAGCAGATTCGGTTGAGCTTCTGTTTGTGTTCGCTGATCAATGTTTAAATGTGAATAAAAAGCATAAATTCAATCTGCTCATTCGGTCGAGTCTCTTCAGAAAATTCCGACTAAAGCACTTAATTCATTTGGATTAGTTTTAAGATCTCTTTATGAACTTTTTTAAGCGTCAAATTGGTAGTTGCGTAGCTGTCAATGGAGGGATAGAAAGCACTCAGATTTCACTAAAAACATCTTCATTTGTGTTTCGAAGATGAACGAAAGTCTTACAAGATTGGAACAACGTGAGGTTGAGTAATGACAGAGTTTTCATTTTAGAGTAAACAATCCCTTTAAGTAAAAAGTAAATAGGTAAAAAGTGCAATTTATACACAAAAGGAAATTTCAAAAATATCATACAGTATAACGTTAGTCATTTTGTATGTAGTTCTATTTAAGTCGTTGTGTTGTACTCCATTTAACCCAGATGCGTCTGCAAGAACACTTCATCTGGAAAGCATCATGTTTACTAACATCTGATAGACATATTTTAGATGTCAGTTTAACATACATTTTAAATCATTACATCTTAAAAACATGTTCTAAATGTCTATTAGACATCTGACAGGAAATGTCCTATAGACGTATAGCAGATGAGCACATCAAATAGACGTCTCTGTGATGTACGTGTTCTATCAGGGAATTCTGCATTCTAGGAAAGGACGTTTTTGATATTATCATGTAACAGCCTGGTGTCAAAACTATTTATTTATTCCAGTGAACAGAAAAAGGACATGCACAGGACAGTGAAACTGACTCATCTAAATTACGTGTTGACTGACTCAGCCTGGTCACACTGATCCAGGGCTTTAGTAACATGCTAATTGTCATTGGTGACTTATTCAAGGCCAAACAGCCTGTGGTCACACAACAGTTCTGGCAGCAATATTTGTCATCTAGCCTGGGTCAGCACAATTATATTAAAATGTGTCATATCGTTACAGTTAACTGCAGACTGCTGGTTAATTCTTGCAGTGTAACATCTTAATCTGCATGTAAACTTAACTTACCAATATCCCCAAACAGCGAAGGTCTTGTGCGCGTTATTTCAAATTCCATCATTTATTCCAAATCATAAGAGAATAAAGAATACATACGTCACATATCTAAGATTCATGAGGGTATCGTCAGCCATAGTTTACAAACACTAGACCTTTTTTCTATCGACTAGCGAATCATGCTGTGGGTTCTTCCCTGGAGACATAAAATTGTCGTGCAGGGGGCGCTATTTGGCCCAAAAAGACGAATTCAGGTTAAATCGCATTGGAATCTCGAAGAGTTTTTTTTTCTCTCGTTTTATTGGGTTTGTACATAAAACTTCTGATAGTTTAAAAAAGTAAATTTCAAGGATCGATATCTGATATATAAATGCGCAGCCGCGCGAGCAATCTGTATAAAATGAAAAAATAAAAAATAATCACCGAATAAGCACAAACGTCTGTGATTGGTCTATCTTCACCAGCGCTGAGAAAAATAACAGTTTCCACGTGACACGTCTACTTCGGCTCGGCTGAGGTCTAAAGGATCTAAATAATGTCGTTCATAAAATTTACTAGTAACTGAATAGGGAAAGAGAAATAAAATTGTTTAAATAGCAGGTTTTTTTTAATTAAGACCAAGGAGCTGTTTGAAACCCATCGTAGAGAAAACGTTCTGGCTGCCAAGCTCCGCCCATTTAGAGACATCTCTCTGGTATATGGGTTTATCATGGTTTATTATTAGCAGGTCTGAATGAATTTCTAATCAGTGTGGACGCTCTTTGGACTGGGAAGCAAAGACTAAACAATATGTTCCTTCTCCAGCTAGTTTATTTCATGTGCAAAGCAACGATGCAAAGACGCAAAGTACATAGGCTACGTTGACTCTCATTTTGAGCAACAAACATTACCTAAACATTTCATAGTACCATTCACATCGACAACAACGACAAAAGCATTATTTGAACATTTTCATCCTTTTCAAAGTAATCCGTATGAAAATATGTATGTTTTCAGTTTATCCTAAAATGTCTCAAAAGGTTTCCATAATCCTTCAAGCGCCTTCATTAGGGACGATGAAACTGAAATGTCTTCTAAACAAGTTCAGGGGCTGGTTGCATAAACTTTATGTTAAGACAGTGTCTTAAGTTCTAGTATGACACACTAGTTAGTCAGGGCCAGTCAGTCTTAGGCTACTTTTCATTATCAAATTAAGACTACATTTTTATGTAGGCTAACTGAATTTAAAAAAACAATGAAAAGGCTTAAAGATTAATTAATTAAGATTAGTCTTTAGTGGTTTATGCAACCAAGCCCAGGTGAAATATACCAGACGTACCAACAATATTTTCAAGTGTAGGCTACAAGTGGGTCAAGAAGATTGAGACCACATTGGATCTAGAAATGTAAATAGGCATTTCATATTTAACAAAGTTATGCTGTAAATCAAAGAAGAAATCAATGTAATCAAAAAATACATTTTCACCAGCTGATCCTTCCTGGTTTTACATTCCTACATAGATAAAAAAAAAAAAAAAGAAACATTCTTTTAAAGGAATTTCACCCAAAATGACAAATCTGTCATCATTAACTCTTCTTCATCATGTTGTTCCTAAAAAATGTTATTTTGTTTCTGTAAAACACAAAATTTCAATTGCTAGAAGAAATAAACAATTCATTCCATACATTGCTTGTTGGATCTTGACAGGAGGGTGAGTAAATAATGACAGAATTGGGGTGAGCTATTCGTTTAGAGTGGGTGAGCACTGAGCAGCATTACAATGACTGAAGCACTTCTGTGAACCACTGAACAACAAAAGCAACAAAGTAGAGCTGCACGATTAATCGGTAAAAGATTGTGATTAAAATACCCAGGCGATCTTTTTCCTAAAATGACATCGAATATGCTATGTCTATAGATAATGTGAAACTGGTTCATACTGCGTTGCATGCTGGGGCGGTGCCACACTACTAATCATTTGCCAAGTATGATCACAGTGAGTGAACAATCAAATCTGTGTTCGTGCTTCCACACTTTCTGCTGACCCAGAGAAAGCAGTTGTCACGTATTGGTATGAAACAGCTTCACAAACGGTCATTTCACAGTATCATTAATTCTGTGATACAGTAATTCAAGTTATCACGGAAGCGCTTATAAATGCTTATGTCTACAGTAGCAATCAAAATAGAGTAAATCACCTTTTAAAAGTAACTCAATGCTTCAAATAAAGAAAGTATCAATTACATAATTTCACCAGTAGGTGGCGACAAGTGAATGTTACATTTATTTGTCGTTGAATCATTCATGATTTGTTTAAAAATGCTGATTCATCAAGTAATGAACCAAGTGAAGTCTTTATGAGAGAGAGAGTCATTGAATTTTCCTTTCAAACCAATTTTTAAAACTAATTGATTAAATATTTTTAAATGGACTGCACTGCAGCAATTAACATTTTGTCGGAACCTAATTACGGTATTTTGTTTAGTTGTCTTTTCAGAGTCATGGAAGAATCGTGATTTCTATTTTAAACAAAAAAATCGTGATTCTCAATTTGTCCAGAATCGTGCAGCTCTACAACTAAAAGCAAAAATCACAACACTATCAATGCGCTGGTCAGAAGTATCCGTTAAAGCAACTAAACATCAGTGGAGCGGAGATGATCGAGACTGTGAGAAAAGTCTGTGTCGTTGGGAGGGAGTTGAGGCTGGGAATGGTGCCGATGTCGATCTTTTGACTGAGAGACGTGGCTTGTGTGCGAGAGTGAGGGGAGAGAGCTGTACGGCCCATCTTTTTGACCCTCCTCCTTTAAAAGCTGCTCCTGATTGGGCACCGGGGTCCACGGTTGCCACGAATCTACAGTGGAGCAGCTCTTCGTCAGCTGAGGCTTCTTCTGCGCAGAAAACATTTTGCTGGAAGAGTGGAACTGTCAATCAAGAGAAGACAACTATGAGACATGCTCGTGCATTTTTTTAAGGTGCACAGTTTGAGAGAGAATTGGGAAATCATTTACAAAATGAAGCTAAAACTGTTGTTAATTTTGTAGATGCTGATGTGATGTTAAGGCGTTTTACATTGGATGGAGATACAATATAGTATTTATATTTGATGTAATAATTACAATTGCTAGTTATTATACTCAGTGGGCTTCTATATAGGCCTCATGTAGCTCCGCCTCTGTTGTGTTTGGTTTTCCGGCTTGTATTTCCACAGCATGAAGGTAAGATCTTACAGATTTTATAATGAACCGCTCATTTTAAAATCTTTGAAATATCCGATTCAAACATTACAATGCTCGTGATAACTTTCGGTAACTCTACAATATATTTTTTTTAATATTCTTTGACGGCAATGCCATAGAAATATACAGAGCTATCTCTGGCGCATAAGTTCTATAGAACCCCAGGGTTAACTGAATTTTAAAAGAACACTTTATGCCAACAAAAGTTCTATATAGGGAGAAATGTCTTTATGGTTTCATAAAATTTTCATGTTTAACAGGTTTTCAATTTGTTTTATAGTGTAAGTATTTACAAGTGGTTTAATTCATAACATTTATTCAAAATAAAAAATGAATTAAAACGAGGTTAATTGACCCGTCGTTAACCTGTCTGACCAATCATAATCCGCCATCCGCCAGTTTTGTCCGACAAAGCAGTCAGGAGAGATAGTAGATTAACTTTGGAGGACTTTCTGATTAACGGATGCTCATTCATGTTTATTTGATGCTAAATGAACTAGCAGGAAGAGATGATCTGAAGTCATTGATGACTGTGATCTAATCCATATAATCTGATATTAGATTTTTAAAACACTTTAAGGACATTTTTACCTTGGGTGGCCCTCTAAAGTCTTCAATTTTTGAGGAAATATCCATGATCCAGCCCTTCATGTCTTCTGGAGTGTCTGACTGCATATAGAAAGAACATGAACAGGTTTAGCTGACAAGATGGTTTAGTTGAGCTATTATGATATCGTGTATAGAATTATCTAAGGATTCTCAATAGCAACCTGTGTATGTTACTTTGAGACAACAACCATAGAATTATTTATAATTATCAATCATTTGATTTACCTTACATTCCTTTCAAAAAATTTCCTTATTTAGTTATTTAGTAAGAGTTATTTTAGTATTTTTCATGCACTATTTTAGCATTTAACAATATTTTGAATTAGCTATTTGAATTATCTACCTTCAATTTTAATTATTTTTATTTCACTTTTAGCTTTAATCATTTTAGTGCTTCAAAAAAAGTTTGACTTTATTGCCAAGGCAACATTTCTAAAATGTTTTTTTTTATGCTTAAAATTTTCATCTAATATTTACTGTGATTATAGTTTTTAATAGATTCCATTTTAGTTAACAATAACGATATTATATGAGGGTGAGTAAATGATGACAGAAGTTTCATTTTTGGGTGAATTAAAGATCTTCATAAGTCCGTTTGCATTTACAACACGCAGCACTACAGTAGCCGTATAAACACGTGTCCCACACTTGAAAAGCATTTATAATGAGCTTTTTACGTTTCGCTTGAGTGATAGAGCATTTATGCAAGGATCATTAAATAACAGTTCATCTTAAAATACATTTCACACACACCTGCAGATTTGGATGCCATTATGTGCATTTTGTGGTTCACCTACCTAAACATGATTAATTTTTATTTATTTCATAACTTTTATCACTGACACCTGGATCATTATCATCAAATCCATTGAGCCCAGAATTACCTGAATGTAGAAGGTTCTGGTACTTGTGGTGATTTCAAAAAGGTTATCACGAGACAGCAGATCCCTACAACAAACAACACACATAATTGTTAATTTCTTTGTTTGTTTTTTTTTGACATTTGAACAATAGAATGATAGTGTGTGTGTATACATACACACATACTCAGGGGTAACTTAATTAGGTACACCTATTCAACAACTTGTTAAAGGAAAACTCGGCCGTTTTTTGAAACAGGGCTTATTCAGTGTCCCCTACATCAGAATAGTTTGGCAAAAGCAATTTTTTTCAAAGTGCATGCATTGTCTTAGTTAGCATAATTAGCTTAGCATAATGAATGGAATCCTATGTTGCCAAGTAGCATGTCGTGAGTAAAAGTGATTAAAAAAAACCCCAAACCAAACCTAATTACTTCTTGTGGCCTGTGTATTCACAACGAGTACAAATAGCATTTCAAATTTAGGCAGATATTGATTTGGGACTATATTAGGGTGAATCACAGGCGAAGCGCCACAGCCGACCTGAGTATTGTTGCTGTCCATTTTCATCTCTTTGTAACCACAGTGCATCATATTCTAAAGCTACTTCCAGCAGGATAACACACCATGTTACAAAGCTCATCTCAACTCAAACTGGTTTCTTGATCATGACAGTGAGTTCAAGAAACTCAAATGGCCTCCACCACTGTAGACATTTTTTTTCTTCAAGATTTGTTATCACAACATTTTTTCTTTTGTCAAATCAACTTAAATAATTTATTTAGTTGAGATAACTTATTATTTTGAGTTTCTGATGATTAATTTAATCTCATTCATTGTATTAACTCACTTTTTCCAGTTCAATCAACTTAAAATTTTCAGGCAACCAGGTTACTTATTTTAAGTTAAACCAACAATATTTTTTTAGAGTGTAGACACCAGATCTCAATCCAATTGGGATGTGGAGGAAAGGGAGATTCGCATCATGGATGTGCAGCCGACAAATCTGCAGCAACTGCGTAATGCTATCATGATATGGACCAAATGCTCTGAGGAATGTTTTCAGCACCTTGCTGAATCTATGCCATGAAGATCCGAAGGAAACCCAGTTCTAGCAAGCTGTACATTTTATCAAATATGAATTGTGAATTTATCGAAAGTTTGGATTCAGAAAGTTTATTTTTATTTTTAACTTATTTTTTATCAAGAAAAGATGCATTAAATTGATCAAAAGTCAGTAAAGACATTTGTTACAAATTTTTTTTTTCTTAAATGCGGTTCTTTTGAATATTCCATTTATCAAAGAATCCAGAAAAATATTAAGTTTATTAATATAAACTGTTTTCAACATGAATAATATTAATAAATGTTGCTTAAGCAGCAAATCAGCATATTAGAATGATTTCTAACGGATCATGTGTCATTTCTCATGTTATATCATGATATAAATACACAGTACCGAAATGCCAGAAATGTGAACTTGTTGGTTTGTGACCAAAACCAACAAGAAAAACCACAAAAAAAAAGTTCTCACCCTGATTTTACAAGGCACTCGTTAACTCTCAGCACATCCCGCAGTCGAATACTGCGCAACGGTTCCTTATCCTAAAAAGAGACAGGTGTACATAACTGTTCATGATATAAATATAAATCACTTGTTTTCTATTAAAGAGATTTTCATTCTGGCGTCTCACCATTTCAGATTTATAGTAGCTCACAGTTTGGTCATCCAAAATAAAAAACCTCCTCTTCCAGCTTTTCCTCTGAAAGAACATTTGGTTCAGTGATGGTGATGTCAAACTGAATTTAACAAAAGTTTTGGAGAAGTGTTTCTAGTTTAGCAGGGTCTATATTTAACATAAACTATGAACTTCATAAACCCATCAATATGCTAAATTATGAACTTGACAAACTAAGGAGATACTGGTTGGTTGTACCCCAAAATCACAAGACACTGGTCTTACCACATTGCCTTGCTTGACACAGAAGCCAGACCTCACGACGTTTGGACGCACACTCTGGCATCTTCTTAAAGTGACGTGTGACCCTAGTTCACTCGTGAAGACGTCCTCAGAATCGCTCTGAGGAACCTAACAGATTTATGTTTATGTTTCCCTGTCAACTACATTAAAATCATCAATAAACAACACACAAATACATTACCTGTTGGACTGGCGTGTGCACAACCACTCCTCCGACAATTTCTGTTTTATACGCCTGTCCAGATGTCGAATGACTTGGGTTTGAAACATTTGTGACATCAGAGCTTTGGGTCACTGGTGAAGCTTTGGGAACCTTAAATAGATATTTACTGATTAAAGAGGACCTATTATGCTTTTTTTTACATGTTAAACTTTATTTAAGAAAAAGAAAAAGGTCTGCAAAGTTTCAAAGCACAAAGTCACTCCAAAGGGAGTTATTCTCTATATTAAGTAAGAACTCCCTGAAACGCCTCGATTGTAGTCTTGAGTTTTCTTCAAGGAACAGATACACGTTATTACATTACATTACATTAAAGGGGCTTGGCCTGGTAGAGTTGCGTAAGTAGTATGCGTAAGTAGTCACAATTGATGATGAAATACCAAAAAATGACAGCAGAGAAGTGAGTACGCAAAAAGCTTGACATACTGTAATTTTGGTGGCATTATTCAGAGCAATGACCCATTCCTTCAAGTCCACAGCATCATTAGCCTGCAGAAAGTACCGTCTAGACAATGCATTTATAACTGGAAGAAAATAAAACGAAACAATGGTTAGTTATTGATACTATGAAAAAAAAAAATTTTAATATCCACACTACGTACTTACCAAAACAGAACTCTGCCTTTGGTTTCTGTTTTACTGATGCTTCATTAACCTACCATCAAATATGAATAAGCAAAAATAAGTAATAAGTAATAATAAAAGAGCCTTCTATTTCTTTATATACTGGTAGAATATGATACCTTTGAAATGTAACTGAGTCGCAGACTCCCAACAAACTCTGTTCCCAAAGGTAGGTTCTGTTTTTTAAGGAAACAGGGAAAAATAATTATGCAAAATTATGCCACACTTTAACATCTGTTTAAAGCTGCACTTGAACATAAAGAGCAATACCTGTGGATTGTCCATATACCATAGGAGAAAATTCTCATGAGTATCCAAGATAAAATAACGCCGGTAAAACCTATCACTGTTCTCATTTTCCTCAATATCCAGGAATCCACAGGTCCGGTTTTGTCTGTCCAGGTAAGGCATGTCCCAGATCTACAAAGAAAAACAAATTAAAAAACACTTAATCTCACAAATGCCATCTTGAAATGAATAAACCTTTCTTTTTAGTTTGAGAGTACAAATAAATAGATTTAGAAACAGACCATATAATTGCACACAGATGCATGCACAAACACATACAGTTTAATGACGGCAAATGGGATAATCCCTATATTTACACAATATTTACAAAAAAAGATAATTCACATAGCCTATTTTTATTTTTACTCTCTCAATACAATAAGCTATTCAAGATTCCCATACTTATTGAACATTTTTCAAAAAGCATTTTCCCACCCAGTGGCATGTGATTACTAGAGAAGAAATTTACAGAGACTGCACTTTTTAGCAAATAAAAACGGTAGAGCTGAGCATACAGCATATAAAAGTTTAAATGACTTTCCATGAACGTGGGAATCCTGTAAATCCAACATAGGTGGAACAAAAACAAGTTTTCAGGGTGTTCTTGACAGGTGGATTCAGGTGTGGTTCACCTGAACCAGGATTTCATGAACTCCCAATGGAAAACTGTATTGCGAGTATGAGATCAAGCTTTTGGAGAGGAAGTCGGTAATGCGCATAACTGCCACACCTAATATTAACTTACTTCACTTCCAGAATCCCTAAGGCTCGTGACTCATCCGCGTTCCGCAGTGTGTGTTTTGTTCAGCGCGCTCTCAGAACACAATACACGCACAATGCGCGCTCATTTATCCGCGAAAACAGATGAAAGCTCCGCACAGAAAGCCGAGCCTTGTGCCACTCGCGCAGCCTCTTTCCGGGTTGACAGCAAGTTGAGTTAAAACCAAAACTAAACGCATCCGGTAGTGGATCTTTATTTTTTTTTTCACGTGCGGAAAGCGGAACCCAGTAGATGCCATGTTAGAAACGACGCAATGGGCAAGAGCGTGCGAAACAAGACATACACTTATGTATATGTACACACACAAATTTACATTTGAAGTACATTTAAGTTTTTACAGTTAACTAAGCAAGTAGGCTTACATATAAGGGTTTTTTAAACGTTTAAATAGCATATTAAAAGTAAAGTTTGGTCAGACCGCGTCAGCTCCATCTTTTTCCATTGCGATTAGTTAGAGGGTTAAAAGTCAGAAAGTATCTGATTTTTTTTGTTAGGCTACTATGAAACGTTATATGCACAATTTGAATATTAATATCTGTTTAAAACGCTTTTGTGAAATGTTTTATTTATAAAATATTTCGTGAAAACATTTGTGCAAGTAAATGAACATCATTGTGGTCGTATTTTTAAAATAAATACTCCATAAAATTCAAAGCATTTGACCAAACAAAACACTATATGCAAAAAACAAAACAAAAAACAAACAAAACTGAAATTCTTTCATAATGTAGCCTTAAAATTGTCTGGCTGTTATATTTGGCAGGTTTGTACTTGTTTTGTTAATGCTTTGCCTTTGGCACAGCAACCATTACCTGATACCTGTAGGTCTTAAAGGGAATTGAAAGTGTGCCAGTCCAAAATAATGATTTAAAGAAGTCACGGTTACTTTTCTTAAAATCACAAACATTTTGGTTGGGAGACCAGGATGGTAGACAAAACACTTTTTGTTTGAGCATCAGTAACACAGTGGTCGTTTGTGCTAGATCTTTCGAACTTTGATACACAGTAACCACATTGTAATAAAGGGGGGCGTGCACCTGAGATGCATCTCTCTGTAGGCAAGGGCGTGGTTAGTCGTTACTCTCTGACATCACAGAGAACCACAACTTCCAATAGGAAAATTCAACAGCAGTAGCCACCGTTCAACCTGAAGAGGGCAGCACTCAGACGTTTTTACACCATATATTGTAGAATTAAAACACTTTAAACCCAAATGTCATTACAATTACTTGAATCAATGAACAGCATTAATAAAGCCCCAGTATTATAGATCATTAACTAAAAAAAATTAATACTAGTATTTTTCCAGTACAAAAATTTCAGTACTGGGGTGAGTTGCAACACTAGCTGGGATAGATGTAACGAGAGGGGATTTGCTGTGATAAGATCCACATTTTATGCAAGAACTTTATTGAAGAACAAAGAGTAGGCACTTTTCAATAAAATAAAACAATTTAGCTCAGTCACTTCCCATGAGGTCAAAATGGTGATGGGAGTGTATGATATCGATGAAATTACCATAGATCTTTTTTGACTTCTGACAGTGTTACAACTGACCCCATGTTACAACACTCCCTGGTCTTCCTCTACAAATTAATATTAATGCACTGAATCTGAAAAATAAATCCTTTGATGGAGACAGGTGTAAATGAAGTACAAATACAAACCAGAATTTGGAAGTAGCTTACCTTCACTCCTTTCCCCTCAAGTGATTCCTTAGCTTTAAATACGAAAAACTAGATCAAAATGTTCAAACAAGTTTGGAATCAATTTAGAATTTAAAAAGGAGAGCAATTGTACCAGACCAAAAAATGAACAAAATTGATGACCACAACCTATAATCATTGATAAATACAAGTTACAACAAATAGGGAGCAGATATAGAAGTCTAGTAAGCATACAGAAGAATATGTTAGTAGCAAAACAAATATTATATTTTAAGTTGGTTCCTTATTTTAAATGTACTGTATCTATGTAAAACGCTATACAAATAAACATAACTTGAATTTTTCTAAGCACACACAGATAAGCCTACATCTTCATAACCACAATAGATTATAATGAATAAATAAATTATAATATAACATGTATTAAATACACAAAACTAAACAACAATACTAAAACAGTTCATTTATTAGAGTTTTCAGTCGAGATAAAAAATATAGTCAGGTTAAAACATACTAAAACATTTGTACATTGAAACTGTCTTATAAATGGTAAAGCTTTTTCTGGAAAGCTTATAAATTGTAATCAATTACACATGAGTAGCAAAGATATATGCTTTAAGTTTTACCATAAACAATAAATTAATTATGAACAAAGGTGTACTTACCAACGGTAAGAAATTATATTTTGATAAAAAATTAAAATAAAACAAACACACAAAAAAACAACATACACACATTTATGACACAGAACAAGTATCATTTGAAAGAATCCGTGAAAATGTGTAAATGTTCATGGTTAAAATCCCATTTGTTCCAAAAGAGTCCGTAGGTGTGTCTGCAACACAAAGAACAAAAGGTAAAAATTCTCACATTCCCTAAATCTGGTAACATTATGCATTGTTAGTACAATATTAGTACAATATATTAATATTAGTACTAAATTAGTACAATATGCAGAAATTAAAGAACTTATTTTTTATTTAAATTTTAAGAATTCATTTTGATCTCTTACGAGAGTTCTCTCGTGTTCTCTACGGGAAAATCCCTTTTCTCGAGAATACTGAAGCCAAAAAATTATCCTTAATTTTGCATTAATTTAAAACGCATTGCTGCAGAGGCCAGGCAGCTCATACGCCTATTGTTTGCGCCGCGCCAACTGCTGCAACCTATCATGGGACTGTATGTGACGCAAGCAACAATCACGTCCTGCCAGAAGGGGCGTAGCTTATGTCTATATTAGCAGTCCAGATAGGGTGTTCTTTGATTTTTTGTTTCTTCAGCGAAGTGTTTACTTCACATCACTGGTCTCCAGAGAAGCCTGCGCCGTCGAAAAAGCCCTATCAGCGGGATGAGCCATCTTATGGGCCCTGCACACTTGAAAAACCCTAGTGTGGACAGAGAGTGTTTTTAAACGAAAACGGCGTTTTCAAATGTATCTGGATTAATGAAGACGTAGCCTAAACTGAAGGACAATATTTAACGTGAAGAACTTCAAATACTGTATTATTGCCTTTTTTCCCTCTAAGACAAGTAGTAAGTGGAAAATAAATGGAGAAATTACAGTGAAATAATATCAGGTGCAGGAGAAGTCAACAGTCGTATCTAATCATAGACAGTAAGTATTTAGAACAGAGATTGTATAGGAAATTAAATTTGTGATATGATAATGCCATTTTCCCAATATTACCAAACTGAATTTTTAAACGTTTTTATTAAAAATGGGTCTCTTTAACTCTAAACCAGTGATTAAAGCAATGATTATAAAAAGGATAATTTCAGGTATGTCTACTCTCCCCTTTTAAAATGTCACTTTTGAAACTTCCAGACAAAAACAGTCTGTTTGATTGGGCTAACCAGGAACCAAGAAAGAGAAATAAAACTTAAAATAACAGCAAGTTTTCCTGTTACCATAAGGTGTGAACACCACAGTATGTGTAGGACAGGAGAGTTGATAAAATTGCAGTGCAATTAAAATCAAAGCAAGCTCATCTGGTATAGAGGGCTGTGAAGATGATTATGGGGGTACACCAAACCCACGATTCGGTTCTTTTCACGTTTTTTGACCCACGATTAAATACAAACCTCGATTTTTCGCTTGGAGGAGAGAGAAGAAAAAAAAAGATTTTTGAGAAAGAAAAATAAGAGATTTTTATTAAATAACATTTGAAAAACCTACAGGTAGCCTAAACCTTGTATAAATATTTGTGAGTCTTCATTTTCTTTTGATTGCCTACTCCAGTTCTCATTAAAACTCACTAGATATGTTTTATTCTGTGCATTTTTGGCACTTTTTGTGTGAAATTATATTTATTTTGTCCATCAAAAGCATGCCTTCACTTTAATTGAGCATGGGTAGCGGCGCCGAAACCCCCGCTTCACTGCTTCTCACGTGCTGCTCCTGCTCCCGGTGTGAATGAACTCATTGATTAACATAATATTAAAGAATTTATCCTCAACTAGTTACACAATTTCGGTTTCATATTGCATATCGTTACATCCCTAGTCAACATACAAAGTTTTAAATGTGCATAATAAGAAACTATTTTATAAATTAAAATAATTTAATATTTTACAAAACAATTATGAGGTTATGGTGATTTCATTATTTAGTTATTCAGTTCAATAGGCTGGTGTAGCACAGCTGAAGTGAACTGGCCCTAACCTTAAAAGGCATGTGGACTTTCACAAAAATTAAAACTCACCTGTAATAAACACAGGAAACCGTACAGAGGCGTTTTGAATCTGGAGGCGGGTCAAACAGAAGAGATAATCCGGCCGTTCCCGTGAAATGACATCACATTCATGATAGGGCAAGACCTCGACTATGCCAGCTTTCTGACAGCAATCGATAAACTGCTGCTTCTTACTTCCCTCAGGACTGGACCTGTCGAGGAGATTATATGTAAGATTATAAGTCTTACCTTTCATATGTTAGAGGAGACTGAGAGTTAGTCTGTGGGTACAGGCAGTAATCAGGCAGTGTTCAGAGGTAGAGAGGCATCAAGGCAAAACTAGAAGCTGGTATTGTTCAAACAAGTCACCATCATTTATATAGCAGCACTTTAACAATATAGATTGTTTCAAAGCAGCTTTACAGTGATCATAGTAAATTAAAGTAACAGAGATTATTTTGGCTTTACAGCAGCTCTAGAAAAAAGTTTGTTTTTTTAACAAAACTTACTGTAAACACAGCTGTGATCTTACCTCGCACTTTCCCGAAGCCTGCGACTGTCTCTATAGTGCAGAAACCATTTCCATTTCCCTTGCTTGTCTAACTCCTCCAGAATCCCCACGACTTTCTTCATGTCATCTTATAAATTTCACAAAAGTAAGTCCAATGAGATCATAATTGATCAGTTCATCTCGAGTAAAACAACATGGATAATTTCAGTAGCAACTTTTATCCGTACCTAGGGTAAGTGTGTCAAGAGCCAAGTCATCACACACTATAAAGCCTCCGTTTGCAAAAAGCTCTTGGTGAGTGAGGTTCACCACGTCATCGGGTCGGTCGATGCCAGCAAACAGGACGTTGGGGGACTTCTTCAATTCCAGCAAATAAGGCACCTGGTTGAATTGGGAAAAAAGATCTTTTGAAGGCAACCTCAATCAAACAAGCTCACAGAAATATTGTTTCTGAAACAATCCCTCAACTTATCCCCAACAACTTCTGTTAATTATATCACTTTGGCTGAATTACAACAAAAAAAACATAGAGAGCTTTTTCCATGGCTCTTGCCACACATGAAAAGATGAAAAGGCATTTCATCACTCTTAACTCAACTCAAAAGAGATTGAACTGCTCAACAGATCTGAAACTCCATTAAGGATCAGACTCTCTTAAAGTCTTTTCATTCTAGCAATGTATATTGATATTAAAATTCTGGCCGACAAAAGATAAGCCAAAAATAATTTTTACTTTATGGCTGGTCTGAATTCTGATAAATGGCCCATATAGTAATTATACTTAAATGAGCATGCAAAATTAAATATCCGATATCATATATGCAATACTGACCAACTGACAAATACATTTTGGGGTCCTCTTAAAGGATGATTTCCACAAATTTTCAGCCTAAAATTTTGAGCTTCACTCATTCACTTACCTCACATATGTGCTCTGCAATGTCCTCATTCCTCAGTATAATGAGAAGAGGGGACTGACCATCATTACTGAGGTCAAACTCTTCTGGTTCAACCTGTATGTGGCCCTCAATCTCCAACATGTGCTACAAATCAGAAATTCCCATGAAAATCTTTCCCATTTTAGAACACTTTATACAATTATTTTAACGCATAACTTTCGTACCTTGGTTTCTTTAAAGAAGGTATCCGTTGATGTGACGAGTATAAAGAACCTGTACTTAGTCTTGGATGCTTGCCACACTGAGGACTTCTGATAGTCGTGAGGATTGTCGAAAGTGTCCTTCTTGATACGACCAACGAATCCAGGATGTTGGCCAACGCTCTCTCGACTGTATTTCCTCTTGACGCTCTTTCCACTGGGCTCAATTGGACGAGAGAGTCTCTTCCTGTTGCAGACATCGTTCATCATGGACTTGTATGTAACAGCACATTGCTTTGTTATTTCTGAGATCCCGGCAAACTCAACATCATTGCCCTTTTCACAGAAAAGTCTTTGAAGATGTGGTTTGCAGTTTCTTACAGACTCCCTCATCCCTCTCCTGTCAGACATGTCCACTTTTATCTTAAAATCAGTAAGTGATTGTTGTGCTTTACTAAGGTCAGCGGAGTTCTCCTCTTCACTGAGATTTGAAAACCGAACAGTCATGGGACATGTAGACAGGTCAGGATTTTCCCAACAGTGTGATGTGCTGGTACTGGATGTGCTCTTATTTTCTTTGAGAACCTGACTCATGTTTTTAGAGAAAATAAGGTACTCAAGGTCAACCGCAGACCGGGTCACATCAGTCTTACTTTGTTGTTCTTGCCAGCCATGAAAAGAGTTTTCAAGTCCAATGAAAGATGGTTTCACGGTGGGAGAGTTACTGAATGTTACCCGGTTTCCTTTCCTGTCCAAAACTGTGACAATAGAGGAGAGTGGAATGTCGAACTTATTATCCCTCTCACTTACATCTAATTGCTGACTGAAGGCCGCCTCCCTTCTGAAATACCTGCGCCAGTCAAATTGCTGCTTAGTTGTCTTAACATGTGGAAGGGAACTAACCCTGACTACCTTAGTTGGCTTTGCTTGACAAGTTTCAAAGCATGTTTTTTGGATACTGTAGTCTACAGTTTTTTGGATACTGTAGTCTACAGTAAAATTGGGACAGTCTTCATCATCCCACTCAGAATATTGGCAAAATTTGCTTTTTCTGGACTTTTTTTTTGGACTTTGTTCCCTGGTATATTCAGTAGTACAAGTAACTGACAGAGGGTCTGATTTATAACTCTTTTCTGCCCAACAAAAGTTTTCCACCTCTTTCTTTGCATGCTTTGTGTGCCTGTAGGAATACTCACGTTCAGATGTAATGTACTTAGAACAAATGGGTTGATCATTGTCACAACTAAATTCATTTTCACATGGATACAATTGGTGATCAACTGGTTCCTCTGTTTGGTAATCAGGCCACGACAAACCTTCATCAGATCCCTGGTAATATTCATGCAAATCGTCTACATTGTCGTCTCTGTAAAATAATCCAGAATCATTTTGAGGTCCACCCTCAATGGAGTTATAGTTCTTGTCATCTTTTTGCTGGGAGGTGGGACAGAGTTTGTGCCTTAACTGGAAAGAGCCCTCACTGGGCGAACGCTTAGTAGTTAATTCAGATTTATCTTTGAAATCCATTTTCCCAGGTTTTTTCATTCTCTCACACCTTAGTTCGTCATCATACGTTTCTTCATAATGCCCTATAAACTCAGATATTGACTTTGTGGTAGAAACATGTGCTTGAGGACATACAGGAATTTTAGGTGGCAGCATGTCAACATGATCAGTGTTGTAAGGAAAGTAAAGATCCCTATTCAAATCTTCTTCCCTGAATTTTTCATTCACTTCTGGTAAAGATGCAATTTCATCTTGCGTAGGAGTAGAGCACATGCTGTTTACCTCCACTTCTGAGGGTTTGTAAATTGTCAAAGCTTGAGGAGCAACGGTTTCATTACGAGTTTCAGTCCGGCTATGGGGCAAAGCACACATTTTTGCAGACAGGCATTCTTGGTATGTTTTGATGAGGTCATCTTTACAAGAGCCTTGACTTTGTGTCTCCTCGTCAACAAGTGTATCATCCTCAACACTGGCTTTAGATTTATCCTGTTGGCCTAAATCTCTTTCATCATCTTTTTCTAAATGACTAATATCCAATTTGGTGGGTTCAACAGTAGTTAGTGGTTTTAACTCATTCTGACATACTTCAAGAGCTTCTTGTTGGACCACAAAACTCTGCTGAAGGGTCTCGGTTTTAATCTCATCTTGCATTATATTAGAAGTATCAGTACAAGAAGCTGGGGTGGGTTTCTCTTGAACGGACATCGGCTGATCCTCATCTGAGGATGAATCATTGCTTAATACAAGGGTATAGTCTTCTAGGTCTGTCTCCTCTGGTGTGTAAGGTTGTGTTTCACGCTTTTGTATCTCCATGTCATCATCATCATCATCGATGAAAGCATCTTCATCACTGAATTCCATTTCAACACGGTTTATTTTATCCTTTAGACCCCAAACAAACTCATCTTGATGTTCCACCATTGCCATGGACGCCTCATGTTTAGTATCACTGCCATCCAAGTTATCCCATTCCTTTGACTTACTCTGACCTTCTTGCATAATTTCTTCACCAGTATAACCTTCATCTTTTTCTTCCGCAAACTTTTTAGTGTCATTCTCTTCAATTCCATGGGACGACGGATCAGTCAAGTTTAACCGATCTTTCACATCAAGCTGTTCTTTTGCACTAGGAATCTCATTACACTTTTCAATTTCAGTCTCATCTGATGTAGCATCTCTCAGCTCATCAACCATATGAGTGTGATCTTTCAGGTCATACACAGGGTTAAAATCTTCTTTTGCATTTGAAGTCTCATTATACTCTACAACTCTCGTCTCATCTGATGAAATATCACTTAGCTTATCTAGATTTGTATCATCTAATATAGGTTTCAATTCTAGTTTTGCAGTAGAAGTCTCTTTGTGCTCCTCAACACTAGTATCATCTGATGTAGCATCTCTCAGCTCATCAACCATGTTTGTGTGATCTTTCGGGTCATGCACAGGCTTAAGATTTTCCTTTGCATTAGAAGTCTCATTATACTCTTCAACTCTCGTCTCATCTGATGAAATATCGCTTAGCTCCTCAACATGGTCAAGTAGATTTGTGTCATCTAGTAAAGGTTTAAGATCCTTTTTCACAATAGAAGTCACATTATGCTCTTCAACACTAGAATCATGTGGTGAAACATCTCCAAGAACATCTACCATGTTTGCGTGACCTTTGAGATTTAAAGGTTTAAGATCTTCCTTTGAATGAGCAGAGCAATTATGCTCAACACTAATCTGATCTTGGCTTGACAAGTCAGAAGTCATGTTTTCGTCAACATTTCCATCTTCCATAATTGTAAGACATCCATCTTGGCTATCTTCATCTGAGACTTCTTTACTCTCTTGACTTTCCTGTACTGAAATGGATGCTCCGATTCCAGTATGGTCCACATTTCCATCAACCACAGCTGCTGGGCACCCATTTTTGTTTTCATTTGTTTCAGAAATCTCTTTACTCTCTGCACTGTCAGAAACATTCTCCTTCTGGAGTACTGTATGTGCTTTACGCCCAGTTGCCTTCTTTAAACTCAGATCAAAACTTTTCCTACCCAAAATCAGACGATGTTGTTTTGAGAATGCTGACGGTTTTATGGGACTATATACTTGATGGAACACACTAATGTTTTTCAGGTCAAAAGTAGTCACTCTTGTAGATGCTTCATTCTTAGTAACATTTCTGACCTTTGGTAGTAGTATCCGAATACCTATCCTCATATTTGATGCTTGCTCACACAACTGGTTATATGAACTATTTCCTTCCAAGAGCTGAGAATATGTGCAGTCAGTGGTGATGTCATTTTCATCATCAGAGTCACTGTGACTGTCAGGCACTGAATTGTCAACTGGTATGTCCACAGAAGATCTATAATTCTGTAACAGAAAAATTTAAATCAAATAAATCATTATTAAATTGCACAATCACACTGTACAAGAGGTCTAAAATATTACTGAGAATATCACAAAGAATGTCCAAAAGAATGATTGACAGAACTTGTATAAACATAACAAGTACGTAAAGGCTAAAAGCGAACAATAATATATTTTCTTAAAAATATATTAAAAAACTAAATTCTATACATTTTAAAGATTAACACCAACTAAAAGCCAAGAGCTAAATACAGTGCAATTTTAACCATGTTAATCATTACCATCAATGCTGTAACTTTTGGATTGAGGGAGAGACTTGTCCCAGAAGGTGAACGGCTTGGTGTCGTTGGTGAAATTCCACCAGGATTTGATGCTGTGTCTTTTTTTCTGCTTTGATTTGAGACTGAACAGAAATTCACAGGCTCGCCATTTTTCACAGAAAGATCCAAAACCTCTGATGGCCTGGATGAGTCATCTTTCGAGGTCAACTCAACATTGAGCAATGACACAGCATTTTGAATAGCGTTAATGTCCAGATGAACCTTTTCAACATCCTTCCCCTTTGGAAGTGCGGTACAATTTTCAAGTTGAAATAACCTGGAGGTGTGTTTACTATAAAAAAGTCCAATCCACATGTGAAAAATGAGATGGACATCCTCATAGGTGTCTTCAATGTTGAAGTTCCATTTCCTGTCAATATTAGGGGGAAGAAATGGTCAACAGAGCCTTTTTGGAATGTCTATATATGGGTTATGATGCTCAAATGATTACTACATAAACTTTATTAGATAGAGTTTATGTGGTTATGCGTTTATGTGATCACCACGTCTTCAGCATATTTAAATTTTGATGTCAAACTCAGACATTTGATTTTCTCAAGGATTAGTATTGGGGCCAATATATGCGTGTGTAAACAAGCACTAGCAAAATACAAGTATTGAATAGCGATTTGGCATGACTCGGATCAGATTGGGGGCACAAAAAACTTCATCAGGACATCCTTAATGGTCTTAAGAATCAGTAAGAGCATTTTTTTGTGTTTTTAGCAAAAGTGTGTATATGAATATCATTTTATCTAACCCTAACCATAGCTGTATAATTTCTAGCTTGTTGCAATATATATATATTTTTTGTTGAGTTTTTAATTTCTAATTTTGGTTGAACTTTTTGATTAGTGACAATTAGGGATGCACCGATCCACATTTTTTCACTTCCGATCCGATCCCGATACCTGACTTTGGATATCGGCCGATACCGATACTTTTCCGATACCACACCTGTGTTTGCTTTAACATTATTTATAGGGATGCACCGATCCACATTTTTTCACTTCCGATCCGATCCCGATACCTGACTTTGGATATCGGCCGATACCGATACTTTTCCGATACCAGACCTGTGTTTGCTTTAACATTATTTATCATTATTGTTGATTTTATATGATGCTGAAATAAACACCTCTTTACAAGCAAGGATGATACGTACGTATGTAGCCTATGTCAATATATATATATATATATATATATATATATAATAGATATATTAAACAATAGATAGACAATTAAACAAAGATATACACATTATACAGGCCTACACAGTGCTTTAATTTCAGGAAGGTCTACTAACATTATTCAGGTATATCGTCTAAAAAGAATTATAATAAAGTAATCAAAAGTAAAATAGCACTGCAAAGTTTATCATAGATAGATGTATGCTTATTAAAGCTGAAGTTATTCATTCAAGAGCTGTGAGTGATTTTCTCTTTGCCTTTGGTTGTTTTATTCTCAGTAATGTCGCAATCGTCACATTTACTGCTGCCCCTTTAAGAACTAGTGCGGATTTCATAGTCTACTGATGCACCATATTTTCTCCCAACTATTTCCATAAACCGTTTATGTCTAAAATGAACGTAGTTAAGTGATAATCTCCAAGCCGGTCGTTTTGACATTTTTGTGCAGGCTACATTTGATCGTTTAGACGCGCATATGAAGCCCAAAGTATAATTTGCTTGTCTGTTTCGGAGCGCGCGCCGCCCTCTTGCGCAAATTTTGTGCTTTTAATAGCTCTTTTTATTATTAAAAGCGTCCCGCAATTTAGCAACAGCAGAGACGGCATTTTACAACAATTACCGATCGTGCTGATTCTGTCTTAAAGTTTGAGTTTTACGGAGAAATGACAGTGCACCGCCGCGATGGGAAGGAAGTTTGCTACACAGAATGCGGCTATTGTTTAATGGTTTTTTTTTTTTTACCTCAATATATTCTTTAATCTTTGGAAATCAGACTAATATCACAGATCTAAAGTGTAACCAGGCTATGTTTTCTCTGTCGTCACTCATTAAGCAGGGCTGTCGTGTTGTGCGTGCTGTGGCACCGCGTGAGAGATCTCTCTCTCTTTCTCTTCTGGACTGCGAATTGCAAACATGCATCACAGACAAATAGTTTAATTTATACGGCTTTGCAAACATTGCATTTTGCTGTCTTGCTCTGCTGCGGTGTTTCCAGTGTGAAGTATTTCCACCATAGGATTTCCACACAGGGAACATATTGGTAGCTCAATGCTATCCTGCTAGCTGGCTGCAAACTGCGGAATGGATTTCTTGAGCGGGCGTCTGTGTGTCTCATTGAGCCCTATTTTTTACAGTCTATGATTGAGCTGCACCTCCGTTCAGGATATCCATTCCACAGTTTGCAGCCAGCTAGCAGACTAGCAGCCCCGGGGAATCCCTTTTGGAGTCATTTCAGCAGCCAACGTTAAAGCGCAGACATGGATCATAAATATCGGATTTCTCCGCAGGTTGGATCGGAAAAATCCGATACGTGAATTACGCTGGTATCGGTCCCGATACCGATACTGGATCGGATCGGCCCCATCCCTAGTGACAATATTAAACTAAATGCAATAACGTTCAGACTTTTGTCTTGTGTCAATCGCCACAAATCAACATAAACGACAATATTAATTTTCACGACAACAATCATCAAGCCTTAACCGAAATGTAGGGTCAACAAGTGTCACTTACCCATGAAGTGCTCGTGTGACAGTTTTGTCTTTATTGTCATTGGTGAACTTGCTGTCAAATTTAAAATCATAATCTTCTTCCCAAATCCTCGTCACTTGGATCTTTCCCTCCTTTTCAATTAAGTTTCTATTCCGTGCAAATCTTGATTTTCGTGCTTTTGCCTTGGGAATCAACGACATTGTCTTATTTGAAGAAATCAAGTGCTTCCATTCTGTTTTTCCTCCTTCCTCTTGATGACTCGAGGGTGCAGTATCTTTAGGCAGGTTGAGATGAAGCCCAGTCTTCAATGACAAACCCGAATCTACACATCCATGTGGATAAGAAACCTGGGGGGATGGACCTGACAAACCTGACAGCAGAGAGGTTGGCTGTGAGTAAGAATGCTCTTTAGATATTTCCAAAATCAGTTCCCCAGTCACTAAAAGACCTTCTGGAACAGGAGACCTGGGGGGTAATTTAACTCTGGCAGATGGACAACGAAGAAGAGCATGAAGGACTGACTCCGGGGAGCCGATGCTCTTTATTCCATCAAGGGACTCCTGGCCAGGTTTGGCTTCTAAGTTCGATAACATTTTATCATTACTTGCACCGAGGGCCAAGTCAGCCAGTAAACTCAAAGCATCTGAGGGCAGAGATGCACTCATGCTCTCACTCTCTGCACTGGCTTTGCCATCAACGCTAATTCTCGTCCTTCCCACCCTATCCCCAAGCGACGATACGAGCTGCTGGTCATTGCGTTTAGCTATTTCAAAAGGTGCTGATGTGTCAAAATTGAGAGACCCTGTAAGAAATAGACAAAAACAAAGACAAAGCATAAAATAGCAGCAGCAAAGGTGTATAGTCATGCAGATGTGCAAAAGAACAGGAGGAAGCAGAAGCACAATAACATACAGACAGAAGACAAAAAGATGGAGAGGGATCATATGGGGCCAATTTTAAAACACCAGCAAAATCACTTCTCCACCCCCTCTAATTTAACGACTACTGCTGAAAATGAAACATTCACAAAGGATTGAGGTTTAAAGTGGTATACAGTGTACAACTGAACTGGTATACACAAATATGCACACAGCACTTCTAGACACTTTTCCACTAGGGGTGTAACGGTTCTCTAAAGTATATATATAAACCAAAAAATAATCGAACAAGGAAAACACAAGGAAATCACTTACTGCTCTTGACTGAATATCTTTTGTAACTTTAATAAATGATTTATCTATATTTAATTTATACATTGGAGATTATATGCAATGTTGTTTTACATTTGATTACTTTATTTAATTTCTGTACCTGAAAACTACTGTTAGATACCTGAAAAGCAGTTCATTTTATTTGTATCTTTGCTCCATTGTAATTATAGGTCAACAAGTTTTATTTTGACAGCAGACCTAGATAGCACTGATATAGCACATACCGAACCGTACTGCAATTGTGACAGTAAAACTGTGATAAAAACTGAACTGCAGGTAATATGAACAAATATAATAGAATATGTAAAGAAAGATTTGTCTTACCATTTTCTTTTGATGCCTTGTGAATAAGACCTCTCCAAGACACAGGTTGTTTGGTTACCTCCACAGGCTTCTTTGGTGGATATTGTGCCTTATTAATCATGGGCTGTGATGCTTTGTCTTTCAACTTATTCTTGATAATATCACATTGCAGCTGCATAATGGTGCCCAAATGTCTTTTTTTTGATTCTGGCTCTGTGTTTTCTGGCTCAGATTTGGCACTGTCATCAGGGGAAGGAGATTTCGGCCTCTTTCCCCTTCTGAGTACTGTCTTTAATTTGCTTATAGATATTGCACTGTACACATCACATTTTGCTTTCTTTTTGTTTTTGTCAGGGGAGGATATTTTAGGGTCCAAGTGCATGGATTGGTCAGATACTCTGGGATGACTAGAAGCTGCATCTGTTTCTTTGTTCGTTTGTTGGAAGCCTACGTTCTCATTTAATGTAGAATTAATGGGCTTTTCTGAAAATAAATCCCCACTTTTTTCAATTTCTAATGGGTTGTTTTTGTGAAGGTTTCTCAATATCTTTAATGCTGACAAGAGAGCAGTTGGCATTTCATCCGAAGAGTCTTCACAGTCACTTACCACTGGAACTTTACTGGGTAATTCTTTCATCACCGTCGAGGGAGCTTCTCCCTTACTTTCCACTACTTCTGTGGATTTGTTTTCCACAGGAGAAATAGCTTCTGTTTTTGTGTCAATGCTCATCTCAACATGCATTTTCTCACTTTGCCTCTTGTTTGCAGTATGTACATCAACATCTGAACCATGTGGAACAAAAACTCTACCACAGGTTGTGATTATGGTCTTGAGACCATATCGTTCTCTCAAGCTATATCCCTCCATCTTCCTCTTGGGTGTGCTAGACAATCTTTGCGTTGTTGTATCAGCCGGTGTGTTCACTATAGTCTCCTCATCAATCTTTACAGCACCAGATCTCAAAGAACGCTTCAGATTGTCATCAGTATTCCACAATCTTTTACGCCTTGGAAGAGACCGCCAGTCTCTTTTTGAAGGACTTTGATCAAGTATAGTTTCTGTTGACACATTTAAAGCTTCTTGTCCTTGATTTCGTTTTACGCCCCTTTGCCTGCGTCCCTTGCCCCTACTAGTTAAATGCAGCCTCTGATTAATGTCATCAGCATGCATGGTCTCAGTCCGAGTCTGGTCTTTTGTAGGGCCATTTGTGGAGTTCTCTGGCAAAACGAGAGGCAAAGTTGAAGCAGGGTTTTTTTTAATAGCTTTTCTTTTTATCTTCATGGTTCTCCATTGAATTTTGCGCTTCCTACCTTTACGTTTCGAAGAAGACTGCAGATTTAGTTTCTTTTCAGGATCAGCCATTGTTTTCTCAGGATGTATATTATCCTCCATCCCTTTAGCAGCACCACCCTCTTCTATTGATGTGATTATTGGTGTAGTCCTTGTTTGGATGGAAGTCTCCTTTGTGGATAAATCTACACAGACTCCATCAGCATCTCCTTTAGTGTTGCCTTGAGATGTTTTCTCAACATCACCGTCAATACTTATACAATTTTCTGAAGGGAAGTCACCCAATTTAGGTGAAACTGTGGAAGTTGGATACACCAACACACTGTCAGCTACAGTAATTACAGCTGTTCCCAGTTTATCAGTGCCCTCTGGCAAAGCAGGTTGAGGCTGCTCTGTTGTCAAATGCTTGTGATCAGTCCTGTGAGAGGCATCACTGATGGCCTCTGTGTGCTTAGTCACCTCCATTTCAACGGGGGCATCAGTCTGCGGGACCTCATCAGGTGATGATATACAGTAATAGACATCATCGTCATGATCTTCACCACGCTGCTGACGACCAGTGGTGAGTAACTCCAGTGCCCTCACTACTGAAATTGTAAAGCCACAAGGTTCATCAAAATAGGATTTTAATCGAGTGCCAGTCTCCTGTGACCACTTAGGCGATATCAGAGTAAAACCACCAGGCACATCATATTGGTCCGGAAACATACTTGCTTCCCTGGTGGGAACGTCCAACAGCCCTGGGTGAAAAAGAGTGCCATAGTCTTGTAAATGCTTCTCTAATGAAATTTGAGAGCACCCCTGTTGGTTTGGAGGACATTTTTCCATCTCCATTTCTGCATAGTTCAGTGCTGGAATGACTTGCATTATTTCTGATGACACTTTAGTATCTGTCAGGTCAGACTTCGCACCTATAGATAAAAACACATGCTTATAAGACATGTACAATTTGCAAATTAAAAGATAAATAAAGTAGACTATTGTAAAATAAAAATAAAAATTAAATAATAAATCCAATTCTTCTCCTTGTTACCTTTTGGCACAGTTCTTGAGTCTGGGAAAATAAACATGCCTTGAAGTGCTGCTGCCTTACCAGACTTTGCATCTAGAAATTAAGGAAATGTATGTTTTCACAAGATAAACACCATCAAGATAGATTCTCTATCCACTTTTTAAGTGTTATTGGCTCCAGTTGTTTAACTAATGACTTTAATGAGGAAATTAACTCAATCCCCTGAAACCTTTTTTTAGTTAGTTGCTAAATAATCAGATATAACCAAATGCACATTGAAGATTTGGGGTAATGTAGTTCTTCACCAGGACATTTGCAGTTACATACATTTACATGACACAGACCACCAGCATTAAAGGAAGCATACATCACTGGTTAACAACCTCTGAGTTCATGAGGTTTGTTCACCTTTGATGGTTTATATTTTGGTGTTAAAAAAATAAGCAATTATAGAGAAAATTATTGGAATTAGAGTTGCAGTCCACTGGGCAATGTCTTACCTTCATAAGAGAAGAGATGTGAAGAGTGTAACAGTATAAGGAAACCTGAATCTTCAAGTGGTATAACAAGAGCCTGGTGAATGGAAAAGATCATAAGACCAGATTTGTTTAGAGATTTTTTCAGTGTTTCTTTGATATTTCTCTCTTCCCCATATTTACCATGTCATTTTCCTTTAGCTCTTGGGTTATCTGAGCAAGATCATTTTTCGCCTTAGAGGAGACAACGTCATACAAGTTGAAACATCTGCCATCTATGCAAACTGTGGGAAGAAGTAGCAAAACAGATTAAAAGATGCTCATTTACAGTTTTAACACCAAAATGGGCGATACTGTCAATAACCAAAATACAATTTTAAACACACCTTCACCCACAATACAAGTTTCAAAGATTTCCCGCGGCAAAGTCCTCTTCAGTTCAGACACACCAATTGCACGGTCAATTTGAACTGTCTTTGGGCTGAAAATACAGTTTGCATTTCAGTCCTGTAGCTTATAAGTAGATGTATAGTATTTCTGAATAATCTACCCTACATGATTGGGCAGCTTTGTTGGTGCATTATCAAATGAAATCTGGTTTATTTTATCAGAGTAAGAGGGTCAAAAGATGTCTTTGCATTAAACATACAGTTTTGCTGGGAACCAGGCTCCGCTCGAAGACTGAAGACCAACATCATAGACAGTGGATTCAATCTTGAATTGGCCAATCCATGGTTGGTAATGAAACACTACAAAACAAGATACCATTGGTAATTACTGTAATATTCAGTGCATTTAAATGTTCTTTAAATTGTCAAGCTGAAAACCCTATACAATAAATGAAAGAAAGACAATGTACAAGATTTTGAATGAAACAATCCTCGCTATTTGCCCCATTTGCAATTTTACCACAAAAAGAGAAAAGAACATGCAAACCAATCTATAATTCTTACCTGTTTTGTCTTGGCTTGAAAAGAAAAGGTAAAGAAAACAGATTGTTAGTTGTCATATGTAAAACCTAATGTTTCATTTCATAAGATTCAGCAAAGGGTGTTTAGTCGTCAAAATCTCAAAGATCAAAGTTATAAACCTCTTTTGCTCCAACTCTGATGAGGTGTTCATCTTCCCATATGAAAATGCCACGATGGCAAACGGACAAGCATGTCTCGGACATGACCTTGTTTCACTGCTTCTATCACAGAGTTCATACATGTAGTACTGCAAGACAAAGCAACCTTGTTATATATACAGTTTGAAGCTAAGAAAGAAAACCATTTCTTTTGAGAGCTGCATCACCTGTGTTCGCTCATAGGCCAAGAAAGAACTTGTAGTTGAAGACACAGCACCGATCTGGTCTGACACGTGGCAGTCGAAGCCAGCTGTCGGAGGAGTGAAATTCTGGGTGTAGTTGTCTGTAACTTCTTTCACTCTCCCCTGATTTAAGAAAATATGTTTACAAGTGGTACATTAGGATTAATCAGCACAAAGCAACAGAATATTGATGGAAGAATAATTTACCACTAATTTGTTAAATGTGTACCTTGGTCAGCTTCAAAAGCACAATGTAGCCAGTCTTGCCATCGTACCAGCGCTTCAAGTCAAGGCAGTCTGAGTATTTTGAAATATAGACACCTAATTTGAGTGCAAATAACAGAAATATAATGTGACGATAATAGCCTTAAACAATAGCAGAAAACAACTCCACAACAATCAATTCACTGCAGCTGTGTTCAGCTGTGTACATTTGCTTTTTTTAAGGCAAAGCTTGTAAATGGCTGATAGTCCAATGAATTTTTATTTAAATGGTGTTCAACAAACTATGGGATAAAAACTGAAAATTAAGCCATTAAAGAGGCAAAAAACAAAATGCCTCTTAGTTGAAGGTGTAACTCAAATTCTGAGGTAATTCTGAGGTAAAACATGTTGAGGCCTCAACATGTTAAACTACAGTAAACAAGTTTAGTCTTTAGTCCTGGTAATTATTAAGCCAACAAGTCCTAGACTCAAAATAGCCAGGCTTTTGACACTGCATAAAAAGGTATTTTTCAAAGATGAATTGAAAAACTATGGCAAATCCAGTAAAGATATCTTTAACAAATTGTATTAACAACGTAAGCATGACCCTGTAAGCATGACTTCTTTTTCAGGCTGGTTGACAGAAACATGTGTACAAAAAGTTGTGTAAAAGCCAGCAAATCAGATAAGTTGGATAAGATATTTTGGTGTGCTTTAAATAGTCAGTAAACAGACTGTTTAAGTGAAATTTAAAGCAGACACTAAACAATCCCTGACAACACACCAACATTTGCTGGGACCTGAAATATTTTTGCATTAATGGGATATGACACAATACATTAACTTACACTCAATATCACATGAACTTTACTCTTATTTGGTTGCTTAACTGTAGAGAGACACTCATGAATGTACATCATTCAAGACTTCCCTTCTCAGGAAACAGAAGTGTTAAACATGACCACATAAACTCATCCCCGCTACATCATACATAAAATGAGAAATGAAATTAAATGTGAAAACCCTTAATCATCTGAAAGCTTAATTTCACTTGTCAAAGAATATGTGCTAAATTTCCCTTGTCTTCACAAACCTGCTTTAAGTCAATAATAATTCAAGATTATGTCTATTATTAATAGCTATAGTAGTTCTGCGTGACTTTGTTGTCCACCAAACACCCAGATCTTTTTCTCATCCTCAAGCCATGATACACCAACCATGTGACTGATGATATGAGGTTCCTTAGCTAGAAATGAGTCTCATTTCTTCATGATATTATTAAGTCTTCCACCAGTAGTTAATAATAGCCCTGTAGTCTCTAGCAAGAAAGCAGTCAACTGTTTAATTTAGACTGCAGTAAATACTTCAGTATCTAGGCAATTTGATACCATGCACTAGTGGGAAAACCTTCACTTTCTCTTTCTATAGATTGATTACATCTTAAGTAGCAGTACAGTTCATACTTTCACTTTTCATATGAAGGAGAATAGACTATGGACTTTAATTTTTACAGTTCTTCAATGCAATAAGCATGTCAATTGTTTGTTTTATAAGGCAATAAAATTGTGCAGAGATCATTTTGGGCCAGGCTGTCATGCAGAGAAATTATGAGTACAATACTGCATCTGCATTATAAAACATTCACTGAATCAGTCCAATGAAAATCATGCACTTTCATTGACAACAGCACATTCAAATCAACACTTGTCAGAAAAGCATGAAGGCTTCATGACTGATCTTGTTGCAGTCACATGTGAAATATTTCCTTGTGCATTTAAGTAAACACATTAGGTTGTTATGCTGATTATCACCAAATAATGCAATGGCTACTTTCTTTACCTTTCAAAGAGTCTCCAAGAGTAGTGCATTTTCCTTGTCTAACCAATAAGCCTGTTTCACCAATTTTCCTTGCCTGTGGGAAAACAAATGTTGCATTAATGGGTTTGGCGATTCATAAAGTCACACAGTTTTGAAATCAAGCTGATTCAATACGCTCATTGAATATTGTATTTCTTACCCTGCTTGCATCATCAAGCAACAGGAAGCCAAATGACTCTTCAAGTTCCTGTTCAGAATATCCTTTTTCCCGTTTTTCAGAACGAAAGGCAGCATACTGTTGGGGGAAAAAAAACATTCATCAGGCTAAAACATGACACAAATCTCACTACTTCATTTTATATTGTACAGTTTTTAAGAATAAAAATTACCTGTTTTTGTAAAGCGTCATTGTTGATCAACTGGGCAGAGTTGTACATGAAACATTCTTTTGATTCCTCATACAAATAGTTGTTACGAAGTGGCGTTAGAATACTCTCATTAAAGGTTACTGAGCCTGGATGCACAGGCTCCAGAAGACCTGGTAAGAAAGGACACACGTCTGAGTTATACTAATTGCTTCACATTTTTTCAAAACATTCCATCTTTTCAAAAAGAAATAGCCTAAAATGGAAAGTATTGTATGTCACTTTAGAATGGGAACTAGAGAGCATGTTGTCAAAGTCATTTGAAGGTCATGAGAAAATAGAAAACTCATTTTGGCTAGGTAAAAAAAACAACAGTTTGAAAAACTGGCTAAACAACTCCTCTAAAAAAACCAAAACACATATTCCGAATTAAAGTAAGCCCCTTACGCAATTCTTCTGCTGAACACGTTGTTCATTCTGTGAAGGACTATTGTGCAATACTTCTGTTGAAGTGTTCCACCACACTAATCTTCCAAATGTACCATATAACCATAATGTCCGTTATTGGTATTATGAACTCATCAAATTATACAGTAATATGAAATGCAGTCTAATTGTCATATTCACAAGATGGATTTCCAGCTTTTCTAATTGAAAAAAATACTGTTTAAGATTGTAGCTGGTATCTGGAAACAGGAGATCATCTTGGACCAGCAGCAATCTAGTCATCCAATAGTCACAACTGGTCAAGCTGGTTTTTGAAACATGACTCTCAACCAAGCTAGAACAAGCTAATGATCATCTAAGACAACCTAATATTTCAAACTTTACATGGAGGAATGAGATTCATAACCAATGCTGTAAATAAATCAACACTGCTGACAATTCTTAACATCTAGTGTTTTGTACTAAACCCATTTAAGCATTTTTTGGTCTTTAATTTTTGACAAATTTTACAAAAACACTGAGAATAAGGACCAGAATGAAAAGATCTTTCGGTAACACTTTACAATAAGGTTTCACCAGTGAATTACTTTAGTTAACATGAACTGAAAAGGAACAATACTTCTATAGTGTTTATTAATCTTAGTTTAATTTTCAGTTTTTAGGAAAATCAGAAGCTGTATTAGTTAACACACTGTGAACTAACATGAACAAATTATTAACTAGAGTATTTTACAAAGATGAATAAATACTGTAACAAATGTATTGTTCACTGTTAGTTAATGCATTAACTAATGTTAACAAATGATACCTTATTGTAAAGTGTTACAGACCTTTCATATAGATAATGCACACATATCTAGATTAGAAAACATTTAATAATAATGGGCACATATAATAAATAAATATAGGCCATGTCTAAGATGACATTGCACAGTAGTTAACTAAAACTGTAATGTAAACCCCAAGCTTATTAGAGCAAAGGTAAGACTATCACGTGTAGATTTACCAGGCCCACGCTGACTCGACTGTAGAACTGGTTTAGTTTATGGAAACCAACCAAACCAGTACCCGTGTCTTCTTTCAACCAGAATAGGCCAGTCGTTTCAAATTTTACACGAGTGCAAAAATGGTGTAACTATATTTAAATACTTAAAACTGAAACTCAGAAATGCAAAATAAACAAACAGTTTCTTTGACGGTAAACAAAAAGAGCACAAAAAATAGAGTGGGTTTTGAATGGATAAATAAATAGATGTTTCTTGCATAAATTATACAAACACTATTGACGTCAAAACAGAAACTAAACGTCAAAGAGTCCGCTAACCCCAGTTACCTTGTGTTGATTGTGTAGTCGCATTCTCCATGAAGACGAAGCATAGATCCCAGGTTTTCGCTTAGCACTCACACGATATATTAGATATTTCTAATACTCGGTGGCCCACGACATTCCACTCAAACGAATAAAAAGATACTGCCTGTTCCGAGAAATAGTCATGAAATGTTTATTGAAAGTTCCGAGGATAATTATTAGTTTCGACGAGGAACATTGGTCTCTCAGGCTGAAATGCGTATTGAAGAACTTGAATTGTACTGTGTGACTGTGTTGCAACCAGGAAGCGAATCCACATAAAGACAGCAAAGGTTGGGCTGTGAAAACGGCAGCCAGCGAAGTGGTCTGAAGGCCGGTTTTTAACCGTTTTTTTCTGACTGGAATGCTAAATCATTCGATAGCGCGCGCGCTCGCCTCGAGGGACGCGGCGATACATAGAAAATCGTAGCGAGTAAGCGAAACGAAATAGAAACAGAAAGTCAAAAGTTTGCGTCCATCTTGCTTCTCGCGTGCAGTTCCGTTTGGCGTCGCTAGTGTTCGCAGCACAGGAAAATTGGAACGATTTCGTTCAACACTAATTATACTCGGATTTATCACTGAATATCGATTTAATCATTTAAAGAAGGTGTTTATGGTTATATATTGATAACGAGTAGACGTCGGTAGCTTGAAGTAAACAAACAACAGTCCTTGTTCTGAAAAATCCAAATGTACTCTTCCGGCCTCTAGATGGAGCTGTTCAGTTTTCTGCATTCCTGAACTCCAGCCTTGCCCCCAGCGCCTGAAAGAACCAGAACATTGAGTTCAGGACAAAGTGTTCACTGAGTGAATTAGAGCAAAACAAATTGTTTGTTTGCCAACTTTTGGCCGGGCAAAGCCATTTTAGGTGTATTGGATATGGAAAATATTTAATCCTAGTTTTAACGTTTAAAATGTTGAATTATGAATCGTCTTTAGGTCATGAAAACTGTGTATACATATAATTAAATTAGAATTGTGGAAAAAACGTTATCCTTTATAAAAGGGTTTAATTTGACCTTAATGCATTAGGTATCATTCATGAACTAGTTAACAATAAACTTATTTTGACATGGTTTATTACTCTGAACAAAATTATAAATGCATTTATGCATAATGCATTAAGTTTTTGCCCCCATTTTTCATGAGATGAACTCACAAGATCTAAAACTTTTTCTTTTTCTCTCAAATATTGTTCACAAATCTGTCTAAATCAGTTAGTGAGCACTTCTCCTTTGCCTAGATAATACATCCACCTCACAGGGGTGGCATATCAAGATGCTGATTAGACAGTATGATTTTTTGCACAGGTGTGCCTTAGGCTGGCCACAATAAAAGTCCACTCTAAAATGTGCAGTTTTACTGTATTAGGGGGGTCACAAAAAAGGGCTGTGTGAAGTTGCTGGATATTGTGAGGACCTGGAACACACTGGCATATACGCCAATCCAGAGCATCTCATGCTCTGGAATAAATACTGTACAACATGCTCAATGTTCAGTGCTCAAACATATGTGGCGAGTATACTGGCCATGCAAGATCTGAAAAAAATCTGATTATGCCAATATGAAGAAACAGATTCCAGACAGTCATCTTTTCTCAAAAAAGATTGTTTTTAATCAGTAAATCAAAACTTCACATGTGAAAATACATGAAATATGAAATAAATACCAAATGCACTAATCAAACAAACAGCCACACAAATTATGAAATAAATACCAAATGCACTGATCAAACAAACAGCCACACAAACATATCGTCTTAAAAGGAAATATTCTTATCATTAAAAATTTAAAAAAGAAAAAAATGCCAATGGTTTGCAGTCTTTCCACTTTCCCAGAAAGCAGACCATTCTCTATTCGTCTAATGACACGTCACAATGAATTTTTTCTGTTTATTTTGAAAACGGCTTTACAAGTCCTTGATCCATGGCTCTAGACAGGCAGGCCCGAGCTGCGTTAATAGCATCCTGCTTCTTGGGGTTGTCCTCCAGTTTTGCCACATATGTCAGGATTTCCAGCAATTCACTTTCAATGAGCTTCTTGGCTAGTTCATCATCAGCATCCAGCATGTTAAACACCGTCACAAGACCTCTGTGCTGAATATCAGGGTTATCATGGAGACACAATCTCTGCAAGATCTCAAGCCACTGCCCAGTCTGTAAATAATAAAATAAATCATATTACAGTCTATCATCTTTGGTATGAGCATCTGATTCAAACACTACTGTATACCACCACAATAATGGTAGATTGCAGTGGGATGTGAGGGCTGTTTAATGATACATACCACTTTAGTCATCTTAACAGCGATTTTCTTCTGTGCGGCAGTGAGCATAGCCAGTGCGCCTGCAGCCGCCCTCTGAAGCTGCTCATCATCTTCACTACAGAGCAGGACTAGAAGCTTAAGTTTATCATTGCCATCTTGTAGATATCTGTCTTGAACCTGTCAAAATAATGAATCTGGTCAATATTTACATCCAAACTTACAAAAAAGGCTACATTTAATAAGCATAATGTATTCTCAGTAGTAATTTCATACATCCTTGCAGCAAACCAGATTGCACATGCACTCTGTGGCGGCTTGTCTGATTTGCTCATGTTCCTCAAACATATAGTTTTCGATCTCTGGAAGTGCTTTTTCTTTTAGGATTTTCACTCTGTGGAAAGAGAGATAAATAATTAGATATGCATTTCCAGAATAGTTCAAAATTTTAGGTTTATGGATTTCTGTTTTGTCTTGTTTACTTCCATCCATCCATCCATCCAAGTAGTCACTCTCTGAGGAGGTACTTCATTTGAGTAAGTAATTACTTCAAAACCGTTAAAATGCATGTTCTATATATATATATACACACACACACACATATATATATATCCTTTTCATATACTGTTGTTCACCTACTATATAGCTGGAAAGTATACATATTAGGATGCAGCATAATGTGACACCGTATTTGCAGCATTTCATTAGAGCCTGCAGTTCCTCCTCCAGCCCACCAGAGGGAACCCTCAATGAACTTCTAGGAAGCCACTTCCTGTCCAGGTTGTATTTTATGTATTTGTGAAGTCTTGTAAGTGTTTATCTACAATTCTTTTGCACCTTTTGTTCTGATGTCTTGTTATTTTGGTCTTTGTTTTGTTGGTTCTGAATCCTGCCTTACCTTAATTTTTACATTTAATAATTAATGGTGGGGGTTGTTACGGCAAAAATCAATTAATCAAACATATCAATGCGTAAGATACACTCGTAGTAGTAAATCCTTTATTCTTGCAAGAAGGTTCAGTCTAACACACAGAAGTAGCCCTGTGGTGAGAGTGACACCCAGACTGCCCCCACCACACAGCTTTTATACCCAACTCAAGGTTTCTTGTTGTACAAGTCAGCTCCTGATTAGGAATTCTTATGCTTCACAGAAAAGGTCAGCGCTTGCTGACTAGCCCAGTCAGAGTGGCCTCTGGGGTCAAAAGTCTCCTTTCCACCTGTTTCTGTGGGTCCTCTCATGCACGTTCATCACATAGGATCTTCTCATGTACAGACAGCACATGCTCTGCTCATGCATTCAGTTCAACACAACCTAATTCTTAATCTAATAAATCAATCACTAATAAGTACTGTAGGATCATGCAAAACTAAAATTTTCCTCAACAGGGTTTTAAACAAATCCCTAACTAAAATGTTTGACACTCACCGAAGTTTGTCGTTTAAGGCAGCAAGATTAGTAAGACCCAGCAGAGCTTCAAAGTTTTCCATTCCATCTCGTTCTGTATTTAGCAAGGAAACCAGTGGTCGCACAACTTCATATATCTTTAATGGAAAGAGTAAACATGGAAAATCAGATATTAAATTTTATTTAACCATTTTTCATGCTCAGAAAAAATGTTTATGTTTATTTGAAAAGGGACAATGTACACTAATCAACATTCACAACAAATGTAAGTGCACCCGAGTTAGCCACAGGCTAGTTTTCATCGGCAGTCCCCTTGCCAGATGTTACTAGGCATCCTAAGATAATAAATAATAACAGTGCAATACAGTTCAATATACAATAAACAAAAAGTAAAAAGAATAGACTATGTTAAAATCACAAATAATCAAATAAACATGAGATATAAAATATAATTAGATGTTAATAAACGATACAATTATTGTTGGTGAATTGGACCCGCATCAATGTTGACAGTGTTGATTTTCAATAAGCCATTTCTTAACATTAATCATATATACTTAATATTTAAAGTAATGTGTAATATCATGGTTTTCAATAATGTGTCGTGAAATGCAAAAATGTATTTTAAGGTATCATTCCCCTTGAAGCTTTACCCTTTTGTCTGGCTACAGATGTAAAAGGTTATCTTACCCTCTCGCCAGGAAAGGCGATTTCAGGATTGGAGACGGCAGCGATCTTAGCCAGAGCATGGCTGGCCTTTATTTTTCCGTTTTTAGTTCCCTCCAGGGCTAATGGGATCAAAGCCTGTCGCACATAGTAGTGATTAGTTTTTATTTAGCAAAATATGAGATTCACTATATGGGTTTATATTTGCTCTGTGGTCTTTTACCTTTCCTCCACCTTGAGCTACAATTGTGCCACGATCTTTCACATCATTTGCCAAGGCAAGAAACACTCTGGGTGGACAAAAATAGTAAATGTATTAACTTCAGCAGCATAATAAACTGTACATAATCAGGCTATATTATATTTTTTTGCATCAGGTTCCAAAATCAAAAACAAGCGACAGTACCAGAACAAAACATAAAAAAATTAAAGAGATCTTCACCTTGAAAGCATCTCTTTGGTTTGATCGGTCAGGATGGAATTATCTGCTTTGACCATGACGGCGATAGCTGATGTCACTCCCGCTTTTAATAGCCTTTTCACTCGCCTTTCAATAAAGTCCTTCTTATCCTAAAGCACAAGCAAAATGCTTTGAAATATATATGAACTCAACTTGGAAGCAGTGTGACATATTTATGAGTATTTATTAAGAAACTAAATGTAAAATTTGTACTTTTATAGATTCATTTGCCACATCATAGGATTCTATCTACTGTATGTTACCTTCGGGTGCTGCTCAGGGACGTGTTGTTTGGAGAACTTGGCCAGCTGCACCATCTCTGGGAGGATATCTTTCTTTTCATAGCTGTTGGTGCAGTTGACCAGGGTGCAGGTGACAGCATATAGGATGGTCTTATCTTTTGACTATGAGAGAAAAATATGTATACTGTAAATTTGTACATACATGTGAATCTTCTCTATTAGGTTTATTAGATCTTTCACATACCTTGGCGAGTTCAAACATGGCCCTCATGGCTGCTTCATCCTCAACAAAGTCATCTTTTACATCAGCATCATTGGTAAGATAAGCCAAACCTTCAATGGCCCATTTCCTGGTGCGCACATCAAGTGTAGGGTTGCAGAGCCACCTGGAATAAACCAAATCTATTTAAATCTATGCAGTTTGACCCCATAACATCTGCATGGAGCAATTACAAACAAAACAAACACTGAATAGGCATTGTCAACAATGTAAGAGGGTGGTTTTATGTTAAATGTATTTAATGAGTTTCTGACATCAGAAATTAAGGATTTTCCATTGATTTCCATTGAAGGGATTTTTCGTTTTGTTTTAGTTTAGTTTCAGATGACATTTTTTTGATGAAGTTTTTATTTTTCAGAATTCTTTCATGAATAGAAAGTTTAAATAAACAGCATTCATTTGAATTAGAAATCTTTTGTAACATTATACATTTCTTTACTGTCACTTTTGATAAATTGAATGCATCCTTGCTGAATAAATGTGTTAATTTCTTTCAAAAACATCTTACTGACCCTAAAATTTTGAACAGTAGTGTATGTTTTTATAGTATATTAAACTATATAAAGTAAAATGTAATGTCTCATAGTATAAGTCCTTCAAAAAAAAAAAAGCTAGCTAGCGTTCTTACTTTCTGCACTGCTTGGCCAGTTTCTCAGTGGAACCTTCTGCAAATTGTCTCATGCTGTAATCATCTCCTCCAGCTGATCCCAGTTTACACAGACCCTGAGAAAGAAATTTATGTTACAAAATATATCAACTGCTCTCATTCAATCAATCCTTAATGAACACTGCAACAAACACAGTTTGAATAGCATTACAGCATGCAATTTGCATACCACAAGGGCTCTGATCTTGATCTTCTCATTCTTAGTTTTCTTGTACATTTCCTTCAGCAGAGTTACTCCATTGCTGATAAAGAAGGAGGCTTTGCTGGTTTTGGTAGACGCGTGAATGAGGGCCTCCACTGCTACCAACTGGTCCACTTCACGCTCGGATCCACAAAGCGCCACCATCATCTCCATAACTCCCTGATGACCCGCAAGGGCGTTGCCCACGTCAAACGGGCCCTGTAGTAGGCCTGACAAAGTATTGATGGCATGGATGTTTTTGTCCATGTCATTGGGGTCAAACTTGCCCCTGTTGATGAAAACCAGTGACATTAAGAATAGTATATATATATTTATATATATATATATATATATATATATATATGAATTTTATAGACCATTTTGCAAGATGTAAACAACACTGGTCCAGAAACACTTCCTGTTTCAGTTTGTAACTGTTTTCTTTATTTCACATGTAAAGAAAACATCTTAAAGACGTTTGTTTAACATTTTGATTCAGTTTTATATGTTCTGTTGGTTGTATTTTATAAAAAACTGAAACAGGAAGTGCTTCTGAACCGGTGTTGTTTACATCTTGCAAAATGGTCTATAAGTTTTGTGACAAAAGTTGAACTTACTTAATGTACTCATTACAGATATCTCTGTAGTTATCTCGCTCAGGGTCACAGCGCAAGTCATCGTAAAGCTTGTTGAGGAGAACGCTGGCAATCAGCTGTGTGTTTTCTGTCAGCGGCAACTGATCAGGAAGATCTGGAACCTGACCGCAGACCTTCAGAATCTTCTTCAGGCCTGTTTTCGAGACAATTCAATTAAAAAAAACATTAAACATGTAATTTTAGTCCTTCAGCCAAGAATAACTAATGCTTTGGACAACGAATACAATGTGTAATCTCTTTCTTCATTCTACACCAATGGTTCTCAACTGTAACAATATTTGAAGGGTGGATTACTTTTTTTTTTTTTTTTTGGTGATTTACTGGATTAGCATTAAGTTTAAAGATGCCTTTACTTGCAGCTTCTACCCAATACTTGTTGAGCCTGGTATATTCATTACATGGAAATTAGATTTTATACATTTTCATTACTTTTCCAGGCCAAGAAATCACCAGGCTTCCTCTTACATCCAGGTTTTTCAAGACCTTTTCAATAAATAAGCTAACGCTTTAGTTCTCATTTCAAAAGTTGCTTATTAGCATGCATATTACTAGGATATTGACTGTTTATTAGTACTTATTAAAGCACACATTAATGCCTTATTCTGCATCCCTTAATCCTACCCAATACCTAAATTTAACAACTACCTTATTATTCATACGCGGTTATTAATTGTACATAATAGTTAGTTAATAGTGAGAATTGGACCCTAAACTAAAGTTTTTTTGGGGGAAAAGGTGTTGAGGTTAGTTAAAATAAAAAAAAAACTGGTTTCACAAACAGGGCTTGGATTAAGCCAGGATTAGTTCAATTAGGACATTAATTGGGTTTTATAAACATGTCATTACTGATGGTCATCTAGAGACAATGGCAAGGATATATTTTAAGATATGCCACTGCTAGTTGCTTTCACTTAAAACCACTCGAACCACTAGGCTTAAGCCTTGTTTGTGAAGATTGTAAGTTGAGAACCACTGTACTATACTGGTGAAACGTACCATGGTCAATGGTGAAAAGACACTTGGAGTGATCAGTGTCTTTTTTGTCTTTTCTTGGCACATTCCTGGACAGGAGGTTCAGAGCCTGGTCTCGGCCATGTCCAGACACCTTCTTGCTTACGAGCATCTCCAACAAGGCAAGCAGGATATCCTTCAAGTCCTTAGTGGAGTCTGCCAGTCATCGGACAAAAGCAGTTTGCACTTTTAACACTCAATAGTCTATTGCCAATTGGTTCAAATGGTCACAATCTTTAGCTGTCCTCTCTTACCGAGTACGAGGGCCTCTTCTTTGCCGTAATTTCTCTTGTCTCCTCCAGCAAGGGAGTCATAGACACACTGGAACAGGTTTGCAGTTGCCAGGGCTATCTCTTCATTGTCCACAGCCATGATGCTGCACAGTTTGCTAATTCCCACCATGTGGATGATGGCAGTTGCCTTTAAAACCCAAACATATTATTAATAAACATTTATAAATAAATAGCCACAAACAACTAAAATTGTACCAAGAGGACAGACATTACCTTTAAGACCCTATTAAATAAAAATGGGTGTTTTATCTTTATTGTATTCCTTATTAGTTACTAGGGGTGGCACGGTTCACGAAACCGACGGTTCGGTTTGTATCACGGTTTTAGTGTCACGGTTTTCGGTTCTGTACGGTTCTTGTTATTTTTTTTCTTTTAATCTTTAACACTCCAGAAATGTACTTCAGCATGTGATATATAGCTTAATTATCCACACTTTAGGATACAGTATAAAAAAAATTATATTCATGCAATCATGCACAAACTGAATTTGACTCTTTGACTTTAAGCACATTTTGGGACTATCTCAGAGGAAAGCTAGGTGAGATTTTGATACAGCAAGAGAGAAGACATTGACATGCTTTTCATTTATTTTGAAAAAAAAAAGGAGAATGTGTATCACTATCTCTACAAGAACTTGAGCATTTTTATCACACAAATCTTATTTACACAAAGAAATTAACTTGCATTTATCAACTGACAACTTTTGTAGCTCTTACAAAAATTCTATCTTTTAAAAGAAAAAAAGAGGAACTACACTGTCTTTTATGAATAAGTTAATATACATGAATACCTCATTGCCTATAATTAGGCTATAGCAATAGCAAAGGCCATAAACATAAAGTTAAACATAAGTTCAACCTCAACACAAAAAACAGTATAAACAATGCTTCTATTCCCAAAAAGTGAGGGTACCTTTTTTCACTTGAAATTAAAGTGCAGGATTTCGAAACATATGACTGGAGCTCTTATCTAAACATAAAGTGCCACTGTAACGTTATATTAAAATATCATAACATGAAATCCAAAATGTTCCCACACACCAGACTTATTATACCATAGACTTATAGGACGCTCGCGCTTCCTCCAACTCCCTAATCTCTCCCACTTGCCATTTCTCCGCGTGCCGTGACCTGCAGCGCTCCATACTCCACTTTTACTGGATTGTTTACTAACTTGAACCGGCATACAGAGCGATCGGTAATGACATCAAATACCGCGAAAGTGAGTGACGGAGCCGTCGTTCCCGCTCTAGTTTGATGTTATTCACCGGTCGCTCTGTGCAGCGCCGGTCCAAGTTGAACAAGCTTATGTCGTGCGAAAAGAAAACAAACGTGACATACGGGCACGAGGCTACATTGCGCATGCGTCGAACCGTGAGACGCACACACGCTCCGAACCGAGACGAGCGAACCGAACGGTTCGGGTGTTTTTTCATGTACCGTGCCACCCCTATTAGTTACGTATATATTCTTTTGTTGTATAATTTATCGCACAAACTTTTAGTCTGTATTTTTTCCAGTAAAAATAAAAAAAATCAAGAAAACATAAATAAATACAGTATATATAATAAATACTTAAATTAAAATAGTTTTCACTGTGTTTTACCAATACAACCTTAAGGGGAAAAAAAAGGTTATGACACCAAACCTCAGATCACAATTCACAAAAACCTCAGATCACAAAAACTACTAGCAAGACTAAAGACAAGTAAGCATTCAGTGATAAAATAATAACAAATAATCATCTTATGAGCAATAGTACAAATAAAGACAATTTTTTTCACATAGGTCTAACAGTAGTTTTCAGGTACAGAAATTGAATGAAGTAATCAAATGTAAAATAACTACTGTATAGTCTTCACTGTATAAATTAAATATATACTAACACTTATTAAGGTGGCAAAAGGTATTCAATCAAGAGCAGTGAGTGATTTTTTCCCATGCTGTTGTCACTTTAAGACCTAATGCATGGATCCAATATAGTGTTACACGTGTTTTATTTCTCAACTGTTTAGGTTCACTTAAGACAAAACCGACTGTGTTCAAGAGTATATTCGCCATTCCCTTTTTGGACTTTTTTTCTTTGATTTCTTTCTTCCATTCAAGCGCAAGATGATATGTGCTTATTTAAAACTAATTGTATTCCTTATTATTTATTTATATTTTTATATTGTATTCTTTATTGCATTAAATACATTTTAGTCAGTATTTTATTCTTGTTTTTCAGAAAAACAATAATTATATTTTATATAATACTTACTATGTGAATTTATTGTATAATATATTCACATAGTAAAAATAAGCAAATTCATTTTGACATTTTTTTTTTACCTTACATAAATGTTATATTTAAATATAAGAAGAAGAAAAATCTTATTTTAATATAGAATACAACATAAATAATAATACAAATTAATTTAGTCTAAATTATCTTAGTCTCGATGTCTCAGTATATGTGCATTTTATGTATCATTTTAATTTGTGCAATTTTGCTTCTCAGGTAAGAGGATGTTTTTTTGATTGGTTATTTGTCTGTTCCTCACCCTTGCTCTGTGGCCTGTGCACATTCCTGACAGGGTCCGGATAGCAGCCAGAATCATGTCAGGATTTCCTGTGTCAATCAGCTGCACAAGTAAAGCCACACCGTTTTCCTTGAATATTCTCTCTGCTCCTGCGTCCTCTCTGGCCAGGACAATCAGGTTGTTGGCAGCCTAGTGGACCCAACAAACATGTTGTTCAGTTTAACTGAGAGATATTTTACTGCAAATTATTCATTTCCTTTTGCTTCACTGTTTTTAAGCTAAAAGGGAACAGAGTTCTTGGAAACTGCTCAAACCTTTTCTCTCTTTTCCTTATCTGATTCATCTGAAAATAGGATGTCAAACATGTTCTGCACTCTGGAGTCAGTTGAGAAGGTCGTTTTCAGCTGTGGGGAACATCAGATATGCTCCTTAGAAACTCAGATGTTTTGTTACGTGAACTCAAAAGCATTTTGACAGAAGCGATCCTCACCTTCTTCTGGATCTCAGCTCCGAGTCTTCTGAGGGTCTCGAGGAAGGTCTTGTTTTTAGGCTCAATGGTTGCACATCTCTGAACGTCCTTAAAGGCCATGTCCAGTTTGCCAAGCTTCTCGAATGCTTGGCATCTTCTGTACAGAGCCTTGATGTCCGCAGCATCCACATCGATCGCTGCAAATGACAGATCAGCATTCATCAGTCATTTTTTAGTAGGACCAAGAGAAACGTGTTTAAGATGTTTGATGGTATACTTGAAAAATCTGAGCTGAAATAAATGATGAGGAATAATTAATTTGCAAATCATACCTTTAGTGGCGTCTGATGCTGCATTGTTATAATTTTCCTGGAAACCAAGACATCAAATGAAAATCATGCAGAAATATTTGATTTCAAGTCATGTCGGAAAGATCGCATTTATGAGTTGAATGCCACCAAAAAGTTGTGATTTTATTTTAATCCCGTTCTTTATGAGTTGGGTGCGTAACATGGTGGAATACCATGCACAATACTTATAGGTAGCCTATTTAACAGTCAGGCTTTTTATTTACAACAAAATAAGCTAATATAACAATATGATATGCAATTATAGCGTTGATACAGTGGCTTCCTAAATAAATATTAAAAAAACACCTGTAGCACATTCTTCGGAAAACAAATGAAGATATTTTTGATTAAATCAGAGAGCTTTTAGCTTTCAACTGACACTTTGACACATCGAAACAATCGTAAAACTATATGAATTTAATGGTTTGGTCCAAATTTTCTGAAGAGACTTCAGAAAATTCAATCACTTTAAATGATGAACAGATTTAAATTAGTCAAGCCTGAGGTGATAACAAAATTTCCTAAATCGAAAATACAAACTTCCCATAAATGCACTACTAGGCTCATAATATGTACAGGATGTAAACTCTTACCTTTTTCAGGAAACAGGCTGATCTGTTTCTGTAGATGATCGCGAGCATTTTCTTGTCTTTGCAGACCTTTATGGCTTTAGTGTAGCACTCAATGGCTTTGTCGATTTCTCCAGCCTGGAAGTGCTTGTTACCCTCATCCTTTAACTGGACTTGATCTTCAATTTCTCCCATCTATCAGAGAATGTTACAATTTAGTAAGTTGGATAGTGTTACATTTGATCATTTCAGACAAAATACTTAGCAGCATTAGTCTTTTTATGCAATTATTAATATTTTTTATGATATATATATATATATATATTGTATATATTTTCAAATATATAAAAAAAATATGTACACATTAATTATGTTGTGTATCAGATTTCTTTGTTTAGAGGAGATTTCAGCATGTGAAAAAACACATTTTGAGAAAAAAAAACGTATAGATATGTATTGTAATTCAAATCTACAGACACACATTTAAATAGATAAAGTGCAACAGACAATAAATAAAAACTAACACTTTCCACTAGTCTGAAAACACACATGAAAAGGCATATTGACCAGTGCATAAAAAAAACAATGTTTTTTGCCTTCAGTGCCTTGTCTTAATTACAAACCTTTAATTCAAACACATTGCTTGTAACATTTAAATTTCGCACATCAAAACATGTTCAAACTTTTTCCAATTTTCTCAAGCAAGTGGTCAAGCACATGTTATCTGACTTCAACTGTCTGACCCTCAAGCCTTATTTGGGCAACAGTGTGGCCTCAACAATACTGAACGCAGTGAATGTCTGTCAACTTATGTTTTCTATAAATTAGACATATTTCCTATTCTGTCTCCTATGACTACATATTAATAATGCTATAGTTACGTACCGTCATTGAAGTGAATTCTGCTTCGTCCTGAGAGGAAAATCTGTTCTGTGTCAAAGTGTAGTTCCTTTGCTTTTGGGTTTATCAGTTGTAACGCCCCCCCAACGGTCTCTTATATATCTATTTGTTGCACATGGGGGGCACATACCAGGATAACGGATGGATCCATTTCATTGTGAGGGGTGGACCGATCTTCATCAACCCCACCTGGTGATACAAATGCATTATGCATCTTATCAGTCACAACCTGAGATTACATCGTTTAAGATTTTCCCTATTCCACATCATGCTGTCATTTACTCCTGTTGTGGTGGATTCATTTTAATTTGCAGATATGTGGTCACCCCTATCATCAGTGAAGTGGCCTGTCTCTGATATGGTCTATTTGGGGAGAGGGTATGACAGCTGAGAAATCAGTAGCAAATGTCCAGAGCCACCTCATGGGAGGGGGAGGACAGTGGTGTCTCAGAGCAGCTGGTGTGCTGGAGCTCTGACTGGTACTTTCTAGAATGGAAGGACTCTTCCAACAGAAAGAACTGGAGGAAGGTGTTACTCTCATAGCAAAACATCCTGCAACCTGGCGAGCAACACTATTGTGGGATGTATTTACAGTATAGGGTCAGGATGTGCCCTCTGTAAACGTGCTGACTGGCAACTTCTTAACAAATATTATAGGTTTTAATTAATATAAGATTGATTAAACCAACAAATTATGAGATTTTTTTTTTAAATATATATTTAAAGGAGTAGTTCACTATTAAAAAAAACTTTTGCTGATAATTTACTCACCCCCATGTCATCCAAGATGTCCATGTCTTTCTTTCTTCAGTCAAAAAGAAATTATGGTTTTTGGTGAAAACATTCCAGGATTTTTCTCCTTATAATGGACTTCAATGGGAACCAAACGGTTCAAAATAACAAAGTTTAAGTTTTATATTATATTTATATTAAGTTCTGTATTTAGGTGTCAATAGATTTCTCTAATGCATAAGCTTGATCAGAGTTCATAATTGTGTAGCAGGTCTTCAGCAGTGATGTCAGCGTGTCGGCCTTAGAAAAACACTTAACCCAGAGTACGGACTGTGGAGCAAAACTTTAGACAAGCTAATTTACATACAAAGGAGATCACAGGGACATCCTGAGGGAAACACAGCATCACCGGAAGAACTTTCCCACCAACAATGAATGTGTTTTATGATATATACAAAATACATCAGGCTATTAATGTTTGAAACACATAATCTTTCTTGTTATTATTGACCCATGAAAATTCAATTAAGTTTGTTATCCAACATCCAACACTGTAAATCGACCAAGTTAAAATGGTTATCAGCACGTCCTGATAATCTCAATATTGGTCAACATGAAATTCAGACCAAAACACAATGTTAATTTATAATAATGATTTAATAAATTATGGCCTTAAAACAAACATAGGTGCAATAATAATATTCAAAAGACAGTTCTGACATGGCATTTAAAATCAGAAGCGCACTAGCATAACATCAAGCAATCGTTTGGACGCCTCTAAAAGGAGAGAATGTATCTCCAGAGAGAATGTATATGAGTGTATGAAACTCACCCAATCCCCACATGAAAGATTGACTCCTAATCTGCATTTAAGCACATAAAAACACCCTGGCATCTGGATAGATGTAAATGATACACTGCTGATGCGAGTCCCACTCTTGATTATCAGGAGCTTGTGTACCAGCATAAATCTGAGAATGACTGAAGTTACACTCCTACATTTACAGTACGTCACACATCTGTGCTCATAAGAGATGTCTGAGAACTAAAGTCACACTTCCATTGTTTCCTAGAAACTGTGTGTTTCCTTGGAAATAAAACAGCAGGATTATTGCTCCAGTGAGGAGAACTACCATAACACACACTTGTATAATGTATGAAAAATTGCACATTTAAAAATATCTGAACAGCTCTGTTAGCTAGAGTTGAATCGCCAAGCATTGCATCTAGACACTAAAGACTAGAAGGTAAAGAGGATAGCCGTTAGAAACCATCTTTGCATATCAGAGGAGTGTATTTATTGCATGTCTATGCATGTCACGTCTATCTTCAGTCTCTGTCTTTGCTGCCTTTAATGTAAAAATCTGTGGAGTTCTTTGAGTCTGCCTTTGGTTGCGTGTCCATCTTACAGCCACAGTCCATTCAAACAGTCCAAGGAGATGTACAAATGTCTTTTTGTAGTTGTTGTATTGGCAAAGTCAGCACGATGACTTCTTTTATTTGTTTGGCAGCAGGGGGCGCTCTTGGCACAAGAGGATCCAGAGGTGATGGGGAGGGGAGAGATGAAGAAACCTCTCATTTTGCTCCTCACTGGAAAGATGATCAACAACATGATCAAAGTTTATAACAGTAACAAGTTATTGGTGGCAGTATAACTTTCAAAAAAATAAAATAAATAATATATATATATATATATATATATATATAATCTTTCTAAAAAAAGATAATGTTGTAGATAATGATAATGATAAATCATTATAATAAATCTGATATTTATACATTTATTTCAACTATTGTAATCATTTATATAGATATTTATAAATATCATCCATTTCTGATTTTTTTAATTCATATTAAAAAAGTTATTATTTGTTAATTTACCGTATTATTATTATTAAAAAATACTGGAAAGATGATCAACAACATGATAAAAGTTTATAGCAGTTATTATATATTTTTTTATATTCTAATATATTTTTTAAGTTGTTAAATATTAATAAAAATAACATAATTTTAATAATTAATTTGATATTTATAAATTTATAATATAAGAATTAAATGTAATATTTAAATGATTATTTATAAATATCATTACATTTAAATGTATATAATAATATTTATTATATAATATTTGTTTATTTAGTATTACTATTTACAAACTCACTGGAAATAATCTAAAATTCATTATATATTTAAAATACATTTTTTTTGAATAGAGACAAAAACGTTTTAAATATAATATAAATAATTATAATAATCAATTTTTTATCTATTTTTAGAAGATAATATAATAATTGCACACACACACGTTTCAATTAACATATTATAATCATTTAAACCATTTATAAATATCAGATTAATTTCTAAAAGTTATCATTTATATTGTAAAAATATCATTTGTTTAATTTTTTTTATTACAATTTATAATATTGACTGACTAACCTTATCCCTTACCTTATAACAACTTTCAGAATTGAGTAAGTACATATTAGTAAGGAAAAGGTTGGTGACAAATCAGAATCAACTATCTAGACAACATTTTATACAGTATTATGCAATAATAGATATTTTAATATAATTTTTGACAATATCAATGCAGATCTAAAGGAACTTAAGCAGAGTAGATGCCATATTTTATTCGATGTGAGTGAAAACAAGGCTGTGAGGGATAAAGTACAGTGAATTCTACTGTATTGATAATTAAGTTGATGAAACACTGCAAATATGTCTTTTCAAAAAACATAGGACATTACAACCTATTGAACATACTGTACTTCTGTTCCTCGCAACTTGATTTTCAATATGACCCTGATAAAGGTCCATAGATCCCTCGAGAACTCACAAAATAGACATCCAGCACTGAGTCGTCATCTCTATCTATGTCCATGGTGCTTTGCTCAGACGTCAGACAGATGGCGCTGTCCTCCAATGTAAAAGTCGAGCAGGCACATCTGAAAGGAAACAACAGCAATGAATCAGAAGAACAGTACGAAGAAGCTCAAGGACAAATTAAGAGTCCTTAAAACATGACAGATGAATATTGAGCAAAGCTGGTGGTCTCATAAATGCCAAAACTCTGTTCGCGCTGATCTGAGGGAATGCGTGTGGCCGCCCGTGCGTCAAGACACGAAAGCATTTCAGCAGCAATATTTCTCATCATTACAATGACACATTTCATATGAGCGCTGGCCATCTACATCCACTTCGGAATGTGCTTATGTTTTTATTGCCTGCAATAATCTCTTGAGTTATTGATGCCATGGCAACCAGACCCTTGTTGAACGTAAAGCACTCTGCGCATGTGACACATTTCAGGGTGTTCATTAACACAGACTCACCCTGGACTTCATCAAACGTTTTCCAAGTCAAAGGTCACTAAGACTTTTTGGGAATTTATCCAATACTTTTATTCAGCATGCAAGGACCACTATTTAATGTATTGTATTGATGAAGTCAACGAGATAACATCTGACAAAGCTCTTTAACTCAGTAATCATTGTTCAAGCACCGAAGGCCCCCTTCTGTGGTATTCTGTCATAAAACAATACCTCTATTATATTCGTCCCTAGCAAGCAGGTGAAATATTTATGAGGCCTTTTCACAAGAATTCCACTTAAAACAGGTGTGTGTCAAAGGTGAGGAGATCAGGGAAAACCCAAACACAAAGAATCGAGCAGAAGAACAAGTGTAGCGTGGTCAGGTGCTCACGCCAGCTGTAGCGGGATCAAAGAAATCCATCTTGAAGTGTTAAATTGTGGCATTATTTGACTATATTCAGTGAGACTTAGTTAAAGGGACAGTTCACACAAAAATGTAACTTTTGTCATCATTTACTCATTCCTAACCCTCTTGAAAGTGATTTTGAAGTATTTGTTGCTCTTTCCCATGCAATTACAACAATAATAAGGTTTTTAGGCTTCAAAAAGGACTCAAAAGCACCATCATAGTAGTCTACATACAACTTGAAATAAATCAAAAGACAAAAAAAAATCATAATATCAAGCTCATTTACGGAAGATTGTTGTACAGACGTTGTTTCTGCCACAAAATAAATGGGTTCATATCTCACATCTACTGATTTTTTACAGACTGTTATGATGTGTTGCCAAAGCTAATCAATTTTTTCATATTTAAATTTTGTTAAAATTTTTATTACACATTTCTATAGCAACGCTATATATAGTGCTATATAACCTTTACTGACATAAAACATATTAACGCTTCTGCAAGGATGTTTCTAATAATGACATGGCAGAGTGAGTGACAGCGAATTTGACATCTTTCTCTCTTCTGACCAATGTCTCAATCTCTCTATTTTTTTCCCTCTTTTGAAAAGTCATTGAAACGCTATCACAGATTTTTTTTTTTCATTTGCTATTGGAGCAAAATGGAAATATAAAAATGACATTTGCTGTCGTCTCCGCTATAGAAGTTTTCCCAACTATGACGACTTCCGCTTCTTAAAACCCCAGAAATGTGAAAAGAGTCAAGAATACAGTACAGGACCTTTTCCCTGACTTTATTTCTCTCAATTCCTAGTTTAGATATAAAGTCAAAATTGTGATTTATGTTATAGTCTGAATTGTAAGATAAAAACTCACGATTACCTTTTTTTATCTTTTTATTCCGCTATCATACTGAATAGTGTGTTCATGAGAGAAGTAGCAAAGTTGTATTAGGAATCATTCTATTGAGTCAGATCTGGTCAATGAATCAGTTGATTCAATTCACAAAGATGAATTGAATTTATCTGGTTCTCACTACGGTTCAGAGCCTACTGTTAAAGAGGATTCGATTGGTGTCGGTTTATTACATAACGTTCACAATCATATGACGCCCAAGTCACACAATTACCTTTATGATGCGTTTTTAGTGCTGATTTGTCTCCTTTTCAGAGTCTTAAAGCCTTAGTCCCCATTTATTATAACTGCATGAAAGAGAGTGACTAAAATGTCTCCAGTTGTATTCCATGAAAATGTGTTAGCAAATTGTCATATTTTAGGTGAACTATTCCTTTATATGTGTCTCTGTGGAGGGAACAGAAGTAGAAGGAGATGTGAGGAGCTAACAGGTGTGTGTCAGGTTTATGGGTCTGAAGGTTTGTGAGATGTGTGTGAAAGGTGTCACCTTTCATTAGATCTGGCCTTCAGGTACCGATCTGTGACGAATATAGAGGGCGGGGAGCGGGTGTTTCTCAAGGAAGAGGCTTCATGTGGGTAAGGAGTCTGAGGGACCAGGTCAGGACGGTTATAGGACCAGAACACTGTGGTATGAGATGACAGAAACATCACATGAGGTGATTTCCTGGATAAATGTACAGTATATGAAAGTTACTACATTGCTGTGCAAAAGTTTGGGGTCGGTAAGGTTCGTTAGTGTTTTTGAAAGAAGTTTCTTATGCTTACCAAATGCTTTCAAATGTAATAAACAGTGTGAAATATTATTACAATTTAAAATAACTTTATGGTTTAATATATTTTTAAATGTAATTTATTCCTGTGATGCAACTCATTACTTCAGTTTTCAGTGTCACATGATCTATTAGAAATCATTCTAATGCTGATTTGCTGCTCAAGAAACATTTCTTATTATCAATGTTGAAAACATTGATAATAAGAAAAAAAAAATCAGGATTCTTTGATGAACAGAAAGTTCAATGAACAGCATCTATTTGAAATAAAAATCCTTTGTAACATTATACGTGTCTTTACTGTCACTTTTAATCAATTGAATGCATCTTTGCTGAATCATTTTTTTTAAACATTTTTTTTAAAGAACAAAAACTTAATAACCCCAAAATTTTGAACGGCAAAGTATTACATTTTTGTTATAATTCATACCCAGCGCTGCAGCAGCTCTAATCCAGTGACATACATCAGCACAAAAAGTCAATGCAATAAGGTTTGTGTTCAGCTAGTACGTTTGCAATGAATGAGGAAGAAATGACTGTCTGGAAAACAAAACGACTGTCTCGGATGGCAGCTTGTTTTTCAGGGTTTTTCCAAAATCAGACAGTTCCTGTTTATATCTGTGAACATTAATAGAACTGATGTTGGCAAGTATGTCACCATTTGCGTTTGGTAATTGGATGATGTACAAATTAAGGGCTTTTTACATTGCCTTTAACCCAGGGTTTCATTTAACCCCAGTGTAATGGCATTTTTAACCCTGGCTAATGTTTCTGTCTCTAAAAATGCCGATAAGAATGCTAACCAAGATTTTAAAGATGGACTATAATCAGCTAATCCAGTGTAAAATATGACAATTGTGAAATATAAAACATAATAGCCCAGGATTATGTTAATCCAGAGTTTAAATTATCCCTTTCAAGTGTGAAAAGCCCTTTAGCCCTTAAAAGGATACTCCGCTTTTTTGGAAATAGGCTCATTTTACAACTCCCTCAGAGTTAAACAGTTGATTTTTACCGTTTTTGAATCCATTCAGCCGATTTTCTGATATTTAGAAGAATATCAGTAACCAGACAGTTTCTGGTCTCATTGACTTCCATAGTAGGAAAAAAAATATACTATGGAAGTCAATGAGACCAGAAACTGTGTGTTTACTGATATTCTTCTAAATATCATAAAATCGGCTGAATACATTCGAAAACGGTAAAACCCAACTGTTTAACTCTGGGGGAGTGGTAAAATGAGCCTATTTCCAAAAAAAAAGTGGAGTATCCCTTTAACCCAAGCTTTTTCACATTGTTAGTGCCGCCCACCTTGTCCATCCAGACTTGCAAGACTACGAGCTCCTCCAAGCCTGTCCACTCTCTCCTCGGGCTTCTCCTCCTTCGGCGGGGACAGCACCTCTTGAGAAGAACACTTCAGCGCTGATATGGAGTTACGTGCCCTCTTGCCAGGGGAGAAACGGTTTGCTGGATGTGTGACATAGAAACTAATTATGGACACTGTCCTAAATAAACTGAAAATATGATGATACAACTCTCCCCTAACTGTTACCTGGCAGCCGACAATTAGACCGTGAAACGAAATCTCGGCCCACTGTGTAACTTTATTAGAATGGGGGAAATATATCTACATTGTGCGATATTAATATTGAGCCATAATAAGGGGGGTGAATTACAGTTTCAGATTTCTTGAGTAGCTGAATAACATCTCAGAAAGAGGAAGGAGAAGTTCTGCTATTGTGTGCACTGATGTAATGTTTCAAAATATTCTTACTAATGAAAAGAAAAAGGTCGAGCAACAGTACTGGTGCAGCTTCCGTTCTTGAGTTTTGCAATTGGCAGGACGTTTTAAATGATTGATTATCATCTTTTTTAATGCACTTCTTTGAGCTGTGGCATCCATGTACATCCCTGTACAACAACTTTTGCATGCAAACAACACTCATATGTTCATCTAGTTTGATATAAATCTCAATTAATTGTACAAAGTCAGACTTAAAATTTGTTATTGAGATCATTTTAGTTTTAGGTATATGCTAAACATTTTGGTAACACTTTACAATAAAGTTGAATTTATTACCATTAGTTACTAAAGCTGCAGTCCTTAGCCTTTTTTGGGGTTAAAAATTATCCAAAATACATATTTGAGAAAATACATAACCAGCTAGTGTTCAAAAGTATCAGCTAGCCTTAGCTTGATTCAGCTTAGCTTTAGCATTACTTAGCTTAGCTTCGATTGTTTTTCAGATCATTTTAGTTTTAGGTAAATGCTAAAAATTTTGGTAACACTTTACAATAAAGTTGAATTTATTACTATTAGCTAACTACAGTAGTTAAAGCTGCAGTCCGTAGCTTTTTTGGCGGTTAAAAATTATCCAAAATAAATAGTTGAGAAAATACATGACCAGCCAGTGTTCAAAACTCTCTGCTAGCCTTAGCTTGATTTAAAGCGGTAAGCTTGTAATAATGTTTTTAAACGAATCTTTTTTCGTGTCATTTTGTTCATTCAACGAACGAAATGAACAAATTGACTCGGGAAAAGATTTGTTCATTTTGACAAACGAGTTCGAACAGGAGAGTCACGAACGCGCATCACAGAACAGAGCAAGGTGACCATTTGAGCTTATAAAACTTAAACTTTGTTATTTATTATTTTTTAAATGAGCGATCGTTTCGCTTGATGAGACCCTTATTCATCGTCTGGTGTCGTTTAAAGCCCTTTGAACAGTTTGCAGTTTGCACTAAAACTGTCTTTTGGACCGTTTGGTTACCAGTAAAGTGCATTATATGCAGAAAAATCCTGGAATGTTTTCATCAAAAACCTTAATTTCTTTTCGACTGAAGAAAGAAAGACATGGACATCTTGGATAAATAAATAAGTTTGTTCAAAAGTGAACTACTCCTTTAATTTGATAATTCTGTGAATAGCTGCAATTGCAGATTTCGAACAGAGATGGCGACAAAGAGGAAAAACCTCAGACTGAAGAAAAAATATCTCTACAGCTTTTTTGTTTTTGCAAAATTATATATTTTTTCAAACTAAAATTAACAAAGGTTAACAAATGCAGTAAAATATATACTCATACTTAATTCATGTTAACGAATGAGACCTTATTGTTAAGTGTTACCAAACGCTCTAAAAAATATATGAATTTTGAAAAAAATATGATGTTTCACATGTAATATTTGAAATGAATGTGCTCATATTGTTGGCTTACGGTGAATCTTTCTGAATACTCTGGTGCTCATGAACTTGAGAAATCTGTTTGCATAGAAACCCGGCCTGTGCACAGACACTGTATCCTAGGAGAAAGAGAATACATGACAATCAAAGCAGGAAGCATCCTTAAATCCCCAGAGGTATGAATAGTCTATTCATAAACGAATGGAGCAGAGAGACATATAGACTTACACCATCATAGACGAGTGCCTTCCAGGAGTGCTCCAGCTTCTTCATGAATCTTTGGAGGGAAATGAGAGCAAGAGATCTCGTCAGGGATAAGGGAGTTCACTTAACAGTGAGCTAATATGCTGTAAACTGGTGTATAACATGACATTTGGGCTTTTGGGTTTGCTAAACTGACAGCAGACTTACCTGTAAGACTGCAAGATGTCGATAATGCCTAGAAAAATAAGTAGTTTCTCATCCCTGTGTGTTTTTGCAGGAATACCTCCCATTCTGTATAAAAAAAAAACATTGTTTTATTATATAAAATATATATAAATTATATAATTTGTATTCAACAGTTATATTATCTCATAATGTTACGTAATTCATGTTTATTAGTGGCTTGGGAATCTCATAAAAACACTCCAAGATCAAGACAAACCATTTCCATCCAAAATATACATAAAATAATCATAAAGAACATTAACCTAAGATTTTTTTTATATCATTGTGATAATTTGTATCATCATTGCCTTAATGCACCATTTTATTTTGTTAACTTGTCATTTTTACATGATTTTAATACAACGTAAATTCAATTTAAGGTAATTTTTGATGTAACTATTAATAAATTAAATAATAAATTAAAGGTAGATAAAAAAATACTACAATTTATATGTGTATATTTACAATTATTATTTACATAGTCAAGTTACAATAAATTATAAATACTTCACAATATATAAAAAATAATGATTATAGATTAATTATTAATAATTACATTTCATTCAACAAAATACAATTTCTAATTATTTTCTTTTGATTTTAGGGGGAAATACGACGGTTCTTCTGTGACATTCACTGGCTACACACAAAATATTTTTACTAAAACTAAAAAAAAAAGTATTTGCAACCAATGTGCATTATTGTCTACTCTGTCTATTCACTTACACATACATTTATGAACAGCTTAAACACTGTGTGTCAGGGACTCACGTGTCATCGGTGGTCAAAGCCTCAGCTGCCTTGCCGTCTCCCTGAATGGACTCCATGGCGGTGGAGTAAAGAACTTTCTGTCCCACGATCCTCTTCCCGTCCCCATTGTTGACGTCTCCTTCTCTGTGACTCTGGTCCAGAACGTGCACCCCCAGCAACAGACTGTAGTCCATGATCTTAAAACTCTCTAGCACCTGCACCAAATACAACAGCAGTTAGCACACTGAATCTCACACACAATATGATGAGCGCCATTGCTAAAATCCTCTGGTACCTTGCCTTGTTGGCCACTGTGCTGTTTTTCCTTTTGTGAAAATGGTAACCCTCATTCTACAAAAGGCTTGTGTTTGCCAAGTTAATGTTTGGGGGGATGTAGGGTTGCTACAGGACACCAAATAAACAGAATAAAGATGTGTTTGGATGTTGCATGTCAGGCTTTTTGCAGAACAAGAGCTGCTAGAATCAGCCCTGCATTGTCAAAGTCTTGCACGATGAGCTTTTTGAGGCGGCATGTCAAGGTAAAAATGGCACTTATCAAGACCTCTATATTCTCTTCAATTCCACTGCACTCCGTCTAGTTGTTTGTGAACACAAACACATTCCCTGTGTGAACCAGAGTTAATTTAGTGTAACTGAGATACAAATATAGCCTAGTTTTTATTATTGTTTGGAATTAGTTTTTATTTTTATATTTTCTGTTTTCATTTTTACTTTAGTTAAAGTTTTAGTAACTTTGTTGTGTGTTTTTGCAATTACCTTTTTTAATAGTTTTTTATAGTTTTTATTTAAGTTTTATTTATTGGGCAATTAGCTCATCATTATAATTAGCTTTATCATTTGACAGCCCTAATATATATATATATATATATATATATATATATATATATATATATATATATGAAGAGTTCAGATGCAAAAGCCTCTAAGTGTCATTTGAAATTTTCTTCTAAAATTATAATTTTTATCAAGCTTGTATATTTAAGTTCAGTAATTTCACTTAAATGGCAATGAAGATTACCCATTAATTGTCATTTAAGTGAAATTACTGAACTTAAATATACAAGTTTGATGAAAAATCATCAATAAAGAAGAAAATTTCAAATGGCATTTAGAGGCTTTTGCATCTGAACTCTTCATATATATATATATATATATATATATCACGATTAATCATAATCGATTAATATCACGATTAATCGTATCCAAAATAAAAGTTTGTGTTTTTACATAATACATGTGGGTGCACTGTGTATAATTATTTTGTATATATATAAATACACACACATGCATGTATATTTAAGAAAAAAAAAAATTTATTTATATATAAAATATATATAATATAAATTATATATAAATCTATATACAGTATATACATGAAAATATTTCGTAAATATATACAAGCATGTGTGTGTATTTATATATTTAAAATAATTATATACAGTGCACCCACATATATTATGTAAACAGAAACTTTTATTTTGTATACAATTAATCGCGATATATATATTTATTTATATTCAGTTATAAGTTTACATTTATTTCATGTATTATATTGAAATTAATTTAGAAATTAATTTTGGTAAATCAAGCTTAAATATAGCTGCAAACAGCAATGACAGGCTCAAGCCACTCTGGTGGTTTTCGAGAAACAGTGCACGGTGGGCAATACTGTACATTCAAAGCAGGTAAATATATATTTTTCTGTTAACTAATAATTGTGAATGAATACTCACTATCACAGCTCTTAGCTTGTCTACTTTGCGGCATTTCACATTATCCAAATACACAATTTTATCAACAACAGAAAAAACAGCAATGATAGAGGGTAAATGCAGACACTTTTCAGTTTTCACAGATATCAAATTTAGTAGGTTTTATCCAGGGAGTCATGCATCAAATCTGATCAGAGTGCAATTTAGTGAAAATTAAAAATGCTCAAAAAAAACTCTTCAAAATGAAAACCTGAATGAACTAACATTAAGATTAAACTCTGGGGAAAAGTCTGTACAGTATCTTCAGAAATGAGTCAGAGTAGATTTGTTTATCAGTGGTAAGATACTACTGTAACTACCATAAACAGACTGAACATTTAAGCATTAGTCATCGATAGGCCGCCAAACAAAAGATCTCAGCCTATATGAGTGGAAAGAAACCACTTACAGTAAGGCTACATGTCTAAATACTTCAGGTTTTTTACTTCTGGCTTTAAATGAAACAAACTCAAACAAGCAGGCAAAATCCGCAGCAGTGAACCAATAAATGGTTTACATGATTTCAATTTTGCATGACACTCTCGTATCCCCCATATTCAAATGGTTTATTTGAATAGGTATGCACAACATCCTTGTTTTGCATCGCGTCAAGAACGTCTAAATGCCTCCAAATGGGCCCTAATCTAGGTCACGGCAATACCCGAAAAAGCCCGCAGTGGAAGCACATAGAGTCATTGGGTCAAAGAAAGGAATTTACATTTCCATTATTTTTTTGGGTGGGGTCACAGTTTAACAATCTGCTGAGAGGAGGAGTCTGAATAAATACCCCTTTTCACCAAATCCCGTGAGCAGCACAAACAACAAGTGTGGCGAAAGGCAGTATCATTTTGAAAACTGGTTTTACTACATATTTCCATATGTGAAATACACTCTTTAAGATAAAGCTTACTTTCTTAAACATTTTTCAGGCCATAAAGATTTTTAATTGAACATGAACATAAATTACACAAGGCTCATATCATACGTATTAGTATTCTTCCCTAAACGATCCACTTTGAGTCAAATACACGTTCTCAAGAGGCTTAAATTGATAGTTCACTTTGAAATAAATTTGTGGTATGTTTTAGATTACCTCGAGGGCATCCAAGATGTAGCTGTCTTTGTTTCCGCAGTAGTTTCAATTTTTATATTTTTAGGTCAAACCGTTTGAGTCTGTCAGTCATATAATGGAGGTCTATGGTCACCACCTCAAATCTGGTGACCATCTCTTATGCCTTGTGTTTTATAACGCCACACAGTAGCTTTTTATTTATTTATTTTTTACATTTCAGACTGATTATTCATAGTGACTAATATTAAGAGAGCATTTGTTCATGCAAGATTAAAATCAAACCAAAACATCAGTGTAGTTCTTACGATGACGAGTTGCAGAAACCATTTAAAAGGTTTGTTCTTGATTATTATAGATTTGGCTGTATTGTGCTCTGCAGTCGAGGCCCAGGGTGTGATGCTTACTCAGGAGAAACTTTCTGCTTAGTGTTCATTTTAGTTTCTGCACAGGACGTAAGGAAAAGCTAACAATAAAAACTTACAGTACTCATGGGAATGTGTTTGAACTGCACTTTGTGTTTCCTTGAAGAAAGAACATTTTCTTCTTATATAGTATAGTGTCAAAAGGATGACAAAAAATCAGTTGGAAGAATTTCAATCCATAAAAGACCATTTTTTTTCTCAAAGGCTGAAGTTAGATCACAGGTGGGCTGGTCCGAATGTCCCCAACTATGGTCATTACTGTGCGGAACTCGAGTTCTCATTTTCCCTCGGCTCTCTTGTGACTCGCATTACGGCTGATCCTTTTAGTTCAGCGCTCACTGGGGGCGGTCAGTACGTAACATGCCAAAAACGGTTATATAGGGAACATTCAGTCTCTGAGAATGTTCAACAACAGGTCATGTCTGGAATGCCATCGCCATGGGACTGTTGTGAGGCTTGTTTATTGGTAAACAAATGAACAGTAAGATACTTGCTTGGTCGAACACCAGGTCTGCAGAAGAATTTGAGAAGCACAAGGCGACCACAGACGGTTACCTAATGCATTTGGGACACTTCAGCATCATGCCACAATCATTGAGTAATTTAGTTATTGCAACTCGGTTTTGCGGGAACTTAGGCTAAAAAGTGAAAGAAAACATGTCAGAGTTCGCATTTGTCCTTGAAAGATACAGAAGTGCACAAATAGGACACAAAAATGACAAATTAGCTTATTTTAATTGTTTTCTGGACAGCAATGTGAAGGAAGAATTAAAAGACTTTAAAGGATTTTAGAAAAATGAGAAAACAGTTACTTTTTTTAAAGTTTTTCCATTTTTTCCAAACCCCAATTTGGAATGCAATTTCCAATGAGTTTCTTTCTTCTGCTGAAGAATATTTTGCTGGACGATATTTTGAAGAACGATTGGAACCAAACAGTTGTTTGCCATCATTGACTTCCATAGTAAAAAAAAATACTATTGAAGAGATTTGTTGTCACAGTTCCAGTTGATCTTTAAAATATCTTCCTTTGTGTTCAGCAGAAGAAAGAAACTCATACAGGTTTGCAACAACTTGAGGGGGAGTAAATGATTAAAAGAAAGAATTAGTAAAAGAATTTTCATTTTTGGGTGGAGTATTCATATATTTTTTTAAATACTTTTCAAAATAGAAAAGTAGTGACTCTGCTGTTCGAACTCGTTCATTAAAATGAACGAATCTTTTTTCGAGTCATTTTGTTAATGTTGTTCATTGAATGAAACAAATGACTCGAAAAAGAGATCGTTCGTTTTGATGAACAGGAAAGTCACGAACGCAGTTAGGGGAACGTTCTGGAAACTTTATGGGAACACTCCCTTTAGGTTATAAAAATAGAACCTAAAAATAAACTACAGGGAACGTTTCTAAAACGTTCTTGTTTCACTCTTAGAAGAAATGGTTCTATTTAGAACCAGGAATGGTTCCATCCCCCGCTTCATATATGGAACTCCAAAATGGTTCTATATAGAACTATTTTTTTTGGTAAAAAGTATGGAACCCCAAGGTTCTAAACCCAGAGGAACCCTTTTTTTAAGAGTGTATAGAACCTTTTAGGGGTTCCAAATATGTAGGGCTGATAGAACCTTTTAAGGTTCTATATAGAACCTTTTCTTCTAAGAGTGTTGGTTCCCAAAAAATGACCAAATGGGAACCATACAGGAACGGTAGGGGAACGTTCTGTTTTGCTGTGCACCTAGCAATGCTCTGAAAACCACTCTGAACAACTTAACCATAGCATTGCCATGGCAAAACCCCACAATGCATTGTGACAGCGGTTTCCTTGGGGAACAAAAAAATGTTTCTTATCTATCTACAGTATAGTTGTTAAATACTGCCAGAACAGACCGTTGTAGGGCAAGTAAGTTAAGCAGTAATGGAAAATGTCTAGGAGGGAAAAATACCCTCTGATTTTTTTAACAAATCATTTATTGGAAAAAAAAAAATCATGCAGAAAAACAACAATATTTACCAGACCATGTCAACAGCCCAATCGTCTAAAATAGAAAGGAATGCCAGACTGGATTTATGCGGTTTGTTTTCCAGCTAAACGGAGAGGTTTGCCACTCAGCACATTTTGAATCTGTTAATGAGCTACTGTGGAGCTGAAGACTATCATGAACTTGTTTCCCATGAAACTATGGCGTCTTGCATGAGCGCTTTTGCAAGAGGATGAGACTAAACATCTTTATAGTTGATTAGAGGGTCAAAAAAGAAAACAATGAAAGTGCACATTTATATAACATTTTTAGAAAAACACACAAAATATGACCAGAAAAACAACACTTTTGACATAAAATGTATCTAAAACTGCATTTTAATGCAGCCTGTCTATTATGTTATAATATCTTTTGATTTTAAAGGGATAGTTCACTTTGAAATAACTTTTTGGTATATTTTAGCTTACCTCAAGGGCATCCAAGATCTAAGTGTCTTAGTTTCCACAGTAGTTTCAATTTTGATATTTTTAGGTCAAACCGTTCTTGTGTGTCAGTCATATAATGGAGGTCTATGGTCACCACTTCAAAGAGCATGCACAGAGAAGTCCAAATTAAACATGATTTGATTACTCGATTTAATGATTGAAACTACTGCGGAAACAAAGACACCTACATCTTGGATGCCCTTGAGGTAAGCTAAAACATTCCAAAAATATATTTCAAAGTGAACTATCCCTTTAAGTTTAAACAACAAGCATAGCTGGTGGTTTTGTGGTTCTGTCCCATTCTGCAATGGGGCAAGCATACTTAATATAATTGTATCATTTGACCTTCTCTAGTTGTATTTACATTGATGCTGTTGGTTTTCTAGTCGCGTTAAGCAATCGTCTTGAGATGTAAAAAGATTAGTTACCTGATTGTTACCCTCTTCGTGATTCAAGTATCAAGAGTGTGTTTAAAGGTTTTTAATGTATGTTTTTGTCTCATGAGTGTTCATGTAATGAGGGATTTTGTGGTCAACCGTGTAAGGCAACAAGCAATTAGCTCTCCATGTACAGTACTATTCAAAAGCTTGGAGTAACAATTAACTTAAATAACTGTTTTGAATTTGAGTATGTTTAAAAAAACTGTACAAAGCTGAATGTTCAGCATCATTACTCCAGTATTCAGTGTCACATGATCAGGTTTCCTTCAGAAATCACTCTAATATGCTGAGTTGCTTCTTAAGCAACATTTCTTCAAACTGTGACACATTTTTCCCAGAATGTTTGATGAACAACATTCAAAAGAACAGCATTTATTTGAAACAGAGTAGCAATGTAAAAAGCAAAATATAAGTGTGAGATAACGATATTTTGATTCTGCCCACCTCTGTTTTTGTGAACTCCATTTATTAAAGTGAAACATGAGACATATGATAGAGTAATGATACATTACCCTGTAATGATTTGTAACAAACTTTAAAACCCTACAGTGACTCAGGTTTGATTAATTCAAGCTAGGCCATCACAAAAACAGTGCTACTCAAATGTGAAAAATACATCTCATGATTCCCCATTGTTGCTTAGCTTTCAATTAGTTTTATATTTTATTGGCAACACGTTTAGCAAACTCCTATCACGTCAGCAACCACAGCAGTTCCCTGAAAACCACCCAGAAGAACACACAATTCACATTTTCTTTGAAAAATGTCAAAATGGGGTAGTACTCACCCGGCAGTCTCGTTGTAGCGTCTTCATCAGGGCGTTATATGTCTCAGTGTCAAAGTACAAGCCATCGTGCATGTCCACAAAGTCTAGGTCCTTATATGTGGGGCAGGCCTTTTCCCGCTCTTTTCGAGAAGCCCGTCTCTTGTACGTGGAGCCCTTCAGGTCATATTTGTAGTGCATCTTTAAAGACCGTGGCAGAACGTTGTTCATAACCACGAGACGGATGTTGATTCCTCCAGACTGAACACAGTACAGGCCGTAGAATTTGGGTAGGAGAGTCCTTGGGTTCTGGTTGAGGTTCTGAGAAAGTGAAACGGCTTTAAATTAAGGAGATGTCATTTTTTAATGTTTAAATTAGTTCTATCCTAATGATTGTAGTCAAATTTAAGTCATTCTAGGGCTCTGTAATACTATCAAAAACCACTAGAAGTGCAAAACGTACACACTTCACATTAAATTTTTGAGTATGTACAGTACGTATCTAACTTTTCTGGTGTAATGTTTACACAAAATACTGAACTGGAAAGGCTGGAAAATTAGGACATACTGTACGTATAAGACCATGAAGAATATACAAATAGTCATCTATAACAGTAAGATACCTAAAAATGTACAAATTACTCAACCAAAACGAGTGATTTAATATTTTTGAGGCAGCGTTTCACATCAAAAATTAACTAATATACAGGTATAATGCACTGGGTGAGCCAATGGTCTGTTTGCCACCAATATACACAGAAAAACAAAACAGATCAACATTTTTAAGTATTATTTTATATTTTTACATGTAAATATTATTTATTTTTTAATTAATTGCATAATTTTATATGAAATATTGTCTTTTGTGTCTGGTTAGAAATAATTATGCCGCAAAAAAATAAAACCTATATTGGCTGATTTAAATAATTCTGCACAAACGTGAAAGGGTAAAGTGAAAGGTGAAAATGAGAAAGGGTAACATGAAATCAAAGGTCACAAGGCACTTAAAGGTTGGCATAAGGTTATTTCTGAGTTGATTCCACTAGACGAGCGTCTTATGTACAACATCAGAAAACAAGGCCAGTTTTATAAGGTCTGAATCCCATATCTAGACCCTCCTATTCATCATATTATATTAGGAATATTGTAATTATATAATACTCAGGACTTTGAATAATATTTGTCCTCTTCTTCATCTTTGTTTAATTTGTATTTTTTTTTATTACGGAATCAGAATTATTAAGTATTACTGTCTTTTATATACATTTGAGCTATGTGGGTCTCTTTTTTGAGTGTTTTTCTTTCTATATTTGTGTTATAATTAAAATTAAAAAAAACATAATCATATACTCAAAAAAAAAAATGTTGGGTTGTTTTAACCCAATTTTGGGTAAAATATGGACAAACCCAGCCATTGGGTTAGAAATGTAATTTAAAAAAGGTAACCCAATGGCTGGGTTTGTCCATATTGGGTTAAAACAACCCAGCATTTTTTAGAGTGTATATAAAAATGGTCCTTTTAAAGACATCAGTAGTAATTCTCTAAAACAGACAGATGAGCAAGAACAAAACAGTCTGTACTACTGAATCACAGCGTCTTTACTATAGAGATGAATGACTCTTTACTCCACTGAGACCTACCATGTAGTATCCTGGAAGCAGTTTTTGCAGGAACTCGGCCTCCTTGTGCTGGACGGTTTTGATGATGAACTCATCATCGCTGGTCAGGTAGAAGAGTGAGCCGCTGGCGCCCGGATTAGACAACTCAATCAGGGGCTCTTTACAAATAGCATACTGTAGGATACAAGACAAAACAATCCATTATAAATAAAATATTTATACCAGGACAGTTTTGAATACTTGAATCTGATTGGTTGACAGACAATCTAATCTAAGGTGTGCAATCATTTTCAGGAAAAAGTAGTTCCAGTTCCAGGCAGGTCTGGACCGCATTACAGTTCCATATCACTTCGCCAAATAATTTCAGTTATTTCAAAAATCCTTACAGGTCCCAAGTTACAGACCTACAAAAGAACCAAAACCTACAACGACACTGACCAAGCAAATAAATATAGTAAACAATAGGATAAGTCGACAAATTATTTTCACGTTTTTTTGCCACAAAATTATGTTTTATTATGTATGGACGGCACATACTCTCTCCTACTCAAACGAACAAACATACAATAGACACACACTCACACAGAAACGTGTTGTTAGTGCTGCCCTGACGATTTTATCATTAAAATAGTTTAGCAACTTAAAAGCTACATGACGTTTCTCACTAGAGAGGTAATAATAGCGCCGTTCTTGCAACAGATAAACGTACTTATTCCTTACATAGTTTGAAAGAGGTATATATATACATACTATATTACTAAATTAAATATATTATAAATTGTACCATTGATATTTCATGTAATTGTCAATGGCAATGCTTCATGGGATAAGCAGATCATTTCATCAATAGAATTCAAGTAAACAAGTGCCTGTTTTGCACATTTTGAATGGAAACTGAGGCCGCTGAAAAAGTGGGTGGTCTTGTTGCACACAATATAATCATCAAGAGGAGAAGGTGTCTGAAATGTACAAGACTATGTGTGCAACTTATAATGAGGTACTCTGGGACTTTTATGAAAGAGCATCTATTTTTAGCTGTGTTTTAAATATATGAAAAACCAAACAACCAATTCATATTTGTGCTACTCTTAAGAAACTCTAAAGAAACGAGTTACTCATAAAACATGAATTATAAAACATCACCAAATTGACTGGCTGCAGTACTTGCAATATCCCCCCCACAAAAAAAAAAAAAAAAAAAACAGTATGCCTTACACACTGAAAGACCAGATTATTACTGCCAGGAAGTCCTGTGGTTTAATTAGGGTTGCGTAAAAACCCCAAACATTATGAGGTCTTAAAGCAAACATTTCTACTGCCCTTTCTGGCGGTGTTCCCTGAGGAGGCCGGGACGCAGCATGAGGACAGTGTTGAACTGAGGCCAGACACTCATATTCAAGGCCTGCCTAATGAAAGTCAACAGTCACGTTGTACTTCCAGCCCAAACACATGGACATTAGCATTTGGACAGCGTGTCATCCCGCGTGTGTGTGGCTTCTTAATTAGCTCACGTTTCCTCTGGCCTATCTGCATAACTACAAAAATATACACACAACAAACTCAGAGGAGTACACTTACATCACATTCTTTCATCTTTAGCCTAACCGTTTCCTACTGTATTTTAGTCTTGCATTTTCTTTCCTAATTGCTTTTTCTTAGTGCCCAGTTATAGTGAAAACCATCTACATTTCGTACTAAACACAATTTATTGTGGTCACTGCTTGTGTATAAAGACTGTGTATATTTAGAATAGCATAACACACAACAACACATATAATCTTTGCATTGTGTATGCACAAGTATGCAGATTTTCTGTCTGTGTTTGGAATATCTTACTGAATACTGTGCTGTATACTGCCAACTACTAAATGAAGTTTTGTTAATAACTAAGTTCGGGAGGAGCACGTTCAGATAATTAACACGAGTGGACGGCAATCAGCAATCAGCAACCAATGATAAGAGGGTATATATAGACTCAGCAGTCTTACCTCGATCCATTGGCAGTTTGCAGCATCCCTCCTCCACCCCTTCTCCACACTCCTAGTCCTGCACACTCCTCTTTCTAAAAAATCACTTGCATACGGGGGGAGTACTCTGGGTTCGGGCAGAATTCCGAGCACGGAGCCCTCCCTCCGGACAGCACGCCAAATACGCATTGAATCTTACTCACTCAAATTATATGTAAGTGTGAACTCGTGAAATAAACTACTGGATACATGTTTCAAAATTGAGTTTGCTATACATTACTTTTTAGAATTATTAATAAAATTGTAAATTAATAAAATTTTATTAATACAATTAATAAAAAAATAAACTACTGGATAAATGTTTCAAAATTTAGTATGCTATGTACATTACTTTTTAGAATTATTAAAAAAAATGTCTTAAAGGAGTAGTTCGCTTTAAAAAAAAAAAACCTTTGCTGATAATTTACTCACCCCCATGTCATCCAAGATGTCAATGTCTTTCTTTCTTCAGTCGAAAAGAAATTAAGGTTTTTGATGAAAACATTCTAGGATTTTTCTCCATATAATGGACTTCAATGGGAACCAAACGGTTCAAGGTCCAAAAGAAAGTTTCAGTGCAAAATGCAAACTATTCAAAGGGCTTTAAACGACACCAGACAATGAATAAGGGTCTTATCGTGCGAAACGATCGCTCATTTAAAAAAAAAAAAAAAAATTTAAGTTTTATAAGCTCAAATGGTCGCCTCGCTCTGTTCTGTGATGAGCGTTCGTGACTCTCCTGGCGACCATTAGAGCTTATAAAACTTAAACTTTGTTGTTTTTTTTAAATGAGCGATCGTTTCACTTGATAAGACCTTTATTCATGGTCTGGAATCGTTTAAAGCCCTTTGAACAGTTTGCACTTGAACCGTTTGGTTCCCAATGAAGTCCATTATATGGAAAAAATCCTGGAATGTTTTCATCAAACACCTTAATTTCTTTTCGACTGAAGAAAGAAAGACATGGACATCTTGGATGACATGGGGGTGCATAAATTATCAGCAAAAGTTTTTTTATAGGGAACTACTCCTTTAAAAGAATGCTTAAGTGTATCCAGAGTAAATGCAAATAATAAGGAACTCCCATTCGCCTATGCAAAATAAAGAATGCAAAAAAGGTAGTTTTGAATAGTATTATGTAAAAAGGTATTCCCTAATCATTATAGAGAGCATAAACTCCAGCTTCTGCATAGCATACACTATATAATTAACTTTTTTGTGCAATGCAATGCAATCACACACTAGATTCATTACAGAGGATGATATAATGCAGGTACATAAATTACATGGGAAGACCAGACTATCAGGCTTTGATACCTCTCTGCTGGGCTAATTACACGGCCATTAGATGTCAAAGTGCAGAGGAGGCAATTTACAGCTTGACTGAGATCATATGCGTAATCAGCATCATCCACCTGACTCACATACGCAAACACTCAGATTAACCTGCATGAGAGCTGCAGAGATGCTGCAGAGGCACTGCAGTGGCTGCGAGATGCGTTGCAGTGCAGGGAAACGTACACATCCAACACCTCATCGCAATGTGCCAGGACGTGAACACATCAAACCAAACCGCTAATCCCTGCTGGGAATTTATAAATGTGGACGTAGATTCTGAGTTTCTGCCAGTCACAGTTGGCAAGATGCAGCGGTAAAGTTCATCAGTGGTCAGCAGTCTCTTGGTCACTCGTCCTGGCGCCTGATGTAAGCAGGCACTGAACTTTAATTCATACAAAGATGCTTTGTTAGGGCTCAGACAGAGGGAATTTTTAGGGAATGGGACACGTAATATCTTGGCATTAATACGGAGGTGAAAATTGCATTTGGTTGCAATCATAGCAGTTCATGCATGCTTTGCATTGATGACCAAGAGCATGTTAGCCATTGTTTAAAAGTTTGGGTTCGGTAAGTTTGAAGTCTCCTATGTTCACCAGGGCATCATTTATTTAATCCAAAACACAGTAAAAACTGAAATATTATTATAAATATATTGAAATACACAATATGATCAATAAGTTATGACAACTAATATTTTTACGTTGTTTTAACGTTTTTCAGTTATACAAGATTCAACAATTTAAAGAAAAATTGAAAATTGTGTTTTACCAAGTAATCATCTGGCTTGATCCCGAACAGCTCGCGGAAGTAGCGGAAAGCCAGTGGTGCGTAAGTCTTGAAACGGAAGTCTGGGTAATGATGCGCTGGAGTCAGGTTGCTTCCCTCACTGCAAAAGTGAAAGCATTTGCTTAAAGGTGTAGTTCACTTTAAAAAAAAAACTTTTGCTGATAATTTACTCACCCCCATGTCATCCAAGATGTCCACGTCTTTCTTTCTTCAGTCGAAAAGAAATTAAGAACATATGGATTTTCTCTTATAATGGACTTCAATGGGAACCAAACGGTTCAAGGTCCAAATGAGAGTTTCAGTGCAGCTTCAAAGGGCTTTAAACGACACCAGACGATGAATAAGGGTCTTATCAAGCGAAACGATCGGCCATTTCAAAAATAAATAAAAAAGTTTAAGACTCATAAGCACAAATGCTCGCCTTGCTCTGTTCTGTGATGAGCTTTGTGACTCTCCGGTTCAAACTCGTTCATCAAAATGAACAAATATTTTTTCGAGTCATGACTCGAAGTGTCCTAGATAAGACCCTTATTCATCGTCTGGTGTCGTTTAAAGCCTTTTGAAGCTGCACTGAAACTCTCATCTTGAGCTGTTTGGTTCCCAATGAAGTCCATTATATGGAGAAAAATCCTGGAATGTTTTCATCAAAAACCTTAATTTCTTTTTGACTGAAGAAAGAAAGACATGGACATCTTGGATGACATGGGGGTGAGTAAATTATCAGTTTTTTTAAAAGTGAACTACAAAGCATATATGTGAATCAACTGTTTGTTTCATTAATGATCATCACATTCGCTGACACAAGAGGCTTCAGGGCAGAATCTGGTTTCTGTCTGTAAACATAATCCTGTAAGAGGACCAGAAATTGTGAGAATCTGTTACCCAACCTAAATGCTTCTTTATGCCCAAGGAACAGAGACACATTTGATCTTTCTGAGCCCCATTGAGCATGTCCTTGTTGCAATGTGACCCACCAGCAGTAAACACCAGAGGTACTCTTTTCCAGAGACACACAACAGTAACCAATGCCTGAGGACAAGGAGGTCCTAGTCTTATACTAACGGTTACACAAACTAAAGACCAGGGTCAGCCACGTCAGTCACACATTATATAATGAAAGCAAGCCCTGAGGGAAAAAAGTCCTGTAACCCATTTTCACCTTTTTTTATTATGAGGCAGTTCATTAGTATTTGGATTAACCCCATTTGAATAATTCCTAAACGTGTGTCTTAAAAGGGACATATGATGTCATAATCACTCAGTATGTACAGCTAAACAAAAAGTGCCTGTGATCCCTCATAACAAGTGGATTAGAGAGTTGTTGTTTATTCAGGGCAATTGAATAAGTTCTGAGCATTAGCTGTTGCAGACGATGTCCCACTATTAAACGATAAACCCCGATCCGTGCCCATTGTGTAACCCAATCCAAAACATCTGACCTCTGAATTAGAGCTTGTCTCTAAGAACTAAAACAATAGCGGGCAGATGAGGGGCAGACGACTGACCTAACTCTGAAAAATTAGGCTTTAACATGTGCAAATCTGTCTCATAGACATACAAGTGCTGGTAACACTTTACTTGAAGGGGTGTGCATACAGTAAGACTGACATGACACCTTCATAATCATGACATGACATACGTCTTGAAGATGAAGTAGGGTTTATGAATGTGTATGACAACTGTCATTAAGTGTCTTTCACTCAATAATGACATTTTGAATGCAAATATGACATTGTTTAAGATGACATCTTGACATAAACCATAACATCATAACCTGTCAGTGTCTTTGTCATGACAACTTGGGGCCATTATAACTGTCGTGAATATTTTTTGTGACCTCAATAACAGTGGTATTAATTGAATTTGTCATTAAAAAGTTATAATGGCTTCATGACAGCCAATGTCAAAACAAACCAGCTGACAGTTTAATGTAATGTTAACCAATAAAGCTAGGTGGTTTCTTAAGTTTGATAATTAATCTGCTATGTCATGTTTATGACAGGTTGTGTTGTCTTGTGTTGTCATATTTGCATTAAAAATGTCATAACTGAGCGAATGACACTTAATGCCAGTTGTCGCAAACATGCATAAAACTTCTTTCATATCCATAACATATGTCATGTCATGATTATGAAGGTGTCATGTTAGTCATATGCACACCCCTTCAAGTAACGTGTTACCGTACTTTCTGAGTGATTAACTGATTAACTCACTTAAAATTGTAAGGCAACCAGGTTCAACTTTTTTAAGTTAAATCAACAATATTTTTTTACAGTGGTTCATTATATGCATTTTATGTAAGTTACCTGCTATTTATTAAATAAAATTAAAAATAAAATGCATTATACTGCTATAAATCTCCTTTATTTACATTTGGTCATATTAAAAACTGTACCAAATTGCAATTGTTTCTCTCAGTTTTAGGTATTTTTCATTGTACATTTTTTTTTACAAGATTTGTTATCACAACATTTTCTTTTGTCAAATCAACTTAAATAATGTATTTAGTTCAGAATCAGATAACTTATTATTTTAAGTTTCTGATGATTAAATCAATCTCCCTCATTGCATTAACTCACTTTTTCCAGTTCAACTTCAACCAAGTTACTTACTTTTTTAAGTTAAACCAACAATATTTTTTTTTCAGTGTTGGGTAATGGTAGTGTATGAATAATAAACGTGCTTTAAAGTTTAAATTATTTTAGTTTTAACCAACTTGTCCTCTTCTACTTTTAACGAATACAAATAAATTTGTCATCATACCCAATTTACTCTAGATACAGATAATAATATTTGTTGCACGCCCCTACTATGCGTATTCACAGTATGCAAACTTTAATTCAAACGTTGCATAAAGTATTTTGCTTCATCACAAAGTATATGCAAAACATTGTAAGTAGTACACAACCACAGACTGTCGAACTGGTTCAGACTGAGGGCGAATGCATGCAACTAGAGTGCAATCCCCAGTGACAGAATCAGACTCTATAAATAAGGAAGTCAGGCTAGTGGATCAGTGGCATCCCTTTGAATCTTCTATATACTCTGCTCACTAAAATTAGTCTTTTGGGAATCATTTGTGCAAGAATCAACTGTGCAGGATTTAGCATGAGCTCAAGTTCCTATAATTCCCATGATACACTCTGTTTAGTGTGTGATTAATCACTGCAAGATGTACTGATGTTAAGATTTCCCTATTTAGGGGGAAAAAAGAAGAGCAGATGACCCAAACTAAATACAATATTTGAGAATTTGAGAAATGTCCTCATTCCAGACCACTTTGCCATCAACATTGACAAAACAGCAATATGCGTAGGTATGCATCCTCTGTCCATACCTGGGTAAAAACACACTCTCCACCACATAGAAGTCCTGCATGAGCACATCTCGGTCAGGTTTTGAGGTCAGATTCCCCACGGTGTAACCAATGCCAAGCTGGATAGCTCCTTTCAGGGCAGATGATGTAGTCTGAGACAATATCGGAAATAAAAAGCAAAACAAATTAGTATAGAGTAACTGTGAAACCTGCTCGTTTTTAGATGCAGACTAAACTCGCCTACTAAATCTTCTTCGGTTAAACAAATTACATTTGTGCAGGTCAAAACTCTTGAAGAAGGTTCACTGGAAGTATTAGATCAGCCTTAACATGAAAAGGTCTAACAAAACCATCAAATCCGGGAATTTTGGAAAGTTCATAGATAGGCCTCTGTTGATATCAACATTTAGAAGGGTGGACATTATCAACATTGGACAAACGGACAATAACGTGAATGGAAAAAAGTAGCTCATTCTTCACTGAACAGAGGTGTCGGCGGACAATTTGTCGATCTTTTTCTGTGTATTATCAACACAGATGTACATAGTCATGGATTAAGAGGCCCTGCCTTGGAAAATTCAATCATAAGTGAGTTTTTGTTTTTGTTTTATATACAAATGGGTTATGCCGGGTACAAACTGAGTGTTTTTCAAAGTCGTCGGATCGCTGTTCTTCTTACACTACACGACTGTCTACCATTTAGTTGGCGCTGTGTGCACATTACATGGCGGATCGGTGACCGGGTCACACATTACACAACATTTCAATAGGAAGAATCACAGAGAACTACTTTTCACAACCGAACACGAGCGACAGGAGTTCTCGCGGCTGAATTTCTTCTTGTTAAAATGATGCCCGCAAAAGCTTGTGATCCAAGGTGTGTGTGCGCTGATTTGCAGAGAAAAAGAAAAAAAGAAGAATATGAAGGCGAGAATGGTTGCTTGCAGAAGCCATGTTTGCTGATATTCTGTTGCAGGTCTATGACTCATCTTCCTGAACTTTACCTATCCCTGTATCTCTCATTGGCTGTAGGTCGATGTCATTTCCAGTCAAAACACATTTTGCATTGACTGGTCTTATTTTTGGGAGATATGAGGGTCCGTGTCTCTACAGCTAACTTGGATTGCGTATGCCTTGATAACCAATTACATAAAAGCCTTGATGTCACTGAATTTGAGTTAATCAGTGTTAGCAGATCCCATACAAATTAATGATACGCCCCACAACCTGAATCATGCCTTTTGTGCAATTTCTCTTATTTTGTTCAGTGTAAACTCTAAAAATAGATCAATACTAAATTAATGTTTAAGAGCTAACATGTGGAGGATTAGCCGATGGGCTGTCGATTCATTAAATGATAAGCTATTTCCTAACAAAAGCAGTTTATTCAGCGCAGTGAAGCGTCTCCTCCATTGACATCCATAAAAAAACTCCATAAAAAAGCCTCTTGTCTTTTGTCACAGACAGGTACAGATATTTAGTATTCTAAATACTTCACAGGGATCAGCGACACATCGCCGCTTCACACTAGATAATACACACTACATGATTTTCACTCAGCGAACGAGCACCGGTTTCCCTTTAATTTCAGCAGCACCTCATTGCAGTACGCGAGATCCAGGGGGCGAAGTTGGATCCAGATCTAAGGGGTGGAGATGGGTAGGATAAGGGGTGGGGTTAGGGATCAAGGGGTGGAGATGGATAGGATTAGGGGTGGGGTTAGGGATCAGGAGGCGGAGATGGGTTTGTTTAAGTATATGTAAGGTGGGAGGAGTTGGAGATCCAACTCCTCCCCCTGGATTTCATGTTCTGCAGAAACCATCTATTTGATTTCAGCCATTTGTTGGCGATTTTCACGAAACTGTCGTCGACTGAAATTTGGAGCTATAATCATGCAGTTTGTACCCGGTATTAGATGACAGGAGAAGGGTAGCCTTTTATAATTCTTGAAATATATCAAATTATGAATTCATTTTTTCATTTTCTAATTTTCTTGCTCATTTTAATATTACTTTTTTACTTTAGTCTACTGATCTATATATTAGGTGTAAATAACATCATTGACAAGGAGCCATTGTGGTTAATATTTATAAATCACGTAAAAAAATGTAAAAAAAAAACAAATACATAAATCCTATACAAATTAAAAATAATAGACAATTAAAAAACGGTGCTTTTAAAATACAAAAAAGTAATATTTTATAATAATGGGTTCTACACGAAAACAAAATATTGTAGATAAAAAGAAAACAATAATGAAAAAACAATCTACCTTTTTGTATGTTTTCTCTCTACTGTTATTGCTAGACCCGCTGACTCCATTCTCATTGGCTGATGACATCTACATGAAGCAACAAAGAGTTAAAAAGTTAAACAAGACCAGTTTACAGCCATTAGCTGAGTGTATGTAAATAATGTCCTCAGGGCGTGTCCAGCCATAAACCATGACATTTGCAAAGGAGCCAGACACAGACCACAGGATATCCTCCCAGAGTAATTGAGTGGCTTGTAAATGAAGTACATGTGTGGCTCTGCTAATAAAATATTACGCAATTAGGGTTTACCTTGTTTCAACCAAGCACACAGGTTTTGGTCTGCTGTTCAGCGCTGCTGCATGGCTCAGTCATGTGGACCGTGTGGAAAGCAGAGGTCTGGCTCAGAATTGATGTTCGTCCTGTCAACAAGAGGATGGGAATGTTCTAGTTACTATGACAGTGGAGGGAAAACCAAGAGTTTTAAAGGGATAGTTCACCCAAAAATTCAAATTCTGTCATTACTCACCCCTCTGTCGCTCCAAACCCATACGATTTTTATCATTTTCAGAACACAAATGTAATTCTTTTTGATGAAATCTGAGATTTCTGACCCTCCATTGACAGCTACGCATCTACCACTTTGACGCTTCAAAAAGTTCCTAAAGAGATTGTAAAACTAATCCATATAAATTGAGCGGTTTAGCCCAAATTTAATGTACTGTAGGTTTTTATTCACATATAAACATTGATCAGAGAACATATACAGAAGCTCAACATGCGAGAACAAACCTCATTGGTTCTTGCTGAAGTTCAAACGTGCTACGTAACACGAGAATGAACCTCATTGGTTCTCACACAAGCGAACATGCTTGAGCTTCAGTTTACCAGATCTGATGAATGTCCCCAGACAGCAAACTGACATTGAATCAACGTGGAAACGACGTCTCTCATGACATTGAAACAACGTTGATTTGCTCATCGAATTAACGTTGAACCAACGTCAGACGCGGCATTCTTCAAAGCTAAATGAAATCGAAAATTGGTTTGCTTTCATAACGTTGAAACAACGCGTTGATTTCAAGTTGATTTTCCGTTAGTTTTGAAAGAATGACGCATCTGACGTTGGTTCAACGTTAATTCGATGAGCAAAACAATGTCAGATCAACGTTGTTTCGATGTCATATTTCCACGTTGATTCAATGTCAGTTTGCTATCTGGGTCTACATGTGAATTAAAGTTTAAATTCAATCTGTTCATCATATAAAGTCTCTTCAAAAAAACTGGACTAAACCGCTCAATTCATATGGATTAGTTTTACGATCTCTTTATGAACTTTTTGAAGCGTCAAATTGTCAGTTATGTAGCTGTCAATGGAGGGTCAGAAAGCTCAGATTTCATCAAAAATATCTTCATTTGTGTTCTGTAGATGAACGAAAGTCTTACGGTTTTTGAGCGACATGAGGGCGAGTAAATGATGAGGGTTTTTTTTTCACCCCAAACGTTTGAATGCATGAAACATTGTTTTTACAACTATTTTAAAACAGAAATTGTGCATTATTGATCAGCTAGGTTGAACTGACGTTCTGTTTGTAAAGCTAGAGGTGCAGAAACTACACACTTCACCTTAAGTGAAAGATTGATTTCAGGCATTCTCATCGACACAATGCAGAATGTTTTTAAGTTGGTCTTGTGACCACCTAAGTGTGTGTTTGCAGCCGCAGCGCTGAATAAACGGTGCGTCGTAAAGTCAGCAGACAGAGTGCAGGGCCTCACAGTCTGTGTAAATGAGGAATAATGGTCTTTCAGACTGTCTGCATAAACAAACTGTGAGACCGAGCCCTTATTCAGAGTCAAGAGCAGCCTGTGACTCTAAAGTGCCATTCGCTCTGTGCCAGCACGTTTATATCAGTGGGTCTGCAGAGAGGGAAAACAGAGGGAAAACCAAGCGAAAGTGTGGATGTTTGCTCCTGATAACCAGCTGCTGTCTGAGAAGCGACTAACACCTGCATGTCAGTTCGACCTAAGACTGCAATCCAGATCTATTACACAATCCACTTCGAGAGGAACAATCCATCCCAGTTGAGTTCATGCAAATACACAACCTCCTCCTTGTGTCATTAACCTTACTGTCAATGATGTGTAATATAATTTATTCCTGTGATGCAAAGCTGAATTTTCAGCTCAGTCTTCAGTGTCACTTGATCCTTCAGAAATCATTCTAATACGCTGATTTGGTGCTCATTTACTTGAGACAGAAATGTTTTGAAACATTATGTCTTACCTTTCTTTTTTGAATATCAATTTCATGAATCCTTCTGACCTCAAAAACTTTTAAACAGTCTTGTGTCTATGAATAACTGCTTGTGTCTATTCTTCAACGATGCATCGTACTATGGTAGTTAGCACTGCAACGAGTTATATTGTTGTATGGGAAACGTACCCAAGAGCGTTACTGATAGACTGGGAAAAGAGGTGCCGCAACAATGTGAAAATATGTGAAAAATAATGTGTTTTTTGAACATTCAAGCATGAAAACTAGGTCTGTGAAACGATTAATCGCGATTAATCGCATCCAAAGTAAAAGTTTGTGTTTACATAATATATGTGGGGGCACTGTGTATAATTATTTTATAAATATTGTTGGTTTAACTTAAAAAATGAAGTAACCAAGTTGCCTTAAAATTTTAAGTTCATTGAAATGGAAAAATTGAATTAGTACAATGAAGGAGATTGATTTAATCATCAGAAACTAAAAAAAATATGATGTTATATGAACTACATAAATGATTTAAGTTGATTTGACAAAAGAAAAAATGTTGTGATAACAAATCATAAAAATATATATTTTTACAGTGTATAAATACACACACATGATTGTATATATTTAAGAAATATTTTCATGTATATACTGTATATAGATTTATATATAATTTATATTATAAATAAATATAAATATTTTATATATAAATCATATGTTTTTCTTAAATATACATGCATGCGTCTGTTTACAAAATTATTATACACAGTGCACCCACATATATTATGTAAACACAAACATTTATTTCGGATGCGATTAATCGCGATTAATCGTTTGACAGCCATAATGAAAACCTATTCTAGTCAGACCCAAAAACAAAAACAAGACTCTGTAAAGGGCATAATATTGGCTCTTTAATGAATCTGAGCTAAAAAGAATTAGCCTAGTATTATGTTTCTTAAAACTCACGTTTGCCATTCAGTTACAAATCAGTTTAATGGTTTTGAGAGAACGACCCCATAATGTTGAGACTCTCTTCAATCAGTTTCCTAAATTGATTGTGTTTATTACCAGACACATCAGTCTGAATATTCAGGGGAATCGTTCTGACCTCAAAAACTTTTAAACAGTCTTGTGTCTATGAATAACTGCTTTTATAATAAAGTTTTAAGCAGAGTCAATATAAAATGATTGATACACGATTCAATATTTAACTGTCTGAGAAATGGCTAAACAAATATAATTTGTATTAAGCAAAGCATGTAATGCAAGTTATTATCAATCTCAACATCTGGTTTACATTAATATCTAGAAAGTTATACGGTATTACATTCCACCTTTAACCGGTAAACAAGCCCAGGGCAGAGTCAAACTCCCTTGAAACATAACACTTAATGTTTAACATACAGCATATGACATGATCCTATTATTTAGTTAAGAACAATAGTCTCATTGTAAGAAGCACAAACAAATTATGTGGCACTGACAGTGGAAAAGACACGGATTATGAAGGGCTCTCAGAAGAGGCAAATGCCCTTTAAAGGTATTAAAGATATGTGACCATGTGCCAGATATTAAGAGGATAGAGAACAAAAAACACTTAAGTTTCTATTACCATAACACTTTAAAACCTATCCTCACTTTCGCTCTCTCCCTTTATCTATCTCTTCTTCTCTTTGTGGTTGCTATGAGTCCAGGTTCTGTGCTTGTAAACAGTGGCGGCTGTATCCACCCGCAGGCACTGAGGGGCACACGACCCCTGGATATTCAGACTGATGTGTCTGGTAATAAACATAATCAGTTTAGGAAACTGATTTAAGAGAGTCTCAACATTATGGGGTCATTCTCTCAAAACCTCTAGAGCCATCAACCATGAAAGTACATTTTAGCTTTTCGATTTGTAACTGAATGGCAAACGTGAGTTTTTACCTCAGATTCATTAAAGAGCCAATATTATGCCCTTTACAGAGTCTTGTTTTTGTTTTCGGGTCTACTAAAATAGGTTTTCATGCTTGAAACATTATTTTTCACATATTTTCACATTGTTGCAGCACCTCTTTTCCCAGTCTATCAATAACGCTCTTGGGTGCGTTTCCCATGCAACAACGTAACTCGCTGCTAACTACCATAGTACGATGCATCGTTGAAGAATTGAACTCGCTAGTCACGACTATTTCACAAAAAAGCATTGTCACAATTTTTTTTGGTCATTCGACCACTTTGGTTAATGATGTCACGCAGGTGAGGGAATACAGTAATAACTTCTTATTACTGATACGCTTTGAGGTCTTACTTACTTTCATATTTAATCATACAGTACTAGAGCACGCACATGCACACTCTTCAAAAGCTACGGTTTAAATCTCTTGAGATATTAAAAGATGTAAATGAAATAGATTGTACTGAATGTCAACTTGTTTGTTTTGCTCAAGAAGATAAGGATTTATTAGGTCCACATGTCATGCAAACAAGAAGCTATGCTTTAACCACAGGTCGAAAGCTTCCGCTCCAACCACGCAACTTTGCGACGCTGTTTGCGAATGTTCGTTGGAAATATGAGGAACTGGGGACTCATTAAACTATGATGATAATGATTAACTATCCTGATAACTGATAAAATGCTGTATAATTTTTCGTACAGCTCTCACCTGATCGACCCCAAATTTAGGTAAAATACTTTTCAGACCATACTCAATCAGCGAATTGACAGAGATGATTTGAAGTGGAACTTGGATGGAACTTGATGGAAAGATGGAAAGTTGCGTGGAACTTTTTTTTGAAAAGTTCCAAAGAATTAATGGGGGTCAAAATTCCATTTCCGTTCATTTTAATTGAGGGCTTAAAACTAGAGAACAGGATTAAGGCCGTATCCAACATGACACAGTGTGCACTCTTTGTTCTAACTGGAGGTTATTTCTTTCAGTTTGCTAATTGGATACAGTGACAGTGATTACATAACTGGCTTAGTGTACTGTGTGAAGTTTCCCGCTAAAAGCTGTAATTGGATATGATGCTATTAAAGGCATTTTAGAAGAATTTGTAGGACAATATGCACAGCTTTGCATTGTGCACAGCTTTGTACAGTGAAGCTATAATACTAATTAGTAGGGAGGCATACAGTATGCAAAACCAAAGAGAAATATTTCAAAAAGCAACAAAAAATCCAGATAAAATCCAAAGCTGACCAGGCAAATGAATGAGAGAAGACTAAAAAAGGCTGCTGTGAATATAAGTTGAATTGAAGTTATTTCAAAACTGATGAATTTTGCAGAATATTAACAGTTGTTTTCTTGTTTATTTCTGTGAAGCTGCTTTGAAACAATCTTCATTGTATAAATCACTAGAAATAAATGTGACTTGACAAGCAATGACGTACAAGATGATAACAGATGCATCTGAATGTGTAAAAAAAAAAAATTGGTGGTCTTCACATGATGTTTTAGTCAGGATTATTATAGTTAATTAAAATGCATACAAAACATATCTTTGAGCTTATGTACAAAAATGACTAAAACTGAAATAAAAATGAATATAAACAATGTAGACCTTAAAAAACACAACAATAAATACCTAGTTCTGGCACGAAACTCTAGATTGTGCAGGCTGATAGGTCTTAAACTCATTTGGTAATGATCACATCCTTATTATAGATCACACACTGTAAAAAATAATCGTGATTTTAACGGTAAATAACTGTAAAAACCTCCCTGTCATTTCCAGTCCTCTCTCTCTCCTCTCAGCAAAAAGAAAATGCTTTTTTATTCCGCTGTGTAGTGGAGCTTATCTTAAGACCTCTGAGGAGCAGCAGGGGAGTGTCAGGAGGAGGAAGTGCAAGATAAAGAAAAGGAGCAAAGAGTAAACGAAAGGGATGACATCCAGGCTACATTTCTATTTACTATTCTGAGTGAGTTCAACTCAGCTTGAGCCAGGTGATCAGGCAGAGTAACTGCTGAAAGACTTGACTCACAGCAAGGACACAGTGATTTGCTGTCAAAGTCAAACAAGAGAAAATAAACAGCTTGAGAGAGGTCATCAACATACTTTACCCAAGCATTAATGCAAGGGTTGCAGTACTCAAGAGGGCAAATTAACTAAAGTTAATGTGTGCCATCCAGCCTGAAGTGATATACTGTGGGCAAACTCAAATCGGAAGTGAGCATCTCCTCACTCCGAAGGGCAGAGCCTTGGAATTGGGGACTTTGGAGGGAGAAGGGTACTTGTGTGTCTTAATGAAGTCGTTTGGGTGAAAGGAGCAATGAATGACAATTAAATTTCCTCATCGTCACATGGAATTTTACCATGCCAAGTGACAATGGGAATATATTATTATTGCGGGTAATACGATACAAATAAATCTTAATTTGTAATTAAGTTTTTAAAACTTGCTTTAAATGTGTGTTTTCCTGATCTGCTCTTAACTTAAGTTAAGCATTAAACATGTAAAGCATTAAACACATTTCTTATCTATTAAAATTTTTTGAACTTAGTATGAAATGCATGACGAAAATGTGTGTAATATATCAAAGCTGAACAAAGCAACTTGAAGTATTCTGTTTATACGTTAACTACAACTCTCAGTTTAAAATTAATCGCGAGGACTTGTCACCCGGTCACATGACCATAAAAGATTAAATTACTTAATTGAAGTGACCAATGTATATTCCCTTCGCTAACGGACTTGTAAAATAATTCAGTTGTTCACTTTGGTTTGGGACGCTCCTAGAAAAAGGCGTCCGCTACGTTTTGGGTGCAAAAAACGCGCTTGTGAATTCAGTTGTTCACTTTGGTTTGGAACACTCCTACAAATGGCGTCCGCTACGTTTTGGGTGCAAAAAACGTGTTTGAGAAATCAGTTGTTCACTTTGGTTTGGAACGCTCCTACAAATGGCGTCCACTACGTTTTGGGTGCAAAAAACGCGTTTGAGAATTCAGTTGTTCACTTTGGTTTGGAACGCTCCTAAAAAATGGCGCCCGCTACGTTTTGGGTGCAAAAAATGCGTTTTCCAAATTCAGTTGTTCACTTTGGTTTGGAACGCTCCTACAAATGGCGTCCGCTACGTTTTGGGTGCAAAAAACGCAAAAATCCCTGTGTCCTAATTAAATTTCGGAACAAAGAATCGCATTTGTGTACATTTTTAATAACACTTTCCGCATGCAATGAACACCATAGTAAAATACTCTGACAGAGTTTTCTGCAATATCTACTCAACTATGTTGCAATGGAGGTCCTCCCCAAGGGGAAGTGCTAAAGGAAGTTTGCAAGAGTATGTCTAAAACCGGAGTTAAACACAACAAGTATAGTCTGATTTTAAAATGAACCAATTATGAACTAGTTCTTTTTCGTGAATCAAACGCACACAGTACATCCTGTGTATTCTGATTCCAGCATGAATTACACTTATGAATCAGTCCTTTTAAGTGAATCAAAACCATGCAGCGCAATTAGTAGTCTGAATAATGAACTAATGACTCGTATGAGCCAGTTCTTTTTATTGAGTCAAAAACACAAAGTTGGTTTCTGACTAAAATATAAAAATAGGTCCAAATTCATCTGCACAAACATAACAGTGATCCTCGTTTGAAAAAAGAAAGAATAATTATTCACTTAACTCTCCAGGGATAAAACAAGCATGTTTTGAAAGTCAATGAGGCATAGCTGAAAGATATGGAAGGTAGATGTCTACCACAGGCACATAATAAGTCTCTTTATGCACTTTTATCACTGCTATCTGATAATGGTGTACCCAGGATGGAGTTGGACCCGCTGTTCCACTCTCACTCTGGCTGAGGTCCAGACCTGTGATAAGAAAACCATTATCCCCTTCCCTTCACTGTGCCTGTTAAGTTATTGCATGTTGCAGACAGAAAGTTGTGAAGAAGACATGGAATTAAATGACCTCTGTGATCGTTTAAAGGGATAGTTCACTTTAACAAAAAACTTTCGCTGATAATTTAATTTACTCACCCCCATTTCATCCAAGATGTCCATGTCTTTTTTTCTTCAGTCGAAAAGAAATTAAGGTTTTTGATGAAAACGATTCCCGACGATGAATAAGGGTCTTATCAAGCGAAACAATCGCTCATTTTAGAAAAATATAAAAAAGTTTAAGTTTTATAAGCTCAAATGCTCGCCTTGCTCTGTTCTGTGATGAGCGTTTGTGACTCTCCTTTTCGAACTCGTTCATCAAAATGAACAAATCTTTTTCCAAGTCAATTCATTCATTTCATTCATGAATGAACCAAATGACTCGGGAAAAAAAGATTTGTTGATTTTGATGAACGAGTTCGAACAGGAGAGTCACGAACATGCTCATCACAGAACAGAGCAAGGCGACCATTTGAGCTTATAAAACTTAAACTTTGTTATTTTTTATTTACTCTAATTCATCGTCTGGAATCGTTTAAAGAACTTTGAACAGTTTGCAGTTTGTACTGAAAGTGTCTTTTGGACCTTGAACCGTTTTGTTCCCATTGAAGTGCATTATATGGAGAAAAATGCTGGAATGTTTTCATTAAAAACCTTAATTTCTTTTCGACTGAAGAAAGAAAGACATGGACATCTTGGATGACATGAAGTCCTTTAACATTGATAATAATAAAAAATGTTTTTTGAGTATCAAATCAGCGATGCTTCTGAAGTAGCATGTGTCACTTAAGGCTGGTGTAATAATGTTTACATTATTACATTAAGTTCTCTCAGGTTGTTAGGGGGCATTTGCTTATAGAGGCATATGGTATATGAGATGTTTGATCATAAGACTCATAACATGGTAACTAAAACAAAAGGTCCCATGACCAACCCCTACCATGCAGGAGACTAATAACTCCCTCAGACTGTACTATTTGACAATAAGAGCCTTTCCAGGAGCCTGTTGTTGCCTGGTGGGGGACACGTTGCCATTGGAGGCGATTGAAGCTTTTTTGGAAAATCAAAAGAACAGGATATACATGTCTAGATTCCATTGTTCTTATATTATGAAACCTGTGAGATCAATAACATGGCCTGCAGTTCCGTTCGTCTTTCCCAAACAATGCGTCCAAACAGCTAACATGCATTGCTGTCTAACATTTAACGCTGAATGTGAGAATGTTGGTTCAGTCTTAAATAAAGTTTGACAGGCTTTTCATGACAGGGTGGTATTGCCCTCCCACTGTAGTCTGTAGTCTCCCACTGTAATCACTCTTCCCCCAAAATAAAAATTACTGTGTGAGAAAAAAATCAAGTTTTCAGAGTTTTAGAGTCAGTACTACATTAAACTACTATATATAATGTTGATTATAATGCATAATAATGCAGTGGGGGAATCTTTGTGGGTCATGTGATAATGCCAAAATATCTTGTGTTACCTGACATTTATTTTGCCTATATATCTAGTCAGTGACAGAGTGCAAGCATATTGGTCTAAAATAGTTCTGTATTTTCAGCTTCAGAATCATGAATATTGTTATTCTGATGTCACCATTGTCCTTGGGTTACAAGCACCAAGTCCATGCCTTTTCATTTAAACCCACAAATGTCAAATTTAGCATTTTTTCTTAACCTTTTCCCAGACTTGAAGTATCGTAATAATATCATGTTGTGAATTCAGTATCGTGATGATATGTCTCGAATTGTAAACATCTTTTGCATGTCTTATTATGGAGAGACTTATAGTGGATCTGGAACTATTTCGCACTCCTATTTTACTATTTCCAGTAAGTATCTACACTATTTTTAACAGATGCACTAAAACATAAAGTAATTTTCAGCTATTATCATCACATAGAAAATAAAAGAGGACATATTCAAGGTCAGTAACGTTCAAGAATGCATTTCATTATGCTTTTACAAATGTCACAAGACACAAGTGATCATGACCGCCTGCTAAATAGCCTAGAGGCTGAAACAACCTCAGGGAACGTGGTTATATAACTTGTCAAATGAAAACCTCATGAAAACCTTTGCAGCTAGTACTGGAGTCACGATTAACTCAAGTTAATATTCAAGAACAGTGTGACATTGTGGTAGTTCAGACTAAAGAGGTTCTCGTCTCGTCTCGTCAACCTTTGGCTCAGCTATGCGTCATCACAGGTTTTGTTATGCAATTCTTCAAGGGAGACTTACACACAGGTTTAGAGAGAAAGATGACCACGATCCTATGAATGTGTTTTTTTGCTGACACTCATTTGCATCTGCTGATTTTCCATTCAAAAGCACTGGCTCAATAAACTTCAGCAGTGAGAGCTACGTGAAAGAGTAAGAAATCCTATGCAAATCGCAGTCTTTTCGTTTTCTCAGGTCTACACTGCACTAATGAATAAACATTACACTATACTAATGAATCAAGTAACACTGCTTGCTTTGCTGAAAACTGATCAACTTATGCTGCATCTGAAGTGGCATACAAAAAAGTTGCATTCACACTGTTTAATGCTGCACAGATGTATTAATGGCTTTATTAGCTTCTCTGGGGTTACCCCTGCCCTTTTCACACAATAACCTTCCTGTTACTATTGTAATTTTGTATTTAAAAAATGATGATGTATGTGTGAAATAAATAAATAAATAAATAAAAGGCAGAAATTATTTTAAACAAAGGTATATTATACATAAAAAAATTTTAAAAAATCATTTTAGCTTTTAAAATAATTTAAAAATATAAAATGAATCGACACAGAGCCTGATCACCTTAGCCTTATAGACTGTGTAAAGGTGCCTTAAAGGTGCAGTAAGCAATTTTTGAGAAGTGCTATTGAAAGTGGATCAGGCCGAGCACCACAACACACTTGTAGCCAATCAGAAGTAGGGGGTGTGTCCACTCGTGATGAGGGAGGAGAGAGAGTGAGCAAGAGGGAGATTTGAAGAAGGACTGTAGAAAGAGAGACGGAAGAAAGAGAAATATCACTGGTAAAAGAAGGGTAATGAGCTTTAGAACCTGTTAATATTAGGAAAAGTTTTTCCGTGTTGGAGAGACCTAAGAGAGAAGGCCTGAAAACGGACGCTGTTTGTTCGCATTCGGCTACAGTAGAAACATGAAGTCACAATATGTCGACCTTCATAGAAGGGGATTACCGCGGTTATGTAGATATAAATGTTTCATTCTAAGGTAATAAAAACATTACGGTTAATTAAGTAAGTTCTTTATACACCACTGAAAACATAGTTATGGATGTCATTTTGCATTTCTGTTAATAGATACTCAAAAATGTTACACATTGCACCTTTAACAGAGCAATTCATGCTCTTTTTACCGCTCGGTAAAGCACATTCAAACACTGCAGTCCTATGTGTACTAGCAATATAACACCAAATATAGAACATTATTCACACAAGCAGTGTTGCCAACTCTCGCAAGACAAATAAGCAACCACATGTTCAAAAAAAAGCCCAATATTATTATATTATTTATTACCATCAATATTATTTGTTATCAATAAATGAGACTGCAACATATTAAACTGAAACCACTTTAAAAAGCAAAAAATCATCAAAAAACAATATCTTAAACACCTTCCAACAAGCGGAAGAGCATGCCCTATCCTCCCATCACCTGTGAGCAGAATAGGTTTTGAGATGGAAAAGGAGAAAAGTAACGTGACATTAGAGCCAGACCGATATATCGGCCGACCGATATTAGGCATTTTCCAAAATATCGGTATCGGCAGTTATAATGGCCGATAAATTAATATTTCAAAAATAAAATAAAAAAGGACGAAACACGCTTCAATCATCTCTCCTTGGCCTGTTATATTGAAAATGTATGTTTTACAATTTGCAGTATGATGTTATCCATTGCTAAATGATGGCTCATCATAGACTCTAACCACAAAGCTAGCTAATACCACTATCATCAGTGGAAGACTGCTAATGTTAACATTAATGAGCTTGGAAACCAACCACAATGAACTTTTTCTGCCTAAATAAAGTAATGATTACTATATTTATAACTAGCATGTCCCTGCATTGTAAAATGTAAGTTAGACTTGCGAGGAGTGAACATTTAGACATTTACATTTAAACATTTAGACATTTACATGAACATTTAGAAAAAGTATCAAACATATCTTGTGCAGAGAAGTTAGCTTTTCTTTTACACGTGTGTGAAATCCAACGACTCCAAGTGTGCGTTGCAGACTGTTGTTCTGTAATGGATTTAGAATCGCTAAATAGTAGGTTTTAGAAGGCAGGCATCAACTGATGATTGAAAATGGTTTGATGTAGCTTGATGGAAAGAATTTAAAAAGTGCAGGTAAATGGATAAGCAAGCTGACATTGTAATTATAAGGTAGCTTATAAGGCAATGTAGGGACTAATTATTATTTTATTTATCAGAACTTTAATAGATTTTGATGTTCCTCATTCTGTTGTGACAATAAAATAAACGAGTTTCTTTTTAAAATGCTTTATCATATTATTTTAGTTAAAACTCATAAATAACTACAAATAACTATGTTAGGGAAATCTGTTAATGCGCGTTTCTGAAAAAAAAAAATCTGCCGATATATCAGAATATCGGATTTTAAAACCCAAAAATATTTGTATCGGTATCGGCCTTCAAAATCCTTTATCGGTCGGGCTCTAAGTGACATGAAGGCCAACTAGTCACCCATACTCAGAATCTGTCCTCTACATCCAAGTAACACACGCTAATCTTGATATCATGTGACCAAAACTTCTTTTAGTCAAAAGTTCACCATTAAATCCCCCACTACAGGACAGGTATAATAATGATGATGGTGACATAATCCAGCCAGGGAGAAGGACAAGTATTTTACACATCAAGGTCAAAAGAGCATGTCACAATCCATCTCAGCTCTTCACTGATCTAAGAGCAGCTTAGTTAAATAAAACAGAACTTATTTCTTATATAAGAGGTGGTCAAACTGGTCAGGGTCAGTCTGTCTATTGGCTGTCTGCAGTCTGAATCCTAGGGAGGAATGTAGCATGCCACTGTGGGAGCAATAAAAAAATGTGCATGGGAGTGAGACCGCCGGTCACGACTGCTGTTCATCATTCAGCTGCTGCTTTGAAAGGCCCCAGAAAGATTAAAATGAAATGAAATGGCGCGGCTTATTGATCTTACAGAGCACTGGGATACAGATAAAACTTGTGTATCAAAAAGAACATGAAGTACAACTTCATCATGTTGCACATGAGTGGCGGCATGCAGTAATCAAATAGGCTATTTTTTATTCAGTTTTGTGTAAAAAATAAAACTTTAGTCAGACAAATGGTGAGTCATAAATAAAGTGAGTCGTAAAATACAATGAATTATTATTATTACTAATACTACACAAACCTTGACCTCTTTCTGCTTTCTATGGACAGTATACACATCGACTGCAGAAATAGTGAGACTGTTATGTTAATATTATTTTCTGAACATATCTCATAAGTTGCTACCAGGCTATTTTGCACAAAAGTGCAAACATCTGATCCAGATTTATGCAATTCAGTACTGCTGCAGAACGCTTTTGCAAACAAGCACCTGGAAAAGGATCTGAACAAGAGACACTGAGCTTCGCAACCACACACACTAGAGGAATATTTCTTCTTCCTCTCATTGTTCTTGGCTGTCATGTGATTTTGTGCCTCCAGGTACAAAGCTTGTCTAAACAACTGTCCAGTCAGGGTTATTTTCAACATGGATCAAAGTTATAATTCTTTTCTCATAACCTTATTTGATCCGGTAAAATATACAGTAGGCAATAGAAATTCAATATATGACTTTTCTCATAACACACACAGTACATTTCAGTAATAGGACCAGATTAATCTGGATATTCACAAATAACATACAGTAAATATGTAGTTATTGTGTACTATACCACTGACATTATAAAAAAATAAATCAATATGATGAGACCTATACATTTTCTGTGTATGCATATAGTCTACCTTAAAGACTTGACTACAAAACTACTGAAAAACAGCCGAAATGCATCTTTTTCCTGTAATCACTGTGAAGTTGCTGAATAAAAAAAAAAGGCTATTTACAATATTCACTGTTATTGCTCAAAGATCAATTATACAGTTCACTGAACATTGATTAACCTTTTGTGCCAATACACTATCCCAGATCTCCCCTACTTGAATGTGTTTATATGTGATTTTTCAATAACGAACACTTGAAAGATTATTAAAAACATGCAAACATGTTTTAAAAACAGCATTAAATGATTTCCAAAATTGTTGTCTGTGGATCGCAGGTCTCTGTGATTTTGCCAACTAATGTTACTGGATCTAGATCCAGTCTGAAAATTTAGTCATATATATAAGGATATATCCTTACCACTAAACCTAACCCAAATCATAACTTATCCTTAAAATTTAAATAAATAACATTGATGTAGAAGCTCCTAACCCTGGTTGTAAGCCTAAACTTGACCCTCAAATCTCATTGGGTGATTATAATGTTGTTCCAGTAACTATTTTTTTTTCTTTGTATGTGAAATCACGTTCACCAGTAGACAAACAGCTAGTCGACTCGACATCAAAATCTCTGAATATTTCTAAGAAACCACTTCCCTGGGATAAAATTACGTCATTATTTTTATTTTATTTTTTACACTCTAAAAAATACTTGAAATGTAAACATAGTCTGTCATGTCATGATTTTGCAAGGAACAAATACAAAAAGATAACATTTGAGTTTATAATGTGTCCTAAATTATTTTAATTGGGCTAATACGTTGCTTAAAGTTTTTTCCTATAATGCATAGCTAAAATATTTCATTTAATTCAACACATTAATATGTCACATATGACGTCTTGCCTACACGAGAGCAGAAGAACACACCGGTGAACTGGTAGCAGGTACAGGTGTATGTCCATCTGACAGGTTCAGACAGGTTACGTCGCAATAAACATTATTTTTTAAATATCTTACCTTTATATGTCTTCTAAGGTGGGGGTATATCTTGTTTTCAGAGAGAGAGAGAGAGAGAGAGAGAGAGGTTGAGTGCACACTGATATTCCTAGAGCCTGTAATATTTCTCTCACTAGATGGAAGTGCAGTCAGTGAATGCCCCAGTACTTTATGGGAATCGTTATCGAAGGCGAGTAAAGTCATACGGCAGCGAGTCTCCGCCTCCTCCTGCACTTTAGAGAAACATCTTTCATGCCATCTACTGGTTTGAAGTGGGTATGGTCAGGGCATCGCTGGATAATCCGTAATTCGTTTGTATTAACCTTTTTGTATTAACTGAGATATATCATACGTGTTGTTCTGGATTTTTTTTTCTTTGCTACCCTGTTGCAATGCCTTTCTTTTGTCTATGTATTATTCTTGCACTACTATTACAATTTTTATTATTTAATTGTTGAACTCTTTTCTTGTTGTAGCCTGTGTTTATAAAGCGTCTTTGAGCTATGGAAATTGCGCTATATAAATGATGAAGCCTACTTCCCACCTCTAAAGCTCGTCGCATTCAAATTTTGACTTGAGGGAGTTCAATATAGGAAACTATTCTAGGCTATTTACAATTATTCTGATTGCACGTAAAGGCAGTATTAATTAAACATTTTATTATTATTAATAATAATAATAATTAATACTTAAAAAAAGTATTTCCACTTTTAAAAGAAAACTTTAAAAAGAGATTTGAAAAGAACGAAACTCTTCCTGAATAAACTGACTTTTATTTAGTTGGGACTTGTATTTTGAAATGTATCTATGACAGTCAAAGAATGCGTGCATATGCAATCAGACTGGCCAGATACTCACTTGTATCCTTTTTGAAGCTATGTCAAGGTTAAGTATTACGTGTCGTGCTCTGTATCTTCTAAATTTGAGCTCTAGATGGAAATGCCACCAACAAACCTCCAGACTATCAACAATGAGCAGTGGACTTGAAGTGAGTTTAAAACAAACATTCCGGCATGCTACTACTAGCATGACTGTATTGCCAATGTCTCCTATTATATTGCATTATTTGTCGTGAATGTCTCTTATTCGTGTATTATACTCTGTTAGGACGTGACGTAACTGACTAGGACGTGTTTTTTTGTTTTGTTTTTTGGCATTTTGAAATATCAAACATGAAACCTGTAGTTCAGTACTTTCAGTCTAATTAGGCTAACTTACTTGATACTTCATTCATGCTGAAATTTTCTGAAAATCTCTGTTTTGTTTATGACCCATTTGATTTTAGTCAATATGTGGAGGTGGCAAATTTATGAGTGATTCTTCAGCAAAGACAGTCACAAGGACCAGTGTATGGGAAGGACGTACACAGGTAAGGGACTCAGTCCCTCTTTTAAAATCAACATTTCTAAATCAAGTATAAAAATGTATAAAGTTTTAAATTACCTTCTGTCATATCCATCTATTCTTTTCTGATAAAGTGGTTTGATGGCAGTCTGAAGAGAAGAGAACTTCATTCAAGTGCACCTCTTGGAGAAGAAAACGCACCTCAGTTGAGGTAAATATTGTTCTGAGTGAAAAGTGTAATCTTGTAATAATCACTGACTCATAGAGCACAATATTTGCAATCCTTTTACTTTGATTATGCATTACAGTTTTTCTCAGGCGCTTTGATACATTTCTCAGATCAGAATTGAATTTCTTAAAACTACCTGTTCAATCTTCACATAATTGTGTCACTTGTGCACGTCAAAAAAGCAGTTTCTCATTTCTTTGAACAAGTGTCAAATGCGTTGGTACATCAATGCAAATGATAAAGTACAATTCTCTGCTGTTTCCTACATTATCAATTGCTTATGTCATGTTGATCAAAATGTATTATTTTGGGTCTCTGTTGAATAGTCTCACCCCTCACAACATTAGTTCAGCATAAGTCTTTACATGCAAAATGGTTAAACAAGTTGTCATAATCAAGCATATTTCTATACATTTCCATTAGACTTTTTTTCTAAATCTGGCCTGTTCACATTTCTTTTTTTCTTTGTGCTATGCAGTGGTCTTTCCCTTTCTGTATTGCAATGACATGGTTTGTCAAATATTACAGTACAAACAGTAAAAACGTAAATGTGAATCTTGTCTACTCTTGCAATCAAACTCCCACATACACTAAGGCGTAACCTACTATTTACAATAATTTTCATCAAAACTTTAGCCATTATTTACATCAGAACATCCCTCCAGAGTACACTGTTAAATTGACTACCTGAATAAGCAATTTGACTTGTCTTATCCGTACACAAGGACACAAGGACATTCTGATGGCACTGACATGTTCATTGACAGATATTTACTTTTGAGAGATGAACTAAGGATTTTGAGCAAGAGAGACTGGCTTTTGCAGGAAATCCATGGTGTTTTGCTGTTTGTACGAATTGTTTTGAGAAATGCACTTACTGTTTTACAAATGTCGAGGATGATTCGAGAAATGTACCAAAGCGACTGAGAAAAACTGTAAGATACTGCTGGTATGATTTATCACTGTGTTGAAGTGAGTTTTTTTGTATGATTGTTGTCCATCAAAAATGTTTATATTAATTACATTTTTTATTCAAAAGCTATTTTATATTACAGTTGTATTTTAGTGTGTAAGATTGTAAAAAAAATAAATATATTTTTAGGCATAAGTCACCCTCCAATTCTCTGTCCACATAAAATTTGTTAATATTGAAATTCAAATAATACACAAGTCTTAATAGTTTAAATCAGCAGCAAAGTTCTTAAAATACTATTATACTACTACTATTTTCTATTTTTATTTAACTATTAATAAAAACTTTTTTTCCCATTGGTAACACTTTACAATAAGGTTTCATTTGTTAACATTAGTTAACTACATTAGTTAATATGAACTAATAGTGAAAAAAAAATACTTCTAATCTTTATCAATCTTGGTTAATGTTATTTACAACATTTACTTTTCAAGATTGAGATTTCAACTCAATCTTGGTTAATGTTAATTCCAACATTTAATAGTTCTATCTAATGTATTGCTCATTGTTAATATTAGGTATGCATTAAAGGGATAGTTCATCCAAAAATGACATTATTTGCTCACCCTCATGTTGTTCCAAATGTGTTTCTTTTATCTGTTGAACACAAAAGAAGATTTTCTGAAGAATGTTGGTATTGGTAATCAAACAGTTGCTGGTCTCCATTTACTTCCATAGTATTTTTTTTCCCCTACTATGGAAGTTAATGACTACTGTCAACTGTTTGATTACCAACATTCTTCAGAATATCTTTTGTGTTCAACAGAAGTCAGAAACTCATACAGGTTTGGATTCATCATACAACATATTCATTTTTAGACAAACAATCCCTTTAACTAACGTTAACTAATGGGACCTTATTATAAAGTGTTGCCTTCTCATATATTATTTATACATTAGCATCACATGCACATCACATACTATTTGTATTTTACAAAGTAATTGTTTTGTATAGAGAACTAACAGAGACTGACTATGAGAGACTAGCAGATGAGACAATGGACGCATTATCAGATTATTTTGAAGACCTCACAGATGAGGACTTCACTGGAATGGACTATGACGTTGTCTTTTCTGTAAGTACACATGCCCTTATTCTCACATCCTAACATGTTAAATCAATGCCTACAGTGCTATTACATCTCAATTTTTAGAAAAGTCTGTTTTGCCTAGATTTCCAGTAGGGGTCAATGTTGGTTTAAAATGATTTGAAACAATAAATGCTGTTTTCAATGGATTGCATCTGATTCTTGATTGAATTGTATCTTCAGTGAGAAAATAACAGGAGAGACAAATGAATTGATTTTAAATTAACCATTAGCAAAAAATAAAAACATATACAGACACAATTTAGACCATTGCCTTTACCAAAAAAAAAAAAAAATTGCAAGATAAAAAATAATTCAAGAACTATTAATTTAATTAAAATTAATTGAGTTGGTGTTTCCAGTCTTTACTTGTCATGTGACCCATTTGTCTAACCTTTACATCCCCATCCTTTTTGTGAAACATTGCAATTAAGTTGTTGCTCTGTACGGTGAAATGGTGTCCTAAAACTTTTATGATTGAATCTTTTCTTCTTTTATAGAAAAGAGGTTTGCTTGAGTGTTATTGTTGTTGAGTGCTCCCACACAACTCCTGTTAAGAGTTCACAGCCAAAAAGCTGCTTTTTGTGCTGCAGCCTTTGTTGGAGCACTTTGCAGTGAAAAATGCATATTTCCTGCAGGATTTATGAAGGCTACAAACACTGAGCTTTTAGTATGTTATTGTAAGAGACTAATGTAACTTCCAATCATTCTACACACAAGCACACATACACACACACATATATATATATATATATATATATAATTTATTTGATTTTTTTTATTTATTTTTTTATTTTTTTTACAAAGATCTTTCTTGAACCCAGTGAATGATTAAGTCCTTGCACTCGTTCCATTTAAGCATCTGGCGGGTGGCCAGCAGGCCCTGCTGACAGATTGATTGGTCATTCACGCTCCTAGCTCTCCTCTGGCTGGATAAATGTCAGGCGGTGAGCTTCCTGTCAGCTACTTGTTCTAAGCAGCTTGTTTTTACACCTCCATGCAGCCGGCAAACACTGTGCTGGTGTTTTCAACAGTGCAGCTGTCTCCTGAAATTTGATTCAGAAAATTCTCTTTTTGCTCACTGACTCCGTTGCTACAATTGATATAATATAATGATACCACAACCCTTTACATCAAACATTCGGACAGCTGCAAGCCAAGGTTTTGTTGGAAAAAAATTAGGCATGTTCCCAATGCTTGGCCTCGGATCTGACTGTACATTCACACATATAGATCATCTTTTCAGAGGTTGTTTCATTTACATGTTCTTGTTTTAGGCATCGGTTTTATGGTACAAATAGTTTGTGGTTTAATTGATCAGTTTTTTTGTTGTTGTTTTTTTTTTAGGTTTGCGTATTTTTCTTTTCTTGTTTATTTAGGATAATTTGTGGGGGGGAAAATAGTACACCTTGTGCATTTGTTGATTTATTTATCTCTGTTTTATTTATCTATTTTAAATGTTGGCATATTATATTATATTATTTTTTTCCTGTATCTTTATTATCCTTCTGGTATAGTACCCTTGCTAATATATATATATATATATATATATTTATATATATATATATATATATCCTTATTATTGATTTATTTTATATATATATATATATATATTATGTACTATTATTATTATTGTATATATTTCTTTTCTTTTTTACTGGGGTAATGACTGATTGTCTTCGTAATTTTGTATGTTTAAACAATAAAAATTTGATAACAAAAAAAATGTTGGCATATTGATACTATATGAAAGTATAATGGATGAAAGTGATTTATAATTAATTAAAAACATTTTATTTAAAAAAATGTCTACTACAGACATGAGAAACAAATAAGTGCACCCCTGCCTTGCCTTGCCTATTTTGCAATTATGATAAGTTAAATATTTGTAAAAAAAAAAAAAATCTCTTTCAGGTTGTTCTCCCTGTCAAAGCTTCTTGTTTCAATGTTAAAGCCACAGACTGAAGATCTCATACATTTACATGTGTGTTAACAGAGTGGTGTGCTGACAGTGAAAATTGGCTCTGACCACGGCACATACGTTATCAACAAACAGACACCCAACAGACAGATTTGGCTTTCATCGCCGACCAGGTTAGATAGTCATTTGTTGATGTTCGTATGTAATGCTTAACTGTGTTTAATCTGTCTTATGTAAAAGAATGAGAATTAAATCAGCAAATTTCTTGATGACATGTTTCACTTTGTATTACTTAGTGTCTGTATTTTTTATTCTTTAGTTCTTGAATTACATATTAACAGTGTGATATAATGTGCACAGATATGTTCAGTTTTCAGCTTCATCAGACATTTCTGCATGTTTCCTTTCTTAGTGGTCCTAAGCGCTACGATTGGACGGGGGAGCGATGGGTGTACGCTCACGATGGTGTGACATTGCACAGTCTGCTCTCCAAAGAGTTGTCTGTCATCTTCAAATCAAATATAGACCTGTCGCATCTCATCCATTCATGATGAGAACAATTTGAAAAACAGACACTGTTATTGATCTTTTCCTCGCCAGTTCTCTTGTGACCTTCGTGATCTTAATAAGATCTTAACTACTATTGCCAATGCTCAAAAAACCTATAGGCTGGCTTGATATTTTTTAAACTGCAGGGAGTATTTATTTGTCTGCATCATCAAACCTATATACAATTGTAAGTTTTAAATGCACTCAGAACAGCAGAAAGTGCTCTCATAATCAAATCCCTGTAAATGAACCTGGTTGGATTAAAGAGATCACGTCTATTGGCTCTTAAACCACATGAATAAGACAAATGGACACGGATTGTTTTTTCGGAGGCTGTAGTTATCTGCCGCATTCTGCACGCCTGGCCCTGGTTGAACTAGAGGCTGCTGGGTAGATGCAGGAAAAGATGAGGATTACGACTGACAGATGGAGAAGTTCTTGCTCTAAAAGCCCTCGGCCAGAGCCTTTATTCAAGAATTATCTGTGAATAACGGCATCGCTCTCCGATCATATCCCTCAGAGCTTTACCACCACCCTCGGATGATTTAAAAATACCAGCCCAAATTAGCATCAACCCACCCGACAGTTAAAGCAGTGTCATTAACTTTGGTGATATAACACAGTCGATCATTACTCCAGACGCCTCTTAACATAATAGCCCATATATCGCAACATTAACTTGATACGCTGGTCCATGCTAATGTTGAAATGTGAGATGTATTGTACTGAGGTGAAATGTCTGTATTTAATCAGGTTGTATGTGATGAAACAATAGCACATCTCCTGCACGGTTGATGTCTCTGTCTGTTGATGCATATGTAATATAATGTTAAATAAATTAGAATGTTATTATTTTTATTGTATACTTTATTTTTATTATAGTATTATTATTATTATTCATGATTTTGAATTATTATTATAAATGAATGTTAAAATTAATATGCGGTTGCTTTTTTATTAACTAATTAATGAAATGTTCAAAGACAATGTTCTATAGGGCACTATCTTCAGAACAATATCGTCGGTTTTCAGTTATTTCATTTTTAACATTGTATTATTATTTAAAATATTATTTCATCATTATAATATAATTAAAATATTATTATCAAAATAAAATAATACTTTATCATTTTGAGTGATTAGGATTTATTAATATATGTAAAAATAATACTTGGGTGGTTTTTTTTATTATTTATTTTTGAGACAATATATTTAGACCGGTTTTAAATTTCTGTATAGCATTAAAATATTATAATTATTACTTGAAGTAAATATTAAAGGGTAACTAAACCCTAAAACAACTTTTTTTATTTAAAGGGGTGGATGAGTATGATTTCATTGGGTATTTTTAGCTAAAACTACACATACACACTCTGGGAACATCAGAGATTTATTTTACATCTTGTGAAAAGGGCATTATACCACCCCTTTAATGATCTGTAATACTGGGTCTTTATTAATACTGCACATTGTTTCGAGTAATTTTGATATTTGGGTTTAAATTGTTTAAATTCAACAATATATGGTGTAAAAACGTCTGAGTCCTGCCCTCTTCAGTTTCAACGGTGGCTACTGCTGTTGAATTTTCCTATAGACCATTTCACAAGATGTAAACAACACTGGTCCAGAAACACTTCCTGTTTCAGTTTGTAGCTGTTTTCGTTATTTCACATGCAAAGAAAACATCTTAAAGATGTTTAACTTTTTGATTCAGTTTTAAATGTTCTGTTGGTTGTATTTTATCCAAGCTTTTATGTCGTGTTAAAAAAACTGAAACAGGAAGTGCTTCTGGACCAGTGTTGTTTACATCTTGTGAAATGGTGTGGTACTCTGTGATGTCAGAGAGTACCAGCTAACCACGCCCCCCCTCCACTGGGCTCTGCCCACTCTTCCAGCATTTTTCAAATATTGCCAGTGGGTGGAGTCAGGCTCTGACCAGGGGTTTAGTTACCCTTTTGTTGTGCAAGACAATTTTTTGTCTTGATGTTTTTTTTTAAGTGATTAATACATCTTAGAAAAACAATATTATATTATAAATATTTTTTATTTATGTGTGCAAGACAATATTTTAGATTCAGTCATAATATTAATTTCGGTTGGTGAGTCGGCCTTGATATCTGCAACTGATTTCAGTGTTAGCTACTCTTTGATATGAAGATATGAGACCAATTACTTTGAGATAAGCCTCATATAAATTGCACCAGCTGCTTTTTAATCTTTGTGAAAGCTGTAACACTACCTGTCTTTGAGCTAAAGTGTCCTTTAAGATGCCAGATTATTCCCAGTATTAATGGCACCTAATTATGATACGAGCAGCTATTGAATCAGAGCTCACGGCTGATGATAAACACTTTGAGCATCTTTTCTCTCTTTGTCCAGACATGAATATGCAAATGTCTATTATAGAGCTCGACTCACAGGCCCAAAAATAGCATGAAGTTTCCATGGGAACATGGATTTATCACTGAACTCTGATGTCAATTGAGTGGTTTTGCTCCAAACAAGCGAAGGAAGTCTGAAAGATTCCCCGAGCTCACGCACGTTTTACTGTCATTTCAGCCTCGTTTCAGCTGGACATCAAACATCACCCTCAGCAGAGCGTTTCTCAGAAAGACGTCATCTAATGTAAACATTCTGGACTAACATGAAAGCATGGGGCTAAAAATACAATGTGACCTGGAAATGTTAACCTCTGTCAAGCAACCCCTAAATGCTTATCTGATGATACAATCATGATTTGTTTTTTTTTTGTTTTGTTTTTTGCATTTGCTAATTGAGGATTTGTTTTTCTAAAGAAGAAGAAAAAGGAACTATTCTTCAATTCAGGTGAGTCTTTTTCTTGCTATTTTACTCAGTCAACATCAATGCCATGAATCAGACAAAAGGCCTGATGCACTTCAGATGACTCGACTGCACTGCGTAGAGATCATGTGGGATGCTTGGAATTAATTCCACATCAAAAGAAACTGGTTAATTAGAATTTGTTGGATGTTAATAAGCACAGAATCTCTACATGTCATTCCTTTGTTGTTGTAACCCATGGTTTTGCATAGTTATCAAAAGGGATTTTTATAATATTCATGGCAATTTTAGTCTGCTTTGTAAAAGCCTGTTCTCAAAATTACTTTATTTTTATTGTACTTTATTCTTGTTATTGCACGGTTATATATCAAAATTGCAAATGTTATTTCTCACAATTGTGACTTCATATCATGATATCACATTTTACGATATAATCAATTATGACAGTAAAAATGATAAGAAATTATGCATTAGCTCCTGTCCACTTTCTCAGCGGCAATGGTTCCGTAATTTTTTATTAATACGGAACCAAGTATTTTTTTCATTCATTTTCTTGTAAAAGAGTTACTGTATTAGCTATGAACTAAGTCAATCAGCTACGGGTCTACAAGATGAGTTACAACACACAAACTTTGATTTGAACCAAAAAAGCATTTGAAAATCGGACTAAAGAACTCTTTTGGTGCGTTTTACTCTTTCGTTACGATTTTCTGTTCGATATTCCACCAATTCCGCTGTTAAACACACTGAAAAAAATGATTTTTGCTGCTTGTTCAAATCGCTTAATTAAAATTAGCTTAAGCAACATAATTGCTTTACATTTTGTCCAAACTTAATTTGATTGTGTCCAATCTGCTTAAATATATGTACAATTTAAGTTTACTTAATCCGTTTGTGTTGGATAACATGAATGATTTGTGTTGCATTAACTGAAATTGGGCGGTGCATGTTAATTCCCAGCATGCTTTGCATATGTCTGAATTATGAGAGAATAAATGTTGAAATGAAGTGTTATTTTATATGTTTTTGAGAAAATAAGAAAAGGTTAGTGTGTAATTGTGTTTAATGTTCAATTACATTGGAATTATTAGAACCATTTGAATTACAGTTGGTTACCATTGCGGAGAAGAGTGGATGATTGGGTTAGGCTGTGGACCGATTCAACTATGTGTATAGCAACTGCTTTTTGCTGATGGTGTATGTATACCTTAGCATTCAGTATGCTACCAAGTACTATTGGTAGCTAACTGCAGGCTATAGACTAGATTTTGAGATGAGTGACAAACACATTCAATCTTAATTGGATAAATTAATATATGAATTTGAATACCTGAAACAGCCAATCAGGGAGCCTTTTAAAATCACTTTGAGACTACTTAATTGGATAACTTAAAATGACTTAATTCCATGACATTGAAGATACATTAATAAATTATGTTTGTGTAACTTAATTGGTTCATGTGGGACCGATGTACACTATCAAATCATGTAAATCCAACAGACTTTTTTTTTCAGTGCAGAATTAATTTCAGTTTTACCATCGATTAACAACATCGTGGTTCACAGTATGCTGTCTTTTTTAAGTTTTTAGTTTCGTTAAAATGAATTTCGATCAAATGAGAGAAAAGAATTAGCATACATAAAGACATTTACATTATTCTAAAATCTGTCAAAATATCCATTTCAATTAGTCAGCCACCATTGTTTTAAAAAATAAATTAAAAAGTAAATTTAATAAATTAATAATTTAAATAAATTAAAAATTAAACGTTTGGGTTATTGATCATTTAAACTCATTTGTTCACATTATATATTTATGCTTAATGTCTGTTTAGTTTATAAAGTTTCCCAAACGACAAATGGTAAGCTAACTATTTTATGTTAGCATACAGATGGTAGGCAATGCTAATTGTTTTTTTGTTTTGTTTTTTTTAAAAACATTTTTAAAACCACCATTTTTTTTTTAAATAAATTAAAAAGTTTAATTAAATTAAACAAATGGTATGGTAACTGTTTTTTTTATACATTTTTCAAACCACATTTTAAAAAAAATAATTAAAAAGTTAAATTAAATAAATTAATACATTAAAATAAATTAAAAATTAAACGTTTGGGTTTTTAAAAACTATACACCATATATTTATGTTTAATGTCTGTTTTTAATTTATAAAGTCTCCTAAATGACAAATAGGCTAACTGTTTCATGAGGACTGGAGGAATTTAATCTTTTGAGTGTGACAGCAGAGTCTAGTGTTGTCACAGACCTGAAGAAAATTGAGATAAATTGCTGCATTCACCGGAAATTGGAGAGATTAATTTCTCATCTTTGACAGACTCTGGAGCACTCGTATCTACAAAGCAGGGCAGACAGTTTTTGCTTCTATTGTGAATACTCCTTGAGATAGCATCTGAAGGATAATCTGAGAAGGACCTTATCTTTCTATTTAAAGCGGCTCTCAGTACTTTAACTGTCTGTCTACTCTAGATCACATTCAATATATTATTAGCAAACAAGGTGCAATAAGACCCTAATATGAGACACTGACACTGTTTTTGACCAGACCAAAACAGTGCTTTCTTTAGCATTCAGCTTAACAGTATTGTCATAATTACTGCAACACTATAGCAAGAGCAAGAACGAATGTAGAAAGATAGATACCTGAGAGACATTACAAATGAATATTACTGAGGAAAGAAGGGTTACAATGATGTTCTGTAACTGATCACGATTTCCTGTTTTTCATCATTTTAATTAACTTCTGAATTTCACTAGTTAATTTCAATGTTTCTGTGGCATGAGCTACTTATACACTTGTTGTCACTATAGCTATTTTTGTTTACTCACCAAAACACTCACATTACTCACATTTGGCCTTTGGCAATTGTTAATTTTGGACCTGATCATCAGACAGTATGGAAGTGTGAGCATGGAACTCGTTATCGGAGGTAAAATATTTCCAGTTTTTAACTTGCAAGTCTGAAAATGTTCTATTCCCTGTTGGGGTCCTAATTATCATAATTTTCAAGGATCCCAAGAGATTGGTCAAGTCATGTTAACTGCTCTTCTGCCTCTCTTTCCCTAGACATAAAGTAGCGAAGGTGACATTGTAGTCACCTAAATACAAGCTAAAGGAGCAGCTCTCAATAAACTCTCTATTAGCTTCAGAAGATTCTCAAGGCCGGCCCGTGAGTCAATATGAAACCGTGGAATAAGGATGAGCTTCCCTGTCCTGAAGCTGTTATGACGCATGACCAAGAGGATGTGGTGGCCTGGCATGATTTCCTAGACTCTGATATCAACAGCCAGTTTAATCACCCCGCCCTTTTCAGCTCTGCGCTTGTCTTTTGACTTCCGGTCTGTATTTTCACGATCTTGCATAGGTATGTGAACTGCTCGTAAACAAAATTCCCGGTTGACATTTGTTAAGACATCTGCTTTACAATGATAAACATTACAATGCTCAGGATAACTTTTGTTAACTCTATATAAGTAAATCCACTTCACCAGCTAATTACTCCTGGACAGCGATGCCATAGAAATATACAGAGCGACCGCAAAAACGGAAGTTCAAAGACAATATTCTAAAGATGACGGCGCCCACGTTTCTCTGGCGCTGTTTTCAATGACGCACACAAATGTAACGTCATTCGCGCTGTTTTCAAAGACGCACTCACGCGCAATGCGCATATCCACCTTTTTCTGCACCCGTCCAGAGCCCGACATTCTCTGACCCGTCCTATTTCCCAAGATTCACAACCGATTTTCTACTTTCTGTTGAAGTATGTGTTTACATTCATTAAAGCTTTAGCAAGTCTCAACATTTATCCATTTTTCTCATTGTGCATTAGCTATAATGGTGCAATGCCGAAATTTTGTAGCATTTAAAATGATCGATTTTATTTTTTAGTGTTATTTTTCATTTCTTTAGACAAAATTGTGTAAAATTATAAAACCAGCAATTTGATGAAAATATGAATGACATTGAAATTATTAATTGCGTTATCTTGTTGGCCACAATTTTAATAGTTTGTTCCTATTTATAAATATTTTTGTTAGATACAGTACATCTTTTTTAGAGCTCTTAAAAACATGAAATGGATTTGCTGCTTTTGGAATCAGGATAGTCGCTATGAAGGTTTTGATCGGGGAGGTGTATAATACCTGGAGAAAGTGATCCGTTAGCAAAAGCATTCCCATTCATCTCAATGTCAGGTTCCTGGCCCCCTGGAAATATATAATATTTGAAATCTGGCAAACAGCAGATTTATGGTGATTAGTCCAATCTGAGGTGTCCATCAAATGAACCCTATGAAAACGTTCATTACCCTAGGCCTTTTTGAAGTAGCATAGTTGTTATAGTCCGCCATGATTGTTCTTCATTTGAAGTCCCCCGCGTCGGCATCATTTAAGTCATTTGGAGTGCTGTTGATGGTATGACAGGTGCCGTGCCCACTTTGATATTTAATGGAGACCCATGAGACTGTAGCTCTGTGTAATACATCATTTAGAAATTACCCAGTGGAATTGGCTGTCCGCTCAAGATGAATGTAACAGTGTGATAATATGAAGGTGTGAGGAGACACACTATGCACATATTTGGCTATCACGTGTCTGTGACATATATTAAATTGTTTAGACATGAGAAGTAATTTGCACAGTTGATAAAGATCCTCTGTGGTGAGATCCTCATAAATTGTTGCACGTAATTGAAAGCGACAATTTATGTAAGAACAGTTTCGCAAACAATGTACACAGGGAATAAATTCCAATAATTGTGGGGACGGGGTATGTTGTCACAATAGAAATTAACACTGATTTGAGAAGAATAATATAAAATATTGTCACAAATAGGCAAATTCATCCATAGGCTGTAAAAGTTTTACAACTTGCTCCAAAACAGTTGGTTTAAAAGAGCTTAACTCATGATGTGTCTGAATATAAAATACAAAACCACTTCTAAAAGAAATTCATTCTCAAAAGTACTTTTGCCCCTGTGCCAACTAGCCCCGATCTTCTCTATAGCCCGGTAGTAAGCAAATCCCCCTTGTATAAAGTCATGACAGTGCTTACATACGTGTTCTGCTGAAAGCGCATGTGAAACAGCTTGTATTACGCTGATCTCATCTGTACCCTTCCTAGTGAGGTGGTGTTCATTCGGCCAGTAAAACACTTCAGTTCAATCCCATAATTTCATATTTCATCATCAGAATGATGCCATAACACTTTTCACACCCTCAGTCTCACAGCAGCAGTGTACAGTAAGCCATGTCGGAATAGAGCCAAAGGGCTGCTTTAATTGGCCAAAAACAGCAGCTCAAGGTTGCAGAGATGGATTTTTATTTTGTCCTTGACACTCCTCCCCCTCGCTGAGTAGCCAGCTGATGTGTTAGTCTCATTCGCTCTTTATAGGAGAACATATCTGAAGGTTGTGCCTTTTGTGTAGTGCTACACACACCACCTGAACACTTGTGCCTCATTCCTGTTTAGAGTTTGCACAATAACTCCATTGTCGGTAAGCGCACTGCATTTAGCTATGTACCTGGAATATCATCTTATAGGCTGTTGTTGTTAAGTATATAACGTATTGTTTGATGCAAGTTTTCATAATGCAAGAGCTCCAATGATACAAGAGCTTTCAACCATCAAGTCAAGTCAAGTCAAGTCACATTTATTTATATAGCGCTTTTCACAATACAGATTGTATCAAAGCAGCTTCACAGTGATAACATGTAAGTAGCACAACACAGATCAACAACATTGCTAAACACTAAATAAATAACCCCAACTGAGCAAGCTCAAAGCAAGCCAAAAGCAAGGCGACAGTGGCAAGGAACCAAAACTCCATCAGATTGGATGGAGAAAAAACCTTGGGAGAACCCAGGCTCAGTCGGGAAATATTTGCAATTGCAACATGACATCATGACTTTTGCGTAAACATACACGCCACTTTCGAGTCAATCCGCGTGTTTGCGTGTATGTCTACGCCATTAACGTCCGCGTCATTCCGCGTGTCTGTACACGACGTCAAATCTCCAGTCATAAATGCCATTAACCCCAGTGACGGTTAGGTTTAGGGACGGGGTTGAGGTAAGTCATATATTTATATAACGTTAACCCTTGTGCATCCTTATGGACATTTTTGTCCTTTTCAGTTTTGTTTTTTTGATCACTTTGCCTGTGTTAAAGCTAACTGCAAAAAACGTGGCACAGGTGTGTATTTTTATTGTAATTTTACTATTTCACGTCATTTTCTTAAAAAAAAAAATGTTTTGCATTAGGTACAAAAAATACTCCCTCTCAGCGCCTTTTGGACAAAAATGTCCCCATTGAAACCCATTAAAACTGCCATTTTTAATCCCCGGTTCAGTTAACTATAAAATTATGCAATCTTTGTTAAGAGGCTTTCATTCTTATGGCAAGGCTTCAAAATTGTATTTTTTACTATTTTTTATCAGATGTTGCCATTTTTTTAAGTTTGGCCTATAAAACAAATGTCGCTTTATTCCTGTTTTCTACTTCGGCATACTACAGAGCCAACCGGATAAATTATGCAACAATATTTGTGTGGGTGTGTTGGTATGGATGTCAGAGTGTGGTTAGTATGTGTGTTATAAAAAAATATGTGTGTGTTTGTAATACTGAGAGAGAAAAACTGCAAATTCCAATCCAATCACTGTGATGTGAGCTCCAGTGGGGTTTTGCTGGCACCCAATGGGGAAAATATGTTACTACGCCCAAACAAACTGTTACCGAAAGCTCATTTTTTGAGATATCATCCTCAAATTTGGAACACAACCTATTTAGATTTATGGCTTTGATTTTTTTGCAGTTTTGAGTTCAACCTGATTTAAAAATATATATATTTTATATAAAATATTTTTTTATAAATAGTTTTCATAAACTTATACCTATATGACTTTTTTTTGGATTTACTTATTATTATTTTTTTACTTCAGCAATAATCTGCAAAGGGTCTTCTTTAAAATGATACCAAACCTTCAGTCTGTGCTCCAAAGCGCCACGTTTTTATGACATGGACATTTTTGTCCTCTTTTTACCTATGTGTAACTTTTTTAAATTGATGCACAAGGGTTAAGTCAACGGCGTTCATAAACACGCTGAAAAGCAATTATGCGTCTTGATAGCACGCCAAAAATGGAAATACGAATTGGCGTGTCACACGCTACTTCATGAGATCAGTCTGGCATTTGGCACCTCTGTTCAAAAGCTTGGGTTCAGTAAATGGAGTAAAACGTTTACCAGTAGACTATATGCTAACCGGCCAAAACTGACCCCCTGGACTTAATACTTACATTAAACCTAACCTTAAAATCTGTTTAGCTGATAATAATGTAAACGACCAACTGGGATGTTGATTCAGAACACATCCTACTTGAATGAATCACTTTATGCATTTTGCAGTCAGATATTTGCATATTTAGCATATTTTTGTCCTATCCGTGCTGTATCAATTGATTTTAGCAGTGATTAGTTCACAGCCTGACATCAACACGAGCAGATAATCGTCACCCATTTGCTTTTCAGCTTTTAGTGGTTGTAATGAAATGAGTAATCAGCACATCCTCAGGGTGCTCACACTAATTAAAGAGGCAGAGTGTTGTGACAGGGTCACCTCTGTCAGTGGCATTGAACCAACACAGATAGAGTTCAGTCCTGTGACTGCTTTCATGATACACACAGTATCTCATGTCATCATCTACTGTACAGTGTTTCTGTGCTAGTTGATGGAGTTGTATTCTTAGTTCCACCCTTTTTTTCGTTTAAATTATTATATACATTCCTATAACATTGCATCCTTCGCATGGGCATTTAACAATTTTGAACTTTTCAATGTAAATTAAATTTCTTTTGGCCCATTTTACCAAGAAAACCTGCTTAAAGGGATAGTTCACTTTGAAATTAATTTTTGGTATGTTTTAGCTTACCTCAAGGGCATCCAAGATGTAGGTGTCTTTCCGCAGTAGTTTCAATTTTGATATTTTTAGGTCAAACCATTGTTGTCTGTCATATAATGCAGGTCTATGGTCACCACCTCAAAGAGCATGCACAGAGAAGTCCAAATTAAACATGATTTAATGACTCGTAAATGTAAGTACACATTGATGGGCTAAGACACAAAACGAGCGGTTTGTGTGAGAAAACGAACAGTATTTATATAGTTTTTACCTCTTGTAACCACAGCCACAAAACGCCTGCGTAGATTTTTTTTATATAAAAATATTATTATTATTATTGTTATTTTATTTTTTTAAACATTGTATGCAAATTTTGGTTGCCATTAAACAGCACTAACTCATTATAACTGCACCAAATCACTTTGTTAATAGCTACTTCTCATTCTGGAGCAAGAATAAAAACATGGCTGTGAGGGATAAAAAAGCATTTTATTTTTACAGCTCTTGTGATGTTATGCATACTGTATGTCAAATGTGTTATGTGTTTAAAGGGCAGATTTTATTACCGAGATGAAACACTTCAATTGCCATACTGTCACTGCAAATTCTCAATCTTAATGTGAGTTCATGCTGTATATTTCAGTTTACTTAAATCAAAGTTCGTGCATGTGGAGAAATGACTTTGATGCATGAAGGTCTCCAATGTTCCTCAGCGGGGCATCTGTATTGTCACAGCGGGAGCTCGTTGGTCAATGCTTAAGCTTCATATTTGCATGCCAATATAAGTGTTTAATATTTCCAAGTGTCTCAGCACTGATTGATTTATCAAAATCAGAGTTGCACATGTGCAAGCAGGCCCGAGCCAAATGCACAGCCATGCTTTCATAATACTGCTGACTCCAGACCAGCTGACTCCTAGCAAGAGGATCATGACTTGTAATCAAATGAGGATGATCCCCGCACCAACACACGCAAACTCTCTCTCTCTCTCTTTCGGTCCCGTCCTAACCCCTTTCCATCTCTGTCTTTCTCTCCTTAATTTTGTTTGTGTTATATGAGATTGACCTTGCAAATATCCATGCAATGCTATGCATGTTATTGAACTGAATGATGCTTGGAACACTTTTCAGGCTATTGGATGCATCCGATCATCTTTTTAGTGGAATCGTTGGCATTATTGCATTTTTGTGTCATTAGTGGTGCTTGGTATTATGTTGCTCATAAATCAACCTTCAAGCCATAGTTCATCCAAAAAAGCAGACATTTTCAGCTTCTATTAATCCACTCTTCAGTGTCACATGATCCTTCAGAAATAATTATAATATGCTGGTTTGCTGCTCAAGAGGCATTTCTTATTATCATCAATGTTCAAAAGAGTTTTGCTTCATATTTTTGTATAGAAATTAGAAACAAAGATTCTTTGATGTAAAGGAAGTTCACATTTTAAATGATTTTGCTCCCTGATCAATTTAGTACAACCTTGCTCAAAAGTATTTTTTTTTTTAAATCACAACTAAAGTAGGCTACTGCAGTACCACATCTGTTTTTAAAGGGACAGGTGGACATCATCCTCATGTCGTTCCAAAGCTGTGGAACAAAAAAAAAGTTATTTCGAAGAATGGACAAAAAAAGAAATTAAATTCTCAAAATATCTACTTTTATGTTTCACGGAAGAAAGTAACTCATACAGTCAACATGACAGAATTTATTTTGGATGACCTGTCCCTTTAATAAGTCAGAACTTTCCAGAACAAGTTGTGTACCTAATTATATTATTCATACACTCTCAGAAAAAAAGTTACGAAAGCTGTCACCGGGGCTGTACCTTTTCAAAAGGTAAAAGGTCCCTTTTAGGTGTTAATATGTACATTTAGGTGCTAATTTGTATATTTAGGTGCTAATATGTACATTTAAGGTGCTAATTTGTACATTTTAGGTGCTAATATGTACATTTTAGGTGCTAATTTGTACATTTTAGGTGCTAATATGTACATTTTAGCTGCTAATATGTACATTTTAGCTGCTAATGTGTACATTTTAGGTGCTAATTTGTACATTTTAGATGCTAATATGTCCATTTTAGGTGCTAATTTGTACATTTAGGTGCTAATATGTACATTTTAGCTGCTAATGTGTACATTTAAGGTGCTAATATGTACATTTAGGTGCTAATATGTACTATTAAGGTAGCAATATGCACCCTTTAGGTACAAAAGTGTACCTTTTGAAAAGGTAAAGCCCCAGTGACAGCTTTTGTACCTTTTTTTCTGAGAGTGTAGGTTAGGGGTTTTGAAAACCTACTAATCCTAAGCATGAATAATGCTTGGCCTTCCGCCTTAGCATGTATCGCTTATAATTCTGAACAAATACGTTGTCTGGTCGGAGCTGCACAGCATATTCTCTAATACCTAATGCAGTCACCCATGCATTAAGGATCAAGGTTATTAAATCATAGCCTATTACTTCCATAACATCATAAGCTTTTATGGATTTTTATGTGCGTGAGAAAATGCTTTCAAATCCTTTCATTGCCAACGGCTCATTGTGATACATCTGTGCGGCCAAAAACAGACCCTATTCATAGAATTAATACGTGGAAACCCCCCCGTCTCACCTCGAGCTCTTTGACAGCGAAATCCCACTTTGTGCTTGTAACCAACGCGTACATAATCCGTCCACACAGACTGCCATCGAGTAATTTCATTTCCAAAGCTCACGCTGGCTCAGTGCCTACAACCCTGACAAGTGATTACTCATCCTACGTTTTTTTTTTACTTCGTGTTACACGTGGCCGAGGCTGTGCCTCATTTGGGCTCATAACCACGCTTCTACCATGTCCATCCCTATTCGCCCTGTCCATAGCTGTTCACTTGAATAGGAGAAGAGTGGGAGCATGCAGGGAGGCGGTGTGTTGTCTTGTGGGGTCATAGTTAAACTCACGTAAGGGCTTTTTGAGCCGCAGTTACGGATTAAAGAGAATGGAGAATCTGTATTATCTCCGTGGGCTTAGTAACACAATTATCCCTCTGGTCCGTTTTCATTTGTCTAATGTTATAAAGGTCTTCTCTGAATTATGTAAGGATAACAGCCCCACAAATCTCCAAATTAATGTATTTTTCCTTTTTTAAAGACAAAAGACATGTATGGACAAGGTCGGTGCAGAGCCACAAATGTAGCGGAGCGTGTCATGGTGGGGTTTTTTTTTCTCGTGACCACAGGAACATCCATCCAGGTTGAGTGTTTTGGCGTTGGCGACTGAGCCACATCGCCGAGATGAAGTACAAGAAGTTTTTTACTGTCATGCAGGCGGCTGTTGGCATTGTGCCACTCAACAAGCGGGAATTCCTTCCTCCCCCTCGAAGACTCTGGAAATCTTGCGAGTAAGTGTGTATGTTTTTGTAAGTCTGTTTGTGTGTTTAGTGGGCAGGTGAGCGGAAAGGAAAATAAAAGATGGCTCGATGCCGAGAGTCACACCTCACAGAAGTGCTGATGTTGTTATTTTTGGTTTCTATTTATAGCAAAATCATATCATGATAATGAACTAGTCTCGGAGAAAAAAAGACAAACGCTGTTTTCCCACCAGAGCGCTGTTGGTTTAATATGTGACCTAATGGGCTGCTGTATTTAATTTGGAATGAACAATATAGTAAAGACCATATACATGCCTAAGAACCATTTTTGTCTTATGTGTGAACATTTTAATGATCTAAAAATCCCAATGGAAAGGTTTAGTGGGCGTCAAAGGTTCTTCATTAAACTATTGGCGCCACTAAAGAACCTTTAGTTTTAGTGTATAGGCTGATTTTTTGGGGTTTTTTTTCTTCAAATCTTTGATGTTTGTAAATTTTACCCACGCTGCGTCCCGGGAGTGAAAATGGAAAGGTTTCTCAGAGCGGTTCAATTTTGTCACTCAGAAAACAAGCAGCTGGCAAACGCTATATATATTTGCATTTCTGAAGAAAATCTGAGTGATGCTTAACAAATATATTGAGTAAGGGTAAAGTGTGGTTGTTTATTGTCTCAATAGTCCACCAAGTCTCTATAATAATCTAGTATAGATATTGGTCAGTCCTGTCGAAACCAGTGGTTCTCAAACGGGGGTCGGGGCTCACTGAGGGCCATAGTAAACTTTCAAGTGGGCGACAGGATGATTTGAACGTATTTAAATTAATACATTATAATTAATATATTAAAATAATTTCTCTAATTTAGAACAAAATGCTAAATCCTGGTAAAACATAAAAGGTTGAGAACCTAAAAACAAGATAACTCTATTTTAACAAGGAATCAATTTTGTTGACACTCAAATTAACATTCTACAGGGAAAGCATTGAATCAAACTCTTTTCAAATGCTGACAGTTTCTGGTTTATCAAACATCACTATCGCTGTATGTGACCAGAAACATTATATTTATACAACAATCTGATATGGATCATGTGACCTTCGCCGCCTTCATTTGGTCATCACATCACATCACATCACTCAACAATTGCTTAAAGGGATAGTTCACTTTGAAATTAATTTTGATAAGTTTTAGCTTACCTCAGGGCATCCAAGATGTAGGTGTCTTTGTCTCCACAGCATTTTCAATTTTGATATTTTTTGGTCAAACCGTTGTTGTCTGTCAGTCATATAATGCAGGTCTATGGAGCCCACCTCAAAAAACATGCACAGAGAAGTCCAAATTAAACATGATTTAATGACTCGTGTCGTGAATGTAAGTACACACTGATGGCCTAAGTAACACCATGTAAGACACGAAACGAGTGGTTGTGTGAGAAAACGAACAGTATTTATTTATATAGATTTTTTACCTCTTGTTTGTTGCCGTCGAACTGCTCTCTGAATCAATGTCCAACTGAACCGAACTGAGCCGTCTCCAACCTGACGCGGGAAGTGATCGCGTGCGTATACGTCACGCATTGTTTACACGGAGATTTCGGAAGTTTTACCTTTCACTAAACATATTTAGATATATCGAAATTGTCTTCTATTGCGATTTCCCGTATATCTAAATATGTTTAGTGAAAGGTAAAACTTCCAAAATCTCCGTGTAAACAATGCGTGACGTAATTACGCACGCGATCACTTCCAGCGTCACATTGGAGACTTTCAGTTCTTCGACGGCTGTTAACAAGAGGTAAAAATTATGCTGTTCGTTTTCTCACACAAACCACTCGTTTCGTGTCTTAGCCCATCAATGTGTATCAATCTCTGTGCATGCTCTTTGAGGTGGGCTCCATAGACCTGCATTATATGGCTGACAGACAAGAACGGAAACAAAGACACCTACATCTTGGATGCCCTTGAGGTAAGCTAAAACATATCAAAAATTAATTTCAAAGTTAACTATCCCTTTAAAGTTAGACTCTTTTTTTACATCACTAAACGCTTGTGTTTACTGATTTTGCCTCCTCCTCTCATGAGAAATTAATGACTTTTGGTTTCTTTTTCATGACAGATACTTTTAGTCAGTAAACATTTATCTTTGACGTCTTTGGAAAAAAAACGTCTTTTGTAATGTTTTTCCTGAATTATAATAATAATAAATGTTTCTTGAGCAGCAAATCAGCCAATTAGAATGATTTCTGAAGGATCATGTGACACTGAAGAGTAGAGCAATGATGCCAAAAATTCAACTTTGGATTGCAGGAAATTATTTTTAAATAGGCCTATATTAAAATAGAAAACAGTATTTTTAGAGTATTGGGTTCTAGAATCACATTTTTTTTTTAAAGTTAAACTTATTCTAACTTAAGCACTGCATTTATAGAATGGTGTCATTTGCGAAACGCGAGCACAACGGTTAATGACGTCCGTCTTGCGCGTTTACATCGGAAAAACAATGGAAATATAGCGCAGTGGAATGGAAAAATGTTTTGTGTGAACGGGCCTTTACTGTTTATTTTTATCTTTGATCTGAAATAAATGAGTCTTGGTGAGCATAAGAGACTTAGAAATGAATAGTTCACCGTAAAATGAAAATTGTAATAAAGATAAGTCTAAGTCTAAGTCCATTTATCCACCGTTATGTTGTTACAAACCTGAATGACTTTCTTTCTTAATTTAGAATACAAAATAAGATCATTTGAACTTGACTTTGACTTAATTTATTTTTACATTTTTTAAATGTAATCGATACAAAAAAAACAAAAAAACAAATAATTAACCGTTAAATTATCGGCACTCGGTTGCCTTGCATGTTTTTTACAACTTTGTTTGTAAGCGTGTGTTTGTAAAAAGAAATGTCGCGTGTGTTCTAAATCCTCTGTCACATCCGCATGCTGGAGAAGATTTACACAGAGACTCCAGCGTGCAGAGGACTGACTGTTATTGGATGCATGTTTATGTGTGTGAGAGGGGGATGTCAGCTAGAATCAAGGCTCAGGACCCTGCTTGTGTGTGTGTGTACGAGGAGGACGATTGCCATTGGCTGGCCGGTTCGGGGCTGCACCTGTTGTGTGTGTGTGTGAGTGTGTGAGTGTTCGGAGCGCACAGGTCCTGCGCTAGAGAGTGGAGGAAACACTCTCTCTCTTTCTCTCTCCTCATCTCTCCCACTCTTGCCTCACTCTTCGCACTGACAACATCCAGGGACCCAAACCTCTACTCCCTTCTTCTCTCAGCTTCAACTCTTTAATTCTCTCCATCCATCTGTCCCTCTTGAGCCGTCACCATGCGTGTGGGAATTTCAGGCTTCATTACGGATATCCTCAGCACCTCCAGCAACATCTGCTTCTGTTGGACGGAGGGAAAGGTAGAAGGATCCCTCTCCTCTCCTCAGGAGAGCAGGAGAGGAACTTAACTTCTTTAACACTTTGTCTTTCTCTTTGTAATGCGATGCTTCAGTTTTCTGTTGAGTCGAAGGAACCTGGTTGTGTTGGAATCACATTTGTATGAGTGTAGTCTTGGCAAGCAGGGGTGTTTTGATGTGTTGAGCGGCGGCAGCTCGCTGTCACAACATGTGGCCACCGAGAGTGGGAAGATAAAGAGACAGAGAGAGAAACCTCTAGACTTATGACAAATAACTCTAAGGCGGATGTCTTGATGACACTTCTGTCATGTCAGAAACCAGACTGACAGCTTTAGATGGAGTTTATTCAGGACGTGTTGTTATGCTCACCAAGTTGCAGAAAGACATAGTTCACCCACAATATGACAATTCTGTAATCATATATTCATCCTCATGTTGTTTCAAACCTGTAAATGTTGACGCTGCTCATGTCCATATAATGAAAGCGAATTGGGACTGGGGCTGCCGAGATCTAAAAAAGTATCAAAAAGTAAAAGATAAAAGTAGTTCAAGTCTTCTGGATATGGAAGGTTTTGCTTTGCCCTTGAAATAAATAGCTGACACTAGATAACCCGATGACAGATTCTTTGAGAAATATCACCTGTAATATGTTATAATTGATATTTATATTGTCATTATTATATATAAATATAATATTTTCTGATATGTCTTGCCATTTTTAGGACCATTAAGTTTTATTCATTGTGAATTTTCAAGACATTGAAAGTAAATCAGTTAGAGTTGCATGGCTTTTAGTTCAAGTCTATTAGATTTGAGGTTTTCTATATGCTAGTGTACTCTAAAAAGTTGGCAAAACTAATTTGGATGTGCATATTTACCATCTTTCTCTTCTAAAAAACATTTTTTTTGTAGCAGCGAATGGCAAAACGTGATTCTCGCTCACATTCACATTGAAATATCTTGCGTCAATAAGCATTGCGATTGGTTTGACATTAGATACATCAATTGATCCTGCATGTTTCATCATTGAGCCCAAACCTGAATGTACGTGTATTTTAATGTTTTCATTTCTGTTCTTTTAAATTGTGTGTATGACTTTGGGGACATTGTATGTCTGTTCATAATTGACATTGATAATTGACTGCTGTAGCTGGTGTGTGGTGTCGGCTCAGAAGTGCGGAGGGTCATGGGAATAATATGTTTGGTGCCTCTTTCACAAGTTGATCTGTCTTTGTGACCTTGGAGTAGAAAACGGCAAGTGTTGACAAGCGATAAATCCACGCTGACCACCCAGTGACAGACATTCATGTACTTTTATTTGCTTTGGAGTCCTACGTTCAAGATCCCAGATCTGCAAAACTGTAATTAAAAATTAAATAAAGAGCAAAATTGATGTTTTCACATAACACTGCTAGCCTACTTTTCCTGGCACTTTTCACTCTGCTTTTAAAGGGCTGTAATTAGAGTCAATAATTTAATAGCACAGCATAACTGTCACCAGTAATTCTGTTTAAACAATGTTGCTTCAATTACGCCTAATACATGTTTGCGTGTGGGTTTAAGTGGAGGCATTTTCCCTCCCATCCCAAACGCTGTGAATCTCCCTGCTCAAGGCGAGTGGGAGGACGTATGTCTTTTTCTAATCAGTCTGTCCTGGACGTGTTATGACATCACTTTGCCAGATTAATGCTTCCGTATCGATTGATCAATTTGGACGTGTAGATCTATGACCAGGCCAGCTTAACTCATCCAACACTGTTTATTCCCAGAGGTCCAATAGATTGTTCTGTCTTCTTGAGAAATCTGAGCTATTCTGCATAATGGAGCATCAAGCCCACACTGTAAAAACGAATGCGCTTTATCTAATCAAAAAATTGTGGCAACAGATTACAAGCAATATTATTAATTCAATTTAACAATAGAATTGAGTAACCAAATTAATTCCTTAAAAGTTAACCATTTAAAATGAGTAAAACGTAAAAAAAAACATACATTTAAGTCACCATTATGGTGATCAGTGTTTTTTTTTAGGTTCGTTTTAAAATGATGGTTTTCTCCTTCAGGGATTCTGCTTGTTAACATCAGGTGTCTTCATTCAATGTTGGCAATTTAAAAGTTAATTAATCTTTGACGTCTGTCTGTTATTCAGATATTTTTGTTTATTTTTTTGGTGTAAACTTTACTCATTTTAAATGGATAACTTTTAAGGAATAATTTGATTAATTATTACTTAATTCTAATTTGTTCAATTTGCTTGTAATCTGTTACCACAGTTTTATTGATTAGATAAAGCATATTCATTTTTACAATGCATCTCTGCCCAGCATATTCAAGGAAATGATTGAAAGTGGCATAGTTTTTGTTTGTTTTTGTAAATGACCTTTATGAAATGCCATAGTGTTCAAATGAAATGGTGGTAGACTGTTCTTGCCGTTTTCTATTCGTTGTCAAATCAGATGACAAGAACTGGGCAATTTTGAGATGTTGTCCTGTTTAAGATTGTATTTTCCATGTATACTAGTGTCAAAACGCCTTAAAGCTTATTGAAAATGTGGTTCAAGGACATTTAGAGTCCCATAGGTGTATTGGTTTACCAAAATAGACTGTTCTTTGTTTTAAGCATGGGAAAAGATTGCAACATCTGCAAAATGCAAATGAACCCAGAGGCGAATAGATTTTGCATCGATCCCGAATGACCCTGCAATGACATTAATGTTGATTTTTAATCTGCTTTAAATCTCTAAGCACTGAAAATAGTTTGCAAAAGCATGTCCATGTTGAACGATATGGCTGATATTCGCTGACGTTTTCCTCAAGGCTGAAATGTTTGAAGCCCGCAGGACGGCAATCATGTGTCCCGTTTTTAGGATGCCGAGCTTGTCCGCAGGCGTCAATATGTGTCAGGTCACTGTGGTTCCGCGAGCAGTCAGTGTTCAGTAAAGCGAACCCATTTGGAACAGACAAGCTTAAACATGTTTTCGTTACTTAAATTTTGATGAGCTCGTAAATAATGGATGTCATTATAATGAATGTTAAATCGAGTGAAGTGCACAATGAGGTCGCTGTTTGTTTCAAGACAGATTTTGGAAATCATTTGCCATTTTCACCTTGAAATAAATTGCTAATAGCAAAATCATGTTTTTCTCATTACTGTCATGTAAAAATCATTGTAAATTAAGTTATTTTTATAATCTAGATTAATTATATATAGATATAAACACATTTATTTTGGGGAATTTGCTCATTAACAGCGTTCACACAATGCCCTTTAACCTTTGTATATTTAAAGGGCACATGTAAAGGTTGCACACTTTCATAAGAATGAACGCATACGAAGTCAGATGATGAGTCACATTAATGTGTTCTCCTGTGCTCTGCTGACTATTATTTAATAACGTGTTTTTCATATTAAAATACTCGATTAATCTTATTGCTGGGAAGTAATTTGCCGTATCCAGAATTGTGTCACATTACTTGTGCAGGGTGGTCATGTTTAATAGATTTATGTGGGGGATGTGACATTCTGCTGTATTTTATGGGAAAGATTAAAGAGATTTAAGTGCGTCAGTGTCTTCCCGGCGAGCAGCTCTGTGATGCAGTGAATAGCGTCTGACCTATGACCCCTGCTGACTGCAGGCTCGTCCTTCCAGCTGGTATGAGAACAACCCGAGGAATCGATCTATTAATATTATTCACATTCATTTTAAAGGTAGTTGCTCGGCTAGCTTATACAGTTCTGGAAGTATACAACCTGCATACTAGGGAAAAGACCATTTTACCAGTCCGGTCAACGCAGTCTCATCCCAAAAAGTCATATAACTGATGTTTTGGGACGTCTTTTGACCATATGTCAATAGTCGCCTTTTTAGGGCCCCCTTAAACGTCGGTAGAGGAGGTTATGGGATCCTAACTCTACCCCAGACCTAAACCTAACCCTAAACCTAACCCGTCACCTAACTGATGTTAAAGGTAAAGCGTCAGTTGTATGACGGCCCGGGATCGCCATCTACCGACGTTTAAGGGGGCCCTAAAAAGGCGGATATTGACGTATGGTCAAAATACGTCCCAAGACGTCAGTTATATGACTTTTTGGGATGAGAATGTGTTGGTCCGGTTTATTTTTTAAGAGCTCTCCAGAAATAATCAGAAACTGATAAAACGTACATTTTCTATAATCTAACCCTTTTTGATTGGCATTTTGTCAGGACAACATAGTCTATAATGTAATGATCAAATATTTTTAATTACATATTTGCAATGTAATATATGTGTTTTGTCAGAATGCACTGCGAGAAAGATGTTCTTGAGAGTGTAATAATGTAATCTACCAGTGGGGGCTAATGGCTGAAACTAACCAGTTAAACTCTGTCCTCACTCCTCAGAGATATAACAAATCCCTCTCTGCTGTTTTACTGTTCTAGCTGGTAAAAAGAGCCAACATGTGACCCGTAAAACACATAAGGGTTAACATGAGAGGGTCATTATCTCTTTTCCCATGGCCTCCTCTGCCCCCTCTCTTCTTTCCTTTAATCCTTACCAAGGCTTCTGTCTTTCCTCCGTCCTTCCCTCTTTGGAGATCCCCTGTACCGCTTTAACTGTGACTCAGTCAGATGTCTGTCAGGAGAAGGAATCCTTGTCTTTTTAAAATCAAATGATGTAGACATGATAATCAGTTAGTCAGGCTACTAATAAACACAAGTGTCAGAAAGTCCAAAGTCAAATCATATTTTTTTTCAAACTATTTTATTAATCCAGCATCTTTAATTTTTTTCATGTTTTAATAATAAAATAAAATAAACAGAACATACATATAAATCTAATAAAAAACATAATGGACATTTGTGTTTGATTTTTCACAATGATATACTTATTATTAAACTTATTTTTAATATAATAATATACTTCATTAATCATAATCAGCATGCTCTCTATCTATATATATATATATATATATAAAATAATAATAATTCACAATACATTTTCAATTTAATACTTAATATACGTATAATACTATTTAAAAAAATAAAAATAATATATATATATATATATATTACATTTTATATTTATGATATATATATATATATATATATATATATATATATATATATTCCAGTGAATCAATTTGTTATTATTAATTAGTAAATAATAATCTTGATTAAAATATGGTCTTTTCCACAAACCTTAAACACACTTGTGAAAAAGAACAGCAATCAATTATCAATCATATTTTCAGTACATTTTATTTCTTAAAATATTGGAAATTCTGCCTATAAATATTTTTTTTCTTTTTTGCCCCATCAGTCACTTTACTTCAACTGCTCTTACCGTACAGTTTATTATGCGTTGAACAGACTGAAAGAGTCATTTGAATGAGTTGATGTGACAGACATTTCAAAAAAGATTCTTGATTCAATGATTCGGCAAATTCATGAATTAAACTTGCTGCCATCTCTGAGTGAGTGTGTCAGTGAGTTGTTAACCCAAGAACCACTTGTGAATAGTTCGTTCAGACAGGTTTTGTGACCCAAATTAACCAAGGAATTGAAAATTACAATTAAAAAGATCAATTTGTTAATGAATCAAGCATTTATTAGACACTTGCATTGTAAGTAAAGAGATGCTGCAAGCCACAAGCTGGATCCACACCACAACTATTAAACTCAATAGTTTGCTTATCCAGCCCAACATCAGTTTAGTAAAGCGGATCCTCCCTTGGCATCTTTCCTCTTGTTTTCCAGCTCTCTCAACACCCCCATTGCTCTCGTCCTGATCACAGAGAAAAGGAGAGGTAATTAACCACAGACAGATGGTGGAGGGAACGGGACAACATGGACACAATGCCCATAATTACTCTTTTCTGAACCGCTGTACTGAGAACACTGCAGGCCATCATTACATAATCACTGTATGGGTCAGACCTTGGCGGAAACACGTGGAGATGACACAACACTTTCTCACGTCAGAAGGAATGATATATCATTTTCACTGTCTCACAAATGAAATGAGTGATCTGTGCAGACTATTTGCAGTACTTGAGTCCTCCCCCCTGTCAATCAAATGGCTCTCTCTGTGCAAACATTGCTGGAAATGTTGGCAAGTTTCATTGAGGAATGACACAGGGGAGTCTGGCTGGACTTGGCACCAATATTCATGACTGGCATTTGGCTGTGAACCACTGCCCAGGTGCACTGCGGTGCCGGCGGAAGACGATTGGCTTTCTCAGCAGGTTACTGTACTTTGCACATTGGATGTATATTTCAAGGACAAATACGTGCCCTTATGGTATCGCCTGAGAAATTCGTGTGCCCTCTTTGTTTTGTTAGGGCTGGCACTTTCCTAACTTCACATGTACACTGGCGGTCAAAAGTTTTTACAGTAAAAAAACATTTCTATTGTGAAGTATTATTACATTTTAAAATAACTGTTTCCAATTTAATTCCAGTTTGTAATTTATCCCTGAATTTTCAGCATCATTACTCTAGTCATTCAAATATTCTGATTTAGTGTTGGTGCTCTAGTATTAATTATTAGTATCAATGTTCATAATATTTGCATAATATTTTTGAGGAAAATGTTCACAGGATTCTTTGATAAATAGAAATTTTAAAAGAACATTTATTTGAAATAGGAATATTTTATAACATTGTAAATGTTGTTACTCTCACATTTAATACATCGCTGTTTAAGAAAACATACATTTCTATATATATTTTTAAAAATCTCACCCCAAACTTTTAAATGGCAGTCTATCATGGTTTCCACAAAAATATTAAATAGCACAACTGTTTTTTTGAGCAGCAAATCAGCATTTCTGAAGGATCATGTGACACTGGAGACTGGAGTAATGATACTGAAAATTCAGCTTTGCATAATTGGAATAAATATTTTAACATTGTATATTAACATAAAAAAATAGTTTTTTAAAATTGAAATAAACTGTGTTAATTAAAAAAAAAAAAAAACTTTAAACAATCTAAATTATTAGTATCTGACCGCCAGTGTAAATGACCAAAGTAAAATATGATATAGGGGTGGTGATGGCACAGTGGATAAGAAACATGCCTTTGGTGTGAGAGACCCGGGTTTGAATCCACTGTGAGACACTAATGTGTCCCTGAGCAAGACACTTAACCCCTAGTTGCTCCAGAGACGTGCGACCTCTGACATATAGCAATTGTAAGTCGCTTTGGATAAAAGTGTCAGTTTAATGAATAAATGAAATGAATGAATATAGCTTCTTTTGTGCATAAAAAAGTATGTGCAAAGATGTGCTTGACAGTACGACTGAAAAGCATGCGGAGGCTTTCTTGTCAATTACTGCGCTGGGCTTCAACGGGGAAAAAGTGGGAAGCTTGTATTATTTTGACAGGCCTGGCATGTAAATCCCTTTAGTCCGTGAGTCTGCTCATGCGTTAACAAACATGCTTTAAAATTCAAATGGGGGGCAAAGTTATGCTGACATCTGTCCTCTTGCATTGATTTCTGCACCCCAGTGTGTATTATATGAAGCATATTTATGTCTATAGAGAGTTTAGGGGAAGTCTGTGTGTCTTTTGAAAGCATGCACCATTCAATGTTTGGGGTCAGTCAGTATGATTTTTAAAATGAAACAAATACTTTTATTCAGCAAATAAAATCGAACCTTTAGATAGATAGAATCCTGAAAAAGCAGTTTTTCATATCCATATTAAGCAGTACAACTGATAATAATGTTTCTTGATCACTAGAATAGCATATGAGAATGATTTCTGAAGGATCATGTGACACTGAAGAATGGAGTACACTCTAAAAAAAAAAAAAAGATTGTTTAACCCTATTTTGGGTCAAATATGGACAAACCCAAAAGTTGGGGTTAAAATGTAACCCAACGGCTGGGTTTGTCCATGTTTGACCCAAAGTTGCTAAAACAACCCAGCATTTTTTTTAGAGTGTAATGATTCTGAATATTCAGTTTTGATCACAGGATTAAATTACATTTTAAATATTAAAACAGAAAACAGTTCTTTTGAATAATAATAATATTTCACAGTATTGCCGTTTTTACTGTATTTTTGATCAAATAAATGTGAGAATGAGAGACTTCTTTCAAAAACATAAAAAAAAAATATTACCAAGCTGAAACTTTTGAATGCTAGTGTACTTATTGGACTTTTCTACAGTTTGCCGCTTGTTTTGTACAAGTTTTGTTTGCTGTTTATAGGTAGGACTATCAAAAATAGTTCATACCACAATAAAAGATTAACAAGGACAAAAAATAAATGAATTAGATCTGTGTGTAATCTATGGAAGCCTGTTTCTGCTTCAGTAACAAATAAAACAGGTAATTGTGACAAAGTTCAGAATAAGAACAAAAGTCCCATTTGAGATTTAAAGTTGCAGTAATGAGAAATAAAATGGCTGCAAGTCATGGATTCAATTGCCAATAGCAATCATTCAGATGTTCTTGTTGGTAGAAACTGTGGTTTTGCTGTTATCATATGCACTTGTAAACGTGTGTATCGCTCAACAGAATATTAGCATTTAGTCTTGTTATGTTATATGAAGCTTGAAGCATCACAGACATCATGTTTTTCATCATAGTGGCACAGTGCCACAACACTATCATCAGTACTGCGCTTCAGTGCTAGGATTATTGAATCAGGACCTCGGAGGTGTTTTTCTATCATACTATGGCTGTCTGCCCCACCGTCTGTTTGAGAATGTAGTCTTGTGTGTGTGTGTGTGTGTGTGTGTTTGCGGCTGTTTTCATGAGTCAGAGCAGATGAGGCTCGGGTGAGCCCTGCGGGTCAGTTGAATGGGGGGGTGTCACATCAGAGTCTGATCTCCGCTGTCAGTTCGAGATTGATGTCTGGCCGTGACATTGCCAAGTCAAAATCCCGTCTCACACAGCTCTGCCGGCATCCGGGAATATAAAAATACACACATCGCTCTCTGAATTTAAGAGTTCTGGGATGGATTTTTGTACACACTGAGGTTGAAGGATCTGCAACCGTCTGTGTTTCTATTTACTGTCACTATAACTGTCTTCCATCACTGACAAGAGGTCAAATAAGGGTTAAGTTTTGTCCTTAGTAAATCCGCTTATAAAAATGTATGAGTGTATATGTGTATCTGCTCAGTGCTCAGATTATCTGCTGATGTATGATCGCATGATCTCTGTGTATTAGTATTTACCCCCCCTCTCACCTGTGTGCCCTGTAAATGTGAATTTGAGGCCCACTGAGATCTGTTGAAGTATACCTAGTGATAGAAGTGTGCACTTCTACATAAAACTCTGTGAGGGTTGTGTTTAGGAGGTTTAGGGTTAGGAGTTTGTATACAGTTCAAAAATCATGGAATGTCGCACTTAAACATGTAAAACCAATGTGTGTATGTGTGCGTTTGCTAAAAAAGCAGCATGAATTTGCATTAAATAACAAAATATCAAACCAAGTGACTTGCAATGAATTTATGGAACTAACATGTTTGTTTTAAGTTATAAAACATTAGACATGCACATTGATACACACTTTTTGTAAAGATGCTTTGAAACAGTATGTGTTGTAAAGTTTCGACACATTCTCATCCTAGGGCGTCATATAGTGACGCTTTTTTGACAATGCGTATACATCCAACACACAAGGCACCCTTTAGCGTCAATATAACACGCTTCGGTTATGGGTAGGGTTAGGGTTAGACCACTAGGAGGCGTCTTCTGGCCCAAATATATCTGCGTCTCATATTGACACTAAAGGGTGCCATGTGCGTTGGGTACACACTTTGTCAAAAGCGTCAGCATATGACGCCTTGGGATGAGAACGGGCTGAAAGTTTATATTTAAATAAACTTTACTTCGAATATCATATTCAAAATGATGACCAAAAGGATTATGACACTTTGGTACTGAGTGTGATAGACTATCAAAAAAGATACCAATTGACCATTTTTTATCTATGCTCATCTTTACTCTTTAAATATCTATGGAAGCTTGTTTCTGCCACAGATTGAAAAATAAAAAAGGTAATTGCGACTTTTTATCTCACAATTCTGACTTTTCTCACAATTGCGAGTTTACAACTCGCATTTCTGACTTTATTTCTCAGAATTGCGTGATATAAAGTCAGAATTGTGAGATATAAAGTCAGAATTACGAGATATTAACTAAGTCAGATTTGCATGTTATAAAGTCAGAATTGCGAGATTTAAAGTTGCAGTTGTGTGTTAAAAAGTCAGAAATGCATAGTCAAAATTGTGAGATATAAACTATTCTGAGGGGGGAAAAGTCTCAAAAAGTCTCAAAAGTCTTTTTTTCCCCCTTAGAATTGGCCTTATAACTCGCAATTGCCAGTTTATATCTCACAATTCAGAGAAAAGATGTCAGAATTTCTCAATTATGCAATTATGTGTTATAAAGTCAGAATTGCGAGATGTAAACTCGCAATTGTGAGAAAAAAAGTCGCAATTTTGTCTTTTTTTCTCAGAATCGCGACTTTATATCACGCAATTCTGACTTTATATCTCACAAGAATTCTGACTTTATAACACGCAATTGCAACTTTATTTCTCACAATTCTGACTTCATATCTCGCAATTGTGAGATAAAAAGTCGCAATTATTTATTTATTTATTTTTTATTCAGTGGCGGAAACAAGCTTCCATAAATATCAGCATTTGCATTTGCCACTAATAAAAAAGCAAGACGCACATATCTTCGGTGGTGTGAAGAGGCCACTCTTCCTAACCTTGTGTTTTCGCCGCCACTCCTTCTGTCTCTTTTGGGGCGGTTTGTGTTGTGGGCTGTTGTGCCTGTTCTGTTTCTTACTTTATAAGAGACAGACTGTGTGACTGCTAGCACTGCTAACCAGCCCCCTACACCCCTCGCGGTGGGGCAGCTCCAGCCCGTATCTCCTCTCTTGCTGTCACATCCTATTACAGTAGCAGGCTGTCTGTGCGCCTGCACAGCTTGTGGCGACGGTCGCCTGCGTCTCAGACCTGCTGCCTGAAGCCCAGAGTCTGACTCCTGTTAGACATACCCTGTGTCACAGGGTATTTCTGTGACTTTTGACATCAGGTGTGTCAGTCTGAAGTCTTTGATTGTGTACATGGCAACATCAGTACTTGTGTATGTGTTTTTACGTAGGCTATGCCTGACCACCCGGGTTAGCTATGGGGGTCCGGTGTCAAATGAGTCTGTCTGGAATGAGCGGCTCGTTTGCCTCTAGATTGATGGACTGACTTCTGTGGTTTTATTAATGAGGACAGCGATGCCCACAAACATCACATCCTGGACCGCCACCATGCTGTGTGTGGGAGATTATATCAGCTTTGGAAAGAGACTGTCCATCATAGATCTATCTGTCTGTCTGTCTGTCGATCTATTGGTAATTTACCGGCTATTCTTTTAACATCAGTGTTTTTTTTCCGCATGATATATAATTGCTTAAAGGGATAGTTCACTTTGAAATAAATTTTTGGTATGTTTAGCTTACCTCAAGGGCATCCCAGATGTAGCTGTCTTTGTTTCCGCAGTTGTTTCAATTTTGATATTTTTAGGTCAAACCGTTTTTGTCTGTCAGTCATATAATGGAGGTCTATGGTCACCACTTCAAAGAGCATGCACAGAGAAGTCCGAACTAAACATGATTTAATGACTCGTAAATGTAAGTACACATTGATGGCCTAAGACATGAAACGAGTGGTTTGTGTGAGAAAACGAACAGTATTTATATCATTTTTATCTCTTGTAACCACAGTCACGTCCAAGTGATCTTTGTGGCTGTGTTTACAAGAGGTAAAAACTATATAAATACTTAGTTTTCTCACAGAAACCGCTCGCTTCGTGTCTTAGGCCATCAATGTGTCCTTACATTTACGAGTCATTAAATCATGTTTAATTTGGACTTCTCTGTGCATGCTCTTTGAGGTGGTGACCATAGAGCTGCATTATATGACTGACAAGAACGGTTTGACCTAAAAATATCAAAATTGAAACTACTGCGGAAACAAAGACACCTACATCTTGGATGCCCTTGAGGTAAGCTAAAACATACCAAAAATGTATTTCAAAGTGAACTATCCCTTTAAACAATCTCCAGCCAATCAATGTTCTTAATAAATGGAAGTAAACTGAATTGATAGTTGCAATCCTCCAGGTTAGGCTTTAGCTAGCATGTGCTAATCTGCATGTTCTATTATAGGGACCAGTACGCCTCAGAGTTGTTCCCCTCCAGCTACTCCAGAGAGAACAATTACTGGACCAGCGAACCACAAAACATGTACCTCGCAGAGTTACGCCGCGCCTCTGTAAGCAGTTTAACACAGATGTGGCAGGTATTTCATGTTTCTATTCATTTTCTTTCTTCTTTCTTTCCATCGTATCATGTCACCTGATATCTTTTCATTTAAGACTTTACTGGGGATATATTCTACCTTCTCATAGCATTATGTTTCCCTGGACTCTACTTATAATATCAGTCAATGTTTCTTGCGCCAAAATTGAATTTCATATAACCATATCCACTTTCACTCTAGTTCTGTGCCCTTCTCTCGGAATTAAACATGCTGTTAGCTTACTGTACCTGAAGACTTCTGTAGGTAAATTATGTAATTAGTTATGGAATTGTTAATACACTGCACATTGTATCACATTTTTATTGCAAAAATGAAAGGAACTTTAAGTTTTGAAAAATAAATCAAACCCAAAAGCTTTTTATTCTTTTTACATTTTTCCATCTTCGATATATTCACCATGCTATTATTTCAGATCAATTGTTTTTCACCCAAAAGCATTTCCATTTGTTGTGTCACACTCACAGGCCTTACATGATGAACACCAGGTCTGCAGGGCCAAAAAAAACCTCATTTTTAAAAAACACCTCCTTTTTTAAAACCACATCATTTCACAGCAAGTTTCCTCTGTGTATTTAGATATATCTTCATTTTTATCCACAGAATGCTATATATAAGTCATCTGAAGTCCTGCTGACTTGCGTGTAAGCCTTCAATAAGCATTCAACACAATCTACCTTTGTGTCCTTCATGTGACATTTTACTCAATCTCTATTCAGAAAGCGGAGTCAGGAAGAGTTTGATGGTTTAATACATCTGGCGAATTGACTTAGAACGTGTAGCTTGATTTCATTTATATGTCCATTGTCCAGAAATAGGTGTAATGTAGTTGTTTGTGTTGGCGATCTTTCTTTGGTGTGTTTATTATTTGACTGCTCTATAGATATTAGCATAATTCTGCTTAATTCCTTTACTAAGATTAAAAAGGCAAGGCCATTTGTTTTTGTTTTTTAATTTATGCTAAGGTTGATGGCTATTATATTCTAATTTATTTATAAATTAAGGTGAATATTTTTTTTTAATTAGCAGCTTTCTGCAATTTAATGTGATGATAAAATGTACGTTTTGTTTTTCAAATTAAATTGTCATTTGAGAATGTCAAATTAAGGCTCAAATAATGCCGCGAGTCTCATAAATCGTTTGGTTTTTGAATCGTGAGAATGAACAGGTCAAAATATTTAAATATTGGAAAAAATACACACTTCAGATTTTTGATTTTACATGGTAAATTAGGTCACTACAGACCTCGCCCTCAGCCTGTTCATATTTTACCTCTCGTTACATCAATAGGCCGCAACAACATTTATTTTCATACATAATGCATTTAAAAAAAGTCATGCATCATGAATGTTAGAACAACTTGAACCACTGAAGCTGAGATAATAATACAGATGTGACCTGTATCATCTCAACCTGGACACAATAGCTGGGTTGGCCTTTAAATACGTCTGCTGATTTAGACTTTTTTTACTGAAGCTGGCATTTGGGAGCCGGGCGATCCATAGCTCTGATTTATGCCCTGACCCAGAGGGAGAAACTTAAAGGAGATGGTCATGGTTAACCTTCGTATGTCCATTGCTTGTTGTCCAGCCATGGAGGCTATGCCTTAGTCTTGCTGTGTGTGAACTGTTGTCGTCATAGGCACAGGGGGTCTGAACTTCAGAAAGCTGTTTATTATCCCATACATTAAAAGAATTGTTGCTAATAAGCTGTTTGCTAATAAGATCACTCTTTTTCAATGAGTGCTCTGATTAAATATATATAAAACTAATGGTATATACAGTATGTATACACACAGTATATAACTCAGTTTTAAATGTGTAAATCTTATTAGTTTTCTTTTCTTTTATGTGAATTCCAAATAACTTCTTTAGAAATACTGTAATTTCTTAAAGCTTATATGATACTGCGTATAACAGGAATAGCCCATATACGGTATTTTATGATTTTTTCTTTGTGTAAATGTTTTTAAATCTCATCTAAACTCTGTAAATCCCTTTCCATGTCAGTCTGAGAAAACCTACATGTTTTTGTGCAGTTACACGTCACCTTCTAATCAACTGCATGAAATCTAGTCAGTCTTGTGAAAAGTGTCCCTCTAGTGTTTGAAAATGGTATTACACTGACAATTCTCAGTAGCTGAGTCTACTGGAGCATTCAGCTTTACTTCTATTCAAAATTATGGTAACCTTAAGTTAAGAAAGCTTCACATATTATACATAAATCTAAAGTGTGCTTAAAATGATGATGTTTTTGGTGTAGATTTGTTGTGTTTTAGCTGATGTTCTCTGTCAGGAACTGGACATTGACTTAAATGGATGTGAATTTATTTATTTATTCATTCATTCATCTTGGTTATTTCTGTACCTGTCGAGCTGGCACCACACTTTTGAAATGTATTATTCATTCACGCGTAGCTTCAGGCGCCATAATCTAGACAGAGGGCACACATTTCATACTTTGTCAATGCATATTTCAGCAGCAATACCTTAAGCTTTGAGTTTAGAGTCCAGTCAGTGTTGTGCCAGATTAAATATTATTATTGACCTTTGACCTGTAATGATGTGTTATATTTAGAGGATGGGCTTTTTAAAAATGTATAATGCCTTTTCAAAATTGGCAAGTTGCTATGGTCTTTTCTCCCTATTGTTGCTTCTGCATCAAGAATGTAGGGCGGGACTTGATTTTGTCCATCAAGAATTGATTGGATGGTTCGTATTGGTGGATCTCATGTGAGTGACAGGTTGTCCCGCTCTGACAGTTCCCCCTCTGAGGAGATAATAAAGCTTTTAACCTAGTTAGGGTTAGAGTTAGGGTGTGACTGGTCCTCCAAGTTCCACCCATTACACCCAGAGAGGAGGAGCCGGACATCAAGCTCCACCCACTGGCACTTCTGTGAGCAGCTTCTCCTTCCCTTTTATACTTTCCATGGTCAAATTATTGATTGTTTCAAAAAAATCTGGCCACTTTCTGATTAAAATGAATGAATGGCTTTAGGAAACCAGCGATAACCGCAAAGCCACCACACTGTACAGTACATCATCATCTCCACTGCATGAACTCAACAGCCTGTTAATCTTTTCTGATTAGTATGTGCAAGACAGCTGAATCAAAACATGCCCGCTAGGCCACGCTTGACTGTTTCACTAGATCCCAATGTTTTTTTTAGACTTCATTCTGAGCTGCTTCTTCACTCCAGAGTGCTTTTATGTAATTTTATGTGGCTCTTCTTCCATGCCTTTTCTGAAGGTGCTAATTAGGTCCATATGCTGGATTTTATTCGGGTCCTTGTTTTTTTTTCTCACCTTTCCTCACACCTAACGTAGATGTGCTGAGGGATAGAGCAGCGCTCATAGTGACAGAGCCGATCCAGGCCATGGAAACGGGCTTTTTATGCTCTGCTGAGTTCACACTTGAAGCACCTGTGCGGCACAAAAGGTCCCTGTTCATTTGCATTCTCGCTTCTATTCCACATATCTCAGGGTTTTAAAAAATATAAATTCAAGGCAGTCTGGTATATAGAGAGAGTTCCTTAAAGGTAAGATAATTTACTCACCCCCATGTTATCCAAGATATCCATGTCATTCTTTCTTCAGTCGAAAAGAAATTAAGGTTTTTGATGAAAATATTCCAGCATTTTTCTCCATATAATGGACTTCATTGGGAACCAAACGGTTCTAGGTCCAAATGAGAGTTTCAGTGCAATCTGCAAACGATTCCAGACGATGAATAAGGGTCTTATCAAAATGAACGAATCTTTTTCCGAGTCAATTCGTTCATTTTGTTCGTTGAATGAACCAAATGACACGAAAAAAGATTCATTCATTTGATAAACGAGTTTGAACAGGAGAGTCACAAACGCGCATCGTAGTACAGAGCAAGACGACCATTTGAGCTTAAAAAACTTAAACTTTTTTTTTTAAATGAGCGATTGTTTCGCTTGATAAGACCCTTTAGTCTGGAATCGTTTAAAGCCCTTTGAACCGTTTGCAGTTTGCACTGAAAGTGTCTTTTGGACCTTGAACCTTTTGGTTCCCATTGAAGTCCATTATATGGAGAAAAATCCTGAAATGTTTTCATCAAAAACCTTAATTTCTTTTCGACTGAAGAAAGAAAGACGTGGACATCTTGGATGACATGGGGGTGAGTAAATTATCAGCAAAAGTTTTTTTTTAAAGTGAACTACTCCTTTAAATGTCTGTATGGCCAACACATTTAATTCACAAGTTGGAACTGTATTCATATTTTAATTATTCCCTGATATGTAGAATACATTTTTTCTTCACTGATCAGACATAGTATTTAACATAAATAGCTAACAAAACATGCTTACACATTGCCATATTACTCTTAAAAACAAAGGTTCATAATTGGCATTGACGGTCCCGTGAAGAACCTTTAACCTCCATAGAACTTTTTAATCGCTCAAAAGGTTCTTTATATTAGAAAATGGTTCTTTAGATTTAGAAAATGTTTTTCACGCTAAAACTAAATTGGTTCTTCATTGAAAGGTTCTTTAGGGAACCCAATATAGTTATTCTATCTATGTCCATCTGGAAAAGTACTTCAAAAATCAACATAAATCATATTTAAGACTTTGAGGTTAATTAAAGCATTCTGGATTATTATCATTATTTTTGCACCATTTAATTTATTACAAATAATGAAATATTTCATATTTTGTGTTATGCATTTCAATGCATCTAATGTTTCTGGAAGTACCTCACATGTTTATGGATAATTCATAATGAAATGTATTCTTGTGAATGTAAATTTTTGCACATTTTGCCTCTTCCAGGATATTCAACAGGAAAAATGTAGGAAGTGGGAATTATAAGAGAGCTATAAGTGAACATTATCAAATGTGGCCAATGTGAAATCAGCAGTCAAGGAAAGTCATTTCAGATTAAGAGCAATAGACTTTGTTCAAAAATGGTAATGGCAAACCCTTTTTTTCTTCCTTTGGAATGGCTTTCAATTGTGAATGACACTCAACCCTCAGAGCCAATACTTCTCAAGACAGCTGCAATCTGTAAAGCCACTTGTGATAAAGAGGCCAGTCACTGAACCAGACTGGTTCAGCAACTCTCTGTCATGATTACAGCAAGGTCAGTCACCAGAATATGACTTAACACAACAACACACTCCATCACATGTGCACACGCCCACAACAAATACTGCTGATCAGATAGAAGCACACGTTTGACCACACACTATGGCATAAAAGATTCATGCTAATGCATGTGAAATGTGATATACTTCACTGAACACACTTCATGACATCACTCATGCAGATACTCCAACACAGCCACGCTGGGGCTCCACCCCTTGTAGTGACATCATCCATTAGAGAGGATGCTGGGAGATGACAAAAGAAGTCTGTGACAGAGTTCATGTATGAGTAAACATGCTCGCTGGGTGTTTCTGTTGACAATAAGCAATTCTGAGTTTGACCAGTGAGGTCATCATTGTACCTCGGAGAGGATAATACACATAGTGAATAATGTTTCTATTGTCTTATGTTGTGTTGCTTTAAGCACTTGAGAATTAATTATACTAGTTTTAGTTGCAGCTTCTGCATGTGTCAGTGTCCCAATGTTATTTTTAAATTTAGATCTGAACTGATAAATTTAGATCAAAATACCTCATGAAAATATCCCATGAAAAGACTTGTTGTAGTGCTTTTGCTTTGGAGTCTGGCTTTGAGAGTTGACATGTTTGGTCTGAAAATCAAGGCTAGAGTTTTGACACTTTGTCATTTGGTCCCTTGAGTTCCAGTGAATAGTTTGAGGAGAATGTTGACATACAGTATAGGCCAAAAACATCACACCATCATTTTTGGAAATAATAGTTTTCTCTGTTTTGTTTAGAGAACAGGTTGGTGTTGAAGAAAGAAAGTCAATAAAAGAAACAAGTATACTTACAACATATTATATACAATCTCATTTTTATCCATTCAGGGGCACTTATTCCTATAAAGCCTATATTACGTATTTAATATTTTCATCCAAAGCCTAAAATGCAGTTAAAGTCACAGCGTCTGCAATGCTAATGTGTGCACTTCTACAAGATTCTTAAATAGTAACAGTATTCTTTATAAATAGAATAAAGTTATGGAATTTTTCTATTTATAACCTTTTTTTAAAAAGCTATTTTTTTTTCCCCAGGCATATTTTGTTTCAGGTTTATGTAGACCTACACCCCTGACCTGTTTTCAGGATTTTAATTATCATCATCAATATCTGTCTAGATTCAAAATACATATTGCAACTGAGATAAATACACTACCTATCATGTAAGGACGAGTCAAACTGAACTGCCCTCCCTTAAAGTGTTTATTTTCTGTAATAAATCATGTTTATGTTTAACATTAAATACTTTTTAATATAGAATAACACAAAGCAAATATTCCTTTACTGACATCAAAAGTTGTTAAGAACCATTGACAGTAAACATGGTTTAGTAGTGTGTTATCATCGAACTCTCTCAGGGAACAGTTAAATCAATGTTTGCCCGCTGGGCGCGACCATTTGATAAACGGGGAACGGTGCTTAAGTAAGAACCGCAAAAAGAAGGATTAAATGAAGATAGAAGAATAAAATAATATATATTTTATAATAAATTATAAGCCTTTAGTTTATATTATATACGTATTTAATATTACAACCCGGGTCTTATACACAAGCTGCGCACCAGCACATCGCACCCCTTTTTCCGTAGTTGGTACAATCGTGAAGTAGGTTGGCTTGGGTTGAAAGTCGCTCGGAGCAAAAATGTTTCCCAGGGTCTGCCTTCACGTACTCAGGCGCTGATAGCTTCACCAGTAACGATTTCGCAAGGATCTCATGCTCAAAGCCATGCTGAATCCAAGAGGCTGACGACAACGACAAATCTGAAATAATCGCCTTTTTCCCCTAGCGCCGAACTACTTTTTTGAAAACAGAGAAATCAGGATGCCCGTGAAAGGTGGAGGAAGAGTTGCTTTTCCGAATAAAAGCGAGAATGTTGTAAGTAGCCTATCGCTGCTGGAGGAATGTCATGTATGTTTTTTCAGTTTACTCAAGTGTTTAAAATATAATAAGTTTTGATCTGAGAGTGTATTGTAATATTGTTTTTGATAATCAGGTGGTTTCACGGAGATTGGTTTCAGCCAATGGAATGTTGTTCTGTGAACTTCACCTGTTGAGTTTTCCTCAGGGTGGACGTTACAGTATCAACACGCTCTGTCAACTTTATCCAAAAGAATGTCCTTCTACTGCCATTTATAATACATCTTTCTAATGGTCAGAAATTGTATCTAGCTGTTTGCTTGTCGTTTACATACGCCCACGTCTAAATACCATTCCATAGACACAAAACGGGGAATTGTTGCAGTGCTTTCATTTTGGATTCGAGCTTTAGAAGTGTTGACGTGTTTGGCCTGAAAAGTCAAGACTGAAGTTTGACACTTTGTCGTTTGGTCTCTTGTGAGGACTTCGGATAGATTGTTGACATAAGCATAAAAACATTACATGCAGTGTTATCTCAGTCGCATTTATCTCCCAGCCAAAATAAAATAAGTTACCCATTTGATTTAAGTTTTTAAGATTTACTAAGCTTATTTCATTTTGCTTCAAAATTTGTTTTAATATCTAACTTCGTCATTCCATCATGTCTGTACAAACTTTTAACTGGCAGGGAACACATTAGCTCTATTTTGGATTTCATATCAGATCAACAACTATTACATCAGAATATAACTTCATTAAACTGTTAGTGAAGCAGAAACTATTCCTGGAGCTGCTGGGACCAGGTCACCTTGACTCGATTTGAGTGAAACTATGGCTCATTACCAACAGTGAGCTGGCTGCATAGATCAATTTTGGGGCATCCATAGTTAAGTTATGAATCAGCCAAGGTGATGATGTCAAAAATGCAGTCTAGGTAGGCAGGGGCAGCTCACTACTTTACAACTCAACCTATGTTGCCTCTTGTTGCCTCATCCGAACGGACTGCTGATGTTGTCGCCTCAGTGTGGAGGTGTTGCGTTCACCCCGCCGTGGCCTCCTCATTTGGCTCTGTGTTTTCTGTCTGGTTTAGCCCAGCGGGAGAGCAGCTTGGGTTGCAGATTATCAGACCTCATTATTCAGGAGTGAAGAGGCCTGATTCTGATGTTAGGATGAGAAGAGCTGTTATAATCACACCCAGACTTATTGCTTCTCAAGAGCCAATCTTCTTATACTCACACTCACAGAACCGATTTAAAGTCTTCACTACTTCTGTGAGTAACATTCAGTGCATTCAAGCTCACTTAGACTCATTTGTTTGCCGATTCTGTACAGATGCAATATTAATATTCATATGTTCCTATTCCTATCCAAATGTGTTATTTTTTTCAGTGGAATACAAAAGACAGAATGACAATTTCTTTCAGTTTTTCCCCTCCGTTTGGCCTAAAACAATGCGTCCGTAGTCATCCACTGTGAAGCATTAACTACAAACAAGGAGTTTTTCAGAATGCAGGGCGTTCTCTCAGTATTTATATTTCTTTGCAGCCTTTAGCCACGGCCTACAACGTGTTGGATCCTTCACTGGAAAGTTGAAGGGAACATTCCCGCTGAACATTTACTCTTTGAATTCTTGCACCAGAGAACAATACAAGTCGACACCGTTATGATTAAAAGTTTGCTAAGAGGCATTTCCTACTAAAACAAGGTGGTATTTGGTCAAGTGTATCCATAGCAGACTGGGAGTGGCCAACATTCCCAGTGCATTATGGGTGTTTTCCTATCTATCTGTCAAAAGGGAAGACAACAGCCTTTTTTCTGTTTATTCTAGTCAGGTAGCACCGATTTTTATTTTATTTTATTTTTTTTGCCTTTCTACTGTAGAGCCAGACCGATATATTGGCAGGCCGATATTATCAGCCGATATTAGGCATTTTCCAAACTATCAGTATCGGCAGTTATAATGGCCGATAAATGAATATTTAGTGTAGTTGACTGACTGTCCTTTAAACTTTTGTCAATGTGACTGAAGTATTTCTTTAATAGCGTGTGACAGTTATAGTAATGAGACGTATCATCTCATCTCTCCTTGGCCTGTTATATTGAAAATGTATGTTTTACAATTTGCATGAGCAATCCATTGCTAAATTATGACTCATCATAGACTAGCTAACCACAAAGCTAGCTAATGCCACTATCATCAGTCTGTTCTGTTGTGACAATAAAAGAAACAAGTTTCTTTTTAAAATGCATTATTATATTAGTTAAAACTCATAAATAACTACAAATAATAACTAATGTTAGGGAAATGTTTAGGGTTAATGTTTTGTTGCGCATTTCTGAAAAAAAAAAAAAAAAAATATCGGCCGATATATCGGAATATCGGATTTTAAAACCAACAAATATTGGTATCGATATCGGCCTTCAAAATCCTTAATCGGTCGGGCTCTAAAAAGCAGTAAGCAATATGTTTTATTGAAAACCCATTTTGCCAGCTGTAAAATACCCCTTTAAATATCTGCCTGTTTGTCACTAAATCATGATTTCTAAGTACTCAGGATATAGTGCATGACTAATATGAACCACTTTCATCATTTTTTTTTATGATGTGTTTGGAGCTACTGTAAACAGCCATTGTCACTATGAACACTGTCATTCCTATAAAAAAGATGTCATACAGGTTTGGAATAACATGAGGTTGAGTAAATGATAACTGAATCTCCACTGTTGGGTAAACTAACAGTATGGTTTTTACTATTAGAATTCCCTATCGTATTGTTTTTTGCATTTTACTGTCAAGTCTAATCAGACACAGCTAGAGGTGGTTCCCACTATGGAGCCGTAGCCCCCCCTGGCCCTGACCAAACACGTGGATCTCCATATTCGAATCCGGCCTAATCCACGGGAAGGCTTTTAATTCTGGCCGGTTGCCCTTAATCTCCCACGAGGTCGCTTGGCTTCGGTTTTCCGCTCCAATCATACCTTTTAATTAGGAATCTCTGTTTGTGTGTTCATATTAGGACATGATTTCCTCTGAAAATAGATGTGCACGTCTATAACGAGGACAAAAACTACACGGATAAAGTAGTCTTGTTTTTGTGATTGTTTGGAAAGGAATCGCAGAGGTTTTCAGGCTATGTTGCGTCTTATCACAGCTGGTTTATTGCAAACGCTCTGTGCCAGGCACAAGGGCGCTCGGTTTACATTCCTCCTGCACAGGCTGCCCTGCCATAGTGGTTGGACTCAACAATGCTTCCACCTGTCTCTCACATTCACTTAAAAGGTTTGGACTAATTAAACTGCATGTGTTAATAATCTGACACCTAAAATGCCATCTTGCTTAAAAGTCTGATTGGAGTGTGTGACAAACACCAATTGTATCAATTGTTTCTCCTAGGATAAGAGATGTAATGTGCTTCTGCATTAAGATAAACTTAACTTTGTTTGGTTTATGAAGATATGAGCTGTTTTTTTTTATTTGAGCCTAAAATAGTTTTTTTTTTTTTTTTTAGTAGTTTTGTGGCTGGAAAATGCCTCTTAATTTAATACATGGACGAGTTTGAACCCCTGTGCTGGATATTTTGCGCCTTTGCTCCTCCTCGCCAGGGTGCACATCCTGTATACATGCACAATTATCAGTTCATGCAAGCTGTGTGATCGGTTGATCTCAGTAGGACACACCAAGTGATGTCAAGATCAGTTGTCTTGTATTGTGGTTTCATGTATTCTCATCAATTTAGTTTAAAAGAAAAATACCTACTTGTTTTGTTTCAGATTGACTTGTTAGACGAAATCTTCAAACTTTCCAGAAGTTGTTATTTCCTCCCTGGCCTTGAGGAATAAGATTGAGCTTATCTGGGAATGTACAGGATGAGAGCAGTTTACAGTTGGCTTCCTCTGGTGCATTGCTTTCCTTTTTGAACAGTACCACACCCTAAAAATTGCAGCTGACCCTGTGCACAGAGAAAACTCATTAGATCCCTAAGGCTCTCCAGACGTTGGCCTAATCGCCAGTTGATGACAGAGATTTCTGGGAAGTGCATCTCTGTCCTGCTCTATCATATTTGACATGAGTCATGTGTTGTGGATGCAATGAACATTTTGTAATTCCAGGTCACGCTGCCTCTAATTTAAGTTTCATAACCTTGTGGTTGAAAGTTTTCCCTCCCCTTAAGGGTTTCATCAGTTTGGGGTGTTATTTTAATTTATTGTTTAATTTAATTTACGATAGTGTTGATTTGAAGCAGATATGCATCAGTTTGTTTAAACTTTATCCAATTACTTAGACATAAAAAGATGCTTCTTTTAGCCGGAGGCCAAATTTGTTGTTTAGAACACTTATTTTGATTTCCCCTGAGAATATGTTTCATTAGCAGATGCTCGTGGAGATTACGCAACAGATTGGGAATGGCTACATCTTTCAGGAGAAGCTTTTGTGCGTATAGCACTGTACATGAAACACAAGTTGCACAGTGATTCTCCTTCGAAAATCTGATGAGATATATAATAATAAATCCATCTCTAACACAGTGAAGCTTGGAGGAAGAGCTGTCATTGTGTGGGGAGCCTTTTTAGATGCTGGTATTAGTGAGCAACTTCACTGTGTAAATTTATTTAAAGCTCCAGTAGGTAACTTTTGAGAAAACGTTGATTTAGCCTGAAAATTTAAAGCCACACTATGCATTTTTTTTTTTACCTTTACTGAATCGGTGTTACTGCAATGGTTATATGACTATTTTCGGGTTGAATGTTGGGTGTCTCGACCTGCTCGCCACTAAATTATTGTGAATGAGCAGGTTTCAATTGTTGCTTTGCACAGTGCATGATATTTTATCTTCATGTAACACGGCTAGAGTTTTGACACCGAGTCAATGGGTTCTGTCTAATTCTTCCTTTTCCGCTTGTTTATCGTCATAATTTTTTTCCTTTTACCCATCTTTGTTTTATGAGCAGGTGCCACTCGAGAAATTGTTAGTTTAGGTTGTTTCTCCGCCATTTGCACAGCTGCGGCACACCGGCAATCTTGAGTTTGGTTTGAATGACGCCGCACTGTGCAAGATTGGGGTGTGATCAGTGCGTACACGAGCGTGATTGACACTCCTCCTGGCTCTGATTGGATGTTTCTGACAGGGAGCGGTGTATTTCTGCAAATGGCAATAGGACCACTGGGAGGAGCCAGAGGAGCTTGATTTTTTTTTTTTTTCTTCATAGATTATCCGTCTCATAGTCTACTGTCAGGACATAACAAATATGTAAAAAAAAATTTTTTTACAAAAGTTACCTACTGCAGCTTTAATGCTTGGAGAACAGGCTTGCTTCCCACAACTTAAAAGTTATCTATTAATTTAACAACTAGACAATGCTCCTGCCCAAATTGCAAAGACAACTTAGAAGTGGTTGGAGAACCATAACCATAGTATTTATTTATTTCCTACTATTAGGCCGTGTGTCCACCAAAGCGTTTTTCCACGCGCCTGGCGTATGTTTTCAATGGGAGCGCCGCGTTTTTTAAACGCCATGAGTGTACCGAGGCGCTGAGCGGTTCTTTTTTTACGCTGAAGTGCCGAGCGTCCGGCGTTTTTACTGGTCTCTGGGAGTTGAAAAATGTTCAACTTTGGATAAAACGCAGCGCTCATCACTGTCACTTTTTACCCAGTCGTCCAATCACAGTGGAGGAGGGGCGGGACTAATACCACACCGACCAACTGTCAACATTCAAACTGCTGTGGATATTCTTTATCATAGCAACGAAACGTCTCAACGGAAAAAACGCTGCGCTGCCAAAACGCTCTCAAGCGCCCAATGCACGCCGTCTTCAGCAGAGCGTCTAGTGTTTTGCTTTGGTGGACACACGGCCTTAAAGTCAATGGCTACCTTCAACTGTCTGGTTACCATCATTCTTCAGAATATCTTCTTTTGTGTTCAACAGAAGAAAGAAACTCATACATGTTTGGAACAACTTGAGAGGGTGAGAAATTATGACCAATTTTCACTTTTGGGTGAACTATCCCTTTAAAAGTATTTTCATCCTCAATAGGGGATTATCACGCTGATACGTAGGACTTCCGGATTCAGTGATCTTTGTGCACTGCCACTTCCGTTGAATCACCGATCTCGCTGGCGAACTGATGACAGACTGCACTAAGTTTATTTATACGGCATCCCTGGTAAATTAGTCTGATTCACTAAAGTGCCGGCTGCAAACAAACGTGCTACCTTGTTTTATTTTAAAGTTTTAATCCAGTTCTTCCTTATACTCAATTCAGTCAGGAACTTACGTAGGGTTGGCGTTGTTGGTTAGATTTACAAAGTGGAACAGAGCAGTGACATATATTGCCTTCGTCTCAGCCATTGTTGAACTGCGTCGGAAGTGGACATGCACAAAGTTGACAAATCCCGCCCACGAAACCCGGAAGCGTGATAATCCCCTATTAAACCTGCTAGATCCCCTGTAATTATCTTTGAAAAATGCTAATGCTTTAGGAATTACAAATATTTGCACAAATCCAATTATTGAGCAATTAGAGAGTGTCAGAGATGCGACCTCAGACAGACAGCAGAAGAGGGGAGGACTGGAGCGAGGAGGTGGAGAACGTGGGATGATGGACGAATGAAAGGGTTGTTTACACTAGTGCACTGAGACACCGGCAGTGAAAGCCGATCATTGTTTCTTCATAAATGTTCTCTGAAACAATGAAGCCCTCATGCTTGAGAGACCCTCAGAGGAAGAGGAGGAAGGGGAATACTGAGTACTGGAAATCTATTAAGCCTGCTTATATATAAAGATGATTTAAGATCTATTTTTCCACTTGTGTGGGAAGAAACATTTAGTTGATCTACTTCCACTATGTGATACAGGGTGTTACTTCAAACATTCAGTGTATTTTGTCATTTTAATGCCATAGGACCCAAAGCGCTAGATTATTGTCTTGGCTTTTTGGATGTATGTATGTGTAAGTAGGGCTGGATGATGAAGTGCTAAAAAGGATTATTGCATTTGCAATATAATTTTCCTTGATAAAATTATTACCAGAGTTTGAAAAATGTTTGCATATGTTATGCACTAAGCAAATAATGCTGCCCTATTGAAATTGCTTTGGTGCTTATATATTCCTACACCCTGAGCTCAAATACTGCCACTCAAGTCAGCACTTTAGCTTTGAGAAAACAACCTCTTCTTTTACCAGAATAAGACACAAGGCTTGAAATGTCAATACGAATCCATTGTCCTTAAAAAAAATGACACCACTGTTCCCTACCACACCTTCTTACACGCTGGCCAGCGGTCTGTTGACATTCGACATGCTTTGGTTTTGAGGTTTCTTTTATTTAGTCACTGCTCTCGAATTCCCAGTGTAGCACCACTCAATCATTCGGAAACATCTTGGTATCCCCCATGGAAAACAGGTAGTGCTCATTTCGTAAGTGGCAGGTTTGTGTTGTCTGCTGCTAGTAAGAGTCTCCTGTGTTCATCAAATTACCTTTCAGCACGTCGTCACCGAGCTCTGTTCTGATTGGCTGAAACCCTACTGTGTGGGCAGAGCCTTGTGCCCTTATATGTTCCTGAGGGTTTTTTTTTTTTTGCTATGCAAAGCATTGTGGGAAGTATACAGGTGAAATCTGCTACCTTCTTATCTTTCGTCATTTGTTTGTTTTGTTTTAATGGGATTACTCGGCAAAGCAAAGGAATGTGGATAGTTGATGATCACAGATCTGTTGAACCGCTCGACCTGAGAATCGCAGCGCAGGATGGCTGTTAGGTTTCTGCATCAGGTAACCTCTGCAGGGCCTGTAATGGCTGTAGGTGTGCACCTGATACCTAAGGGAAAACCATACAGCGGCTGATCTGAGCTCAGGCTCGCCCTGCTGTGTTAGCTTTTTCATAGCTGGACTTTTGACCTGAAAGGAAGTGCTAAACTGCATTAGGTGCAGGCATTCAAACTGAGGGGATGGTGTGTGACTTCAGTTACTGAATCAAGTGAAGCAAAACTAGTTTATAAGAACTAGAGCAAAAAAAAAAATGAAACTTGATACAGCCGTTCATTGTGAATTTTTAAGGTTTTACATTGATAACAAAATTTCTATTACATTGTATGTTTGGATTACCATGGAAATACTTTAGTGGCGGGGTTGATCAGAATTTAGAATTGAGAAATTGATAGTTCACTTAGCTTACCTCAAGAGCATCCAAGATGTAGGTGTCTTTGTTTCCACAGTATTTTCAATTTTGACATTTTTTTGGTCAAACCGTTGTTGTCTGTCAGTCATATAATGGAGGTATGGGGGTCCACGTCAAAAAGCATGCACAGAGAAGTCCAAATTAAACATGATTCAATGACTCGTAAATGTAAGTACACATTGATGGCCTAAGACACGAAACGAGCGTTTTGTGTGAGAAAACGAACAGTATTTATATAGTTTTTACCTCTTGTTAACAGCCATGTCCAACTGATCTAAATCAGATGTCCAACTGAACCAAACTGAACCATGTCCAACGTTCCGCCGGTGTTCTGTTGATTTTTGCTGCCTTGTCGAAAAATACTACCGTAGAGCGAATTGATCACAGAATGGCAATTAAAGTCCTATGAAATACAATTATAATACAATTAGTTATGAGTAGCTACTGTATACTGTAGACTAGAGAGAATTAGAATTTATATATGTATTTTTATAGTAGAATTTATAAATGTATATAAATATTTATATTTATAGTAGAATTTATTTTTAAAACGGTGTGAAAAGTAAAAATTATCATAAAATATTCATCTTTGACTTGTCAAAGTACACCTTTCCTCATAGTAACTGAAACTCAGTTATTCTTTTTCAGCTGGCTGACCGTACAAATATTCATATGGTAGTAACCATTTTTTAAAGGGAAATTATACTTTATAACAGGAAAATGTACCTTTTTGTAAAAAAAAAAAAACTGTGAGTCTGCACATGCGCATAACCGGTAAGTAGCAAATCTCGACGAGTTGCATGAATCGTCAGAACACCGGAAGTGATCGCTTACGCATGTACGTCACTCATAGTTTAAACCGAGATTTCAGAAGTTTTACCTTTCACTGTGAAGATCTAAACATATTTAGATATACGGGAAATCGCAATGGAAGACGATTTCGATATATCTAAATATGTTTAGTGAAAGGTAAAACTTCCGAAATCTCTGTGTAAACAATGAGTGACGTAGACGCGCAAGAGATCACTTCCGGCGTAACGTTGGACATGATTCAGTTCGGTTCAGTTGGACATCTGATTTAGATCAGTTGGACATGGCTGATAAAAACGAGTAATTGCTCTGATTGGCTCATACACAGTAATAACACGGCCCGTGATACAATCTGATGACAGTGCTTGAGGGATTTACTTGTTACCAAACCGGATATTCATGAAAACATCTGAAGAACTACTTTTCTGTAGTCTGGGCCTTTAATTTATGATGAAGACTTTGACATGCTCATGGTTGTGGAATGTAGGGTCGGGTCAAATGGGAAGTGGGTAAAATTAGTCTGTGCGGTACACATGCCTGGGAGTTTGTCTCTTTGAATAGATGTTTGGGTGTGTGTCAAGCGTGGCCTCCTAATGACCTGCATTGCACATCCTCTGACTAACTCTGTCTTTATCAGAATTAGACAACTATTGTTTTACCATCATTGTTTCCAGTTTAAGCATGACCTCTTTCTCTGTGTTATGAGTTATTTTTAAAAAGGCTCCATGAATGATGCATCAATGTAAAACCCACATTAATAAGGTTACAAGAGTGGCGGTTTACATTAATGAACCCTCCGTTCTCACGCTGGGAAACATGCCGCTATCCTGGATTAGATGCCGCCTCATTCCAAAATCACTGTGGCAGAATAACCGGCGCCGCGCTCCTCACTTGTCCAGACAGTTTCTTTAGAAAATTTTACTGAGTAGCGTCAGATTGCTCAGCAGGAATGCTCTATTTAAGGCAGAAGACGACACTGTGACCTTCAGATCTCCTTACAGCGTGTTCTTCAGTATTAGAATGGTTGTGATGTTTGTGGGTTTTGGATATTTGGTATGCGAGAGTGCTGTGTTTTTGTCACCAGCAGTCTTCACCGTAACCCTGACCTGCCCTAAAGCACTCCATCAGCTTCATGCCTTCTGTCCATCTCTGTTTCTATGAAGTTAAGCACTCATATGCTGATGCCTCTTGTTTAAATATTTAGAATGATGGTTTTTGTTGTTTCTTTGAGTTGAGAAACACGGGTCTAAATAAATTGGCAGCCACATTGAACAAACTCTGCAGTTGTGAATGTCATTGTTGATTATTGTCGAACTCTATTCCAAATAGTGATTGACACACACTGTTACTGTATGATGCGCAGAAATCAGAACCTGTTGACCTTAAAATGAATATAAGACGGATTATTGGATGTACAAGCACATCTGTACCCTCTAATGTATTACATGAGACACTTTTAAACTTCTAAATTTCAGTTTTGGCCTTTCACATTTCTACACCCAGCCTGCAGGACACAGCATGAGGATAGCAACTAGTGATAACAAACACACTCGTGATAGGCGTTCGGCCCAGTTTCCAGTCTTCGCTCTAACACTTCTGCTCTAAAGCTTTAGCCTGGATGCAGATGAGCTACATGAGGACATGACTGAAAAACAGCCAGGAAGAGTTCTGACTTACATTTTACTAGGGCCCTATGATTTCCGCAATGTGTGAAAAGTGGACAGAATCGTGACAGTGCTGTACACTTATTTAAACCGGGATATGAGAGAAGTGCAAAAAGAATATTAAGTCGGCATGTTCTGTGAATAGTTTCATCTACAACATATTCAATAGTGTTTTCAGCATCTGCCATTTTGCTATATGAGGACATTTTTTCTAATTATACTTAATCTTCGCGACCATTTCACATTTAATGTGGGAAAAAATATTTGCTGCGTCCCAATTCGCTTACTTATACTACGCCCTAAAAGTATGTACTCTTTTTGTGAGGAAAAAGTACATACTTTTGAGTGTGTAGCAAAAGAGTAGGCAAGCTTTGGGACATACTATCACGTCATCTTTAACGGACGACTCTGTCGCGTGCTGCGTGCATCCTGTCACCGTAAACTGCCCTGTCAATCATCTTGTCACAGTTAAAATCCTCCATTCTATCTAATTTTATTTCCTACCGTTTCGGAGAGCACGTTCATCTGCCAGTTGTGGGTCTTTCATGCTCTCCTCATGTGTTTGCAATTTGAATATAATGATGCATTTAAAACGTAATGGCTAAACGTGTCTTTACAAAAGTTCACAATGCTGCTGCAAATGCAATATAATGTGGACAACATTGAATAAATTCATTTTCGTCAGGTTAGATACTGATAATTAATCACTCAAAGCTCTTTATCTAAACCTCTATACACAACCACGGGGACTCGCGCGTCCTCCGTATCGACTACGTGTCTGTAGTTTTTTAACACTTTTTACTCGTGTTTGTAGTTCTAACCGAATCCTTGTCCAACGCGCAATGGTTTGTGGGCAATATCAGCCGTTAGAGTGTGCATCGATCTACACTTCGGATTCTGACCGGAAAAAGTAGACCATCCGGGTATCTTTGAAACACTCATTTCAACATACTACGATTTGGGACGTACTAATTCTGTTTTCGAATACTATTTAGGACGGATAGTATGCGAATTGGGACGCAGGGATTGTCATATCATATACACGGAAACCCAAAGGTCATCATGACAACCTGTCAAAATAAAAGTTGGTTTAACTTGTAGAAATTGTGACAGAATTATTATTGTACAGTAGAATGTACTTCTCAATGGCTAAAAGTTCATTTTAAAAGACTAATAAAATTGTTAATGTTTTAGGTTTTAATTTGATTACCACTGTTATTGATAATAGATTTGTATTAAGTCATAAATCCAGAAAAATTAAAACCGATGACATTTTATAGGGCCCTTAAATGTTTTTTTTTGTTTGATTTCAAATAATTATTTAATTATTAATAATGAAATGTTTTTGATTGCTAACATTTAATTTACCCATTAAAACAAATCCAAAAAGTGAAAAAATAAGGGTAATATTTAATTTACCCAAAAAATGGGTAACATTTAATTTATTTACCCATTGAAACTAATCCAAAAATTGACAAAAAAATAAATAAAAAATTAACATGCAATTTGTGAACATTTTATTTCATAGGGCCCTATTTTATCCAGTTTAAATGCTCTTTTTTTTCCCAATGACCGTCTCTCTCACCATTTAACATGCTTCCGGCTGCATAGTATGCAATTATCGGTTATAGTGGAGTTGCTATTCTGAGATACTAAGTCTGTGTGTGTATTAAGTTTCAGCATCCAATGCCAGAATCCTGTTCATGGTATCGTTTACTTCACATAACAGGAGTGGACTCGGCTAAGTGAGGTGTCATCCCTTCGGTAATGACACGGAAGCTGGAATGGCATCGGTAGCTGTTGTATTATTAGAGGAAGGACTGGAGCTAGAAGAATTTGTCTCGTCTCCTGTAGCCGCTTGGACGTGTTTTTATGACTTGCACCCCTCAACTTCAGCCCTTCCTGCTGCTTGAAGAAATTCAGGGTGTTATACAGATGAGCCTGGTCCATCCACACATCCAAATAAAGCTTTGGATTAAATGTGCCTGCCAGCCGATCCACCTGCTCCCCGTCTGAGATGCACGCCGACCCTCTTCACGATCATCAGTTAGATGTAGTGAAGCCTCATAAGCGGATGGTAAAAGTTGGGCATGGTTTAGCTCTGGTGATGGAGGGAAATGCGTCGGCTGCTCAGTGAAACGGCTCGATTGGTTTCCCTTTGAAGATGAAACGGCGCTTTAAATGAGTCGGGACAGAACAGGGTCATCAGATTTAGGACGCGGGAAGTGGATGTGGACTCGGGTAATGTGCTTGTTTTTCTGTGCTTTGATCTTGATGTATTGTCTAATAGAAGTGTCACTGTGGATCTGGACTTTCTGAAGTGTCTCTTAAGAACATGCCAAAGTATTAGGCCTGTTTTTCTATCAATTTTTTAAGCTTTACTCAGATTACGTTAGTAAAAATGCTGACACTTTTCCATACTTTCTGACTTTTGCGCTTGAGCAGAACAGAACTGTTGAATATTTTAGAGTGGTAGAGACAACTTTTAATAAGACATGAACTGGCGGAGAGGCGCATAGTTTTAATATGTTAGTTTCTGAGAACAGTGCTGATTCATCTTATGTCAACTCATCCAATCCTTAATCGTTTTTTGATGTTGAGTTCAGTTCAGTGCTCACTTTGCAATATAATTAATGTGCTTATTTTTTACCATTTGTTTTAAGGCTTTTGGCATTTTATAAACAGTAAAAGTGAAGTAGAAAGGAAATAGCTTGTGTATAGAAGGGAAGTTGCGTGGAACATGATGCATTATAAAAGTAATTCACATTTTTTTTAATTTCAGGTTGATATTAAGCGCTTCTATACAAACACTACAGTTTAAAAGTTGGAGTTGGAAAGATTTTACATTTTTTTTGAAGTCTGTGCTCACCAAAGCGGCATTTATTTGATCAAAAATACAATAAAACAATAATATAATGGCATATTATTTCAATTTAATATAAGAGTTTGCTATTTCAGTATATTTTAAAATGTAATTTATTACTGAGATCAAAGTTGAATTTTCAGCATCATAACTTCAGTCTTCAGTGTAGGGATGCACCGATATGAAAATTTTGGCCGATACCGATAATTCTTTATATTTGAAAGCCGATAACCGATATATCGGCCGATAAACTTAAATCCTAATTTTGAGAGCCTGATTACAAAAACAAAAGTCTCACAATTAAATCCACGTCCCGAGCGCACAATTATAATGATGTTCTCATTATAGTGTTGTATAGCCGTTATGACAGATTTGCGTTGCACATGTGGATTTCAATCATATTTCAAGAAATTCAAAAACATAAACAGTTTTCAACAAGTGTCTCAGCTGAAGGGAATAATACATTATTTATCGGTTTTATTATATCGGCCACATTTTCTTACCAGGCCGATAACGATAACATTAAAAATGAACATATATCGGCCGATACCGATATGCTGGCCGATATATCGTGCATCCCTACTTCAGTGTGATTTTCTCAGAAAACTTTTTTTTGCTTAATATTTTGTGTAAAACAGTGGGATATTTTTTTTCAGGATTCTTTAATAGAATTGAAAGTTCAAAATAACAGCATTTATTTGAACATCTTTTGTTAAATGTCTTTATTAAATTCCAAACTTTTGAACGGTAGTCTATGATTTTATACTTGCTGGTCTTTTCCTCTAGATTAATGCTGTTAGATTTATCACACTGGTTTAAGCATTAATTGTAAAGTAATTCATTATGGGCTGTTAGGTTCTAAAATAGGAATTGTCTTTTATTTAAGGAAACATGTTCAGGAAGGGGGGAATGTTTTATTATAGGAGGGACCATATGGAAAGTGACAGTGAATTTCAAGGAGACTCTTAATCATGTGCTAATAGTCCGCTCACAGCTCGAGCCGAAGCGCTCTGAATTCACTGAGGAACGCAGGTTATTTCTCTGAGCTTGTTAGAAGTCATGGTACATGCAGAAAGGTGTGTGTGTATGTGTGTGTGTCGAAAGGACATCTAAACAAGATGTTGTGGGGGGTCAAAGAAAGAAGTCAACTCATAATATGAAGCTTTACCTATAAATATGAAGATACATTTCTAGTTCTGAAAGATTTTAAATGTTAACCGTAACCCAAATTCTAACCATCATACCATGAACATTACCTGATCACTGTGCAGTTGAATTAAATACTCTATAAAACGAGCTCGTTCAGGGACTTGTATTCATTGCATGGACGAAGAACATAATGTGTTTAACTCTTTGCCCACCATTGACAGATTTTTGGCTTGAAAACACGCAATGACACATCTTCTATAAGATTACTGAATTTCCAGATCGAAACACTGGTGAAAAGAAGCAGAAACAAGTGGTAGATATGTAAAGCAGATGCATATGTAAATTAAAGTGATGATCATCACTATTAAACAGCATATAAATCAAATGTTACTGAATGAAATGTCGACCCAGGACAAGCTTTAGGACTGTCAAACTTTGGGGTTGTTGATGGACTCGGTCTACTCCATCTGTGTTTTGATCATCAATCTGAATCCGATCTGGATGTAGTGACAAACACAATTTACGTAGCTTTTTGCTAAAAATTTTGCTTTTTAATGAAACTTACCCACTCACATAAAAGTGTTGATTAAAAAAAGAATGCATGAAGCTAGAATAATCTTTAATATATATATATATATATATATCTATATATATATATAAAAGCAGAGGCTCTGTTCTTTCTTTTGATATATTGCATGTTCAGATATTCATACAACAATATGTCATGGGGGCCACGAAACATTTGTGAAAATGATGAAAAATGCTGGCACTGCTGGCAACTTTTTCTAAAAATGCTGACGTGGAAAGAGTTCAGTTTTTTGATATGTTTGCCATCTTTAATAATGTAAAAGTGAATGTACAATGTAAACTGTTTGCTGAAAATATCCATAACTTAACAACACAGAAATAGGAGCATTCAGTTTATCAGTAATTAGTTGCGTGTGAAAGTTTTGTTTATTACTAAAATAGTATATGTATTTCTGTGAGTGTGTCTGTGTGTGTTTTTCAGGGAATATTAATATTTCAGGGGAAAAAAAAAATAATAATATTATTATTTTTTGTCAACTCTTAAATTATTTTAAGACTGAGATGATCTAATCAAATAAAATCAAACCCATCTTCCTTTTTTTTCTTGTTGAAAACAGGCTGATATCTGTACATGAAGAGTTCAGATGCAAAAGCCTCTAAATGCCATTTTAAGTTTTCTTCTTTAATGATGATTTTTATCAAACTTGTATATTTAAGTTCAGTAATTTCACTTAAATAGCAATTAATAGGTAATTATCATTGCCATTTAAGTGAAATCACTGAACTTAAATATACAAGCTTGATAAAAATGATCATTCTAGAAGAAAATTTCAAATGGCACTCTTCACATGACTTTTTCTAGTCTGCATGAAATGGAAGTTGAGTTAGCCTTTTCTTCCCCTTTCTTACATTAATCTGAGTGAAACCACTTCTCTAACAAAAATAAATGATGTTTGCTTTTGCTCTGATCTCTCCAGTGACGGTCCTGCCCTCATGCAGAAAAAAGAGAAGAGGGAAGAGGGAAGTTATTTTGATGAAAGATTATGTGGGCACATGAATAAAAAAAGATGAACAAATCATATAGAGTAAATACTGCAATATTCCATAAAAAATAAGATTTGTCAGTTTTGATTTTGACTTGTACTAACAAACCATATTTAATATTTGGTGTGTCTCCTGTAAGTATTTCTTTTCACACAAGTATAAATTGTTCCCGAAGTTGAACTGTATGATTTCTGTATTGCATCTTTCAGTGTCACTCCCCAGAGTAGGTTGTCCAAGAAAGAAACTAGATTACAAAGACTCTTTTTCCATCCATTGTTGGAGTTGTTCTCTGGGACAGTTAGTGCTTTATTTTGGAGGACTGCCTGTCCAGTTGAACAAACAAAGAGCATCAGTTTGTGGATGTCTGTGCCTGTGCTGCTTTCTCTGGTAGTGTGAGCGCTCGCTCTATTTTTACACCCCAGTGTTCTGAGAAAAGAGTGACTGTGCTCCAGTAAGTCTCCTGTGTTGGAGAGTCGTTGTTTTGTCATAGGAATGATGTCATAGGAATGATGTCAATGCCTTTTTGCTTTTTGGTCACATGTTAAATTAGTGTCTGTGTAAGTGTCAGTACTGATGATACAAAAGAACCACTTGTATCATGTTTGTCATAGAGCAGCTTGACACATTGTTGCTGTTATTGTAAAACAAATGTTATGGGTTTGATTCATAAATGAAGACATAGTGTTTAGTGTTATAGTGCTTTAAAATCAAAGTGTCTGCCAGATGCACAAATGTAAATGTAGTAAGGCGTCCACTAGCAACTAATCTGATCATCGTTGATTATTCCTTAAAGGGATACTCCACCTTTTTTGGAAATAGGCTCATTTTACCACTCCCCCAGAGTTAAACAGTTGAGTTTTACCGTTTTCAAATGTATTCAGCCGATTTTCTGATATTTAAAAGAAAATCAGTAACCAGACAGTTTCTGGTCTCATTGACTTCCATAGTAGGAAAAAAATATATACTATGGAAGTCAATGAGACCAGAAACTGTCTGGTTATTGATATTCTTCTAAATTTCAAAAAAATCGGCTGAATGGATTTGAAAACGGTAAAACCCAATTCTTAAACTCTGGGGGGAGTGGTAAAATGAGCCTATTTCAAAAAAAGTGGAGTATCCCTTTAAGTTAATCAGATATTTCACATCTGGCCCAGTGTTCTTATGAAAACAATGTGCAAGTTACATACAAATAAAGTTTACTATGAATATTGAAATTGATAAACTATTTAAATAGTTTATTTGATAAACTATTTAACTATTTAATAGTTAAAATTATTTTTATAGTTTATTTGATAAACTATAAATTGATACATTTTTTCAAAATCATCAAATTGAATTATATGTGAAATTAAATATATATGATCGGGGCAAGGATAATTTCGCAAGGATGCATTAAATTGATCAAAAGTGACAGTAAATACATTTATAATGTTACAAAAGATTTCCATTTCAATAAAATACTGTTCTTTTGAACTTTACATTCATCAAAGTATCCTAAAAAAAACAATTATCACGGTTTCCACACAAAAATAAGCGGATCAACTGTTTTCAACATTGATAATAATAAATGTTTCCTGAGCAGCAATTTGAGCAATTAAAAATTCAGCTTTGTGTTATAAGAAAAAGATTTTTCTGTTATTTTAAATTGTAATAATATTTCACAATATTAATGTTTACTCTATTTTTATTCAAATAAATGCAGCCTTTGTGAGAAATCAAAGTAGACATTCAGAAACATAAAATCTTACCAACCCCAAATCTTCGAGAGGTAATGTGCATGCATCATAATATGTTCACAACATTTATATCATTTTAAAGTCACATGTAAATTCATAATCCGTAATCATTAAACGATGTCTTGGCCTGAATATTTAAATAGTAATGATAATTATTTACATATATATATAGCGCTTTTCTCTGCACTCAAAGCACTTTACGTATAAAAGTAAGAATCTCCTCAACCACCACCAATGTGCATCATGATCCACCTAGATGATGCGACGGCAGCCATATTGTGCCAGAACTCCCACCACACACCAGCTTACTGGTGGAGAGGAGACCGAGTGATGAAGCCAGTCATTATATACTATGAGGATGATTAGGAGGCCATGATGGACAGATTTGGGCAAATTTGGACAGGATGCCAAATTGACATTCTGGGATTTGTAATGACCACAGAGAGTCAGGACCTCGGTTTAACGTCTTATCCGATTGACGGTGCTTTTTGACAGTATGGGGCGTTAGGACCCACACAGACCACAGGGGTGAGCGCCCCCTACTGGCCTCACTAACACCCCATACAGCAGTACTGCACATATGTGTGCGCTCTTCTGATTTAACATCTTCATGTCCAGGTCAAGCATGTTAGAGTGCGTGTATTAGCTGCTAGTCATATCAGCGGGTCATTATCATCCTTAGGTGCTACGCTAGTATGTACAGAGACTGTTAGTGGCCGTAAAATCCTCTAATCTTCTTTCCGCTAACAGAGACCATGTTATGCCTGCCTGGTTCATGACCCCCTGATCTCTTCTTGTCTTACCTGGAATTCCCAGCATGATGTGTTACTCGAACAAATTATGTTTACAAACCCAGCTGTCGAAGTTAATTTCTGTTGGATTTGTGTGACATCAAGCCTGCTTCATCAAGGTAATGCTGGGAAGTGGATGAGGTCAGATCAGATGGAGTTTCTTACCACCATTTCCTCATTTAGACGCTCTTGTTTTGGTCTCCAATCAGATGTTTCAATCAGTAACCGAGGAAGTGCTCAATCTCACAGCTGAACGTTCTTCCTGAAATGTATCATGGCGTAAGAAGGAATAATCAATAGTTTTACATAAATTTGGTGGTGGTTTCGGGTTTGTATCCCATGTTATCCTGATCTAAAAGCCATTAATTGTTTTAAGACATAATAAATAGTAGTAATGCGCCGACAAATTCGGCAACCCAAAATATTCGTCCAAAAATGAATCTTCAGTTCTGTTTTCACTTTTAGTCTATGCTGTTCTCTGGAGATACATAAACAAAACTTCAATAAACGTTATTTATATCGCGGCTCCCTAATAATTGCAATACGATTTGTGCTTTGTTACTTTTGATATGAAACTTAGCCTGGACTTTCAAATCTGAAGAGGAGGAGCATTTTGCTAAATACATGCACTATATTACATAAATATTCATTTTATTTTATTTTTTACTTAACCTGTTGTCTTTTATTGTTTAATGCATGTTAAATATAATCCGTCATGTAAACAAGTTTCTATTACAGCCACTTTTAAAATGTTTATATTTTAACAAGGAATTGGAGTAGAAGAAATATTTATATCATTTATGTAATCTAATAATACTTGCATAATAATTGTTATCACTAATACATAAATAGCATAAAGACTTACTAAGAATGCAAATACAAGTAGAAGATACTCTGCTAAAGCATATTGTAACAATTTTTTGCAAAGTTTCCTCAACATTGCGCAATGTTGAGATATTAAAGTGAACGCCGTTGTCCTGTGGATCGCTGCAGTCTCTTAGGAATTCTTAGGTGTGTGTGTGTGTGTATATACGCTAATATTGTATACACTCCATCTGTACACACGTAAATATGTAGGTATTGATCTCTGTGTGTGTGTGTGTGTGTGTAAATGTAGGCCGGTTGTGTATTAGGATTACATAAGAAGAGGAGCCGGCAGAATTGTAGAGAGAGAAAGAGAGAGAGAGAGAGAGAGCGCAGACATGAAAACGGTGCTGTGCCGAAAGTGGGCACGCGCTGTGCAGTCGTTCAGGACTCGCCGTGGCTCTGTGAGTCTTATTTATAGTCCCTCTCTCTCCCTCTCCCTCTCTCTCCGGGTGCCTAATCTTCTCCGCCTCAGAGCTTAATTAGATTGGAGGTCGGGTGGCCATGGGGAGAGATGAGTGTGAACTGGCTCCCCTTTGGTTGCTGCGTGCGCCTGCAGAGAGCCCAGAGATGGAGGCGGCGCGGAGGGGCGCGAATCGAGGTGCGGGGGGAGTCCAAGGAGCTAAGGAACAGCTTCATCATCCTCTTCTCACCCAGGCATGCGTCATGCCTGCTCAAACTGCTGGTGGGGATGGGGAAAAAGGCGCTTGCGGTGGCTTGATCCTCCAGGGATAAACCCTTCCATCGCGAGGATTGTCGTGTTTCTGCCTCCCTTTCCTAGATCCCGCAGTAGAGAGCTTTGTACAGAGTGGTTTGTATCGCGTTAGTGGGCGTGTTTTGTGATTGTGCAAAGTTTTTGTCATGCATATCGTGATGTTTGGTGGTGTATGTTAGCGTAGCGTTTGGGTTTGTGCTGAAAGTTCGGGTGCTGTGCTTTAATCTGATGTTGTACTTTTCAAATAAAACTTTGCGATGAATGATGATGATTGTGAAGCGAGTGGAACGCAAACCCGAGATTTAATGTTTAATTGCAACATAACGAAGCATCGTTACTTGCTGTGCGTGTGTGCAATAATGAGCCGGTAATGCAGGTGCAGGTGTAGGTGTGTGTGTGTGTGTATGGAGTGGACTTCACTGGCTCCTGTCGCATAGCGTAGCTTTTGCTGGCAGCGGCTGCACTGCCTCTGTTGATCCATCTGCCGTGCTGTTTAAACTCTTACGCTGTCTGGGATTTGTGCTTCGGTCATTACCGTGAGATGCAGAGGGGAGCAGGTGTTTGGGTCTCAGTATCCCTCAGGTGTGAGGCGTATTTTTAGAGTGACTGGCAAATTAGCGTGTGTGAATTGATGTGTGCCTGCATTTGGGCTGGGTGATGTATTGAATATTCACAATTTAAGTTAAGCGAGTTTATGAATATTGCAATCATTTAAATGTGCTTTTTATCAGGTTTACTAATGTCATTAGACTAGTTTCACAATCCATCTTGTCTCAAAACTCGCAATTATGAGAGAGTTAAGACAGAGATGTTTTAATCTCTTAAAATAAATGAGCAAGAAATATAGTTTTTAAGATTTTAATATTTGTGAGTCTGTCCAAAACTTAACTTCAATCATTAATTAAGTCGCCTTGTGGCATTTTTTTCTTCTCCATATATTTAACCCTAAAACCTTATTCTGGACAAATGTGGGTAAAATAGTTTTGATTTATTTTTTTAAAATACTTCCCTTGATCTGAGTCCTAAGTTTGATCCTAAGTTTGCCTCCTGAACACATCTTTTTTTTTTACTCAATTCTACAATGTTAAGTGGGTGAAAAAAACTCCTTAATCTTGTATTTGGGTCAAATGGGCACCCATAGAAATTACAGAAAAACTGTAATTTAGAGCATTCTAAAATAAGCCAAAATAAGACACCAGGTGACAGCAAAGTCAATTCATCTTTAGGTTTTAGCTCGAAGAACTTATTGGAATGATATTTTAATGTAGTTAAACAAATTTAAAAAATAAAACATAAAATAAGCATAATTTACATAAAAAATATGGTACTTTTTGAAGTAAATAAATTCAAAAATACCCCAAAATAAAAAGAACCCACCATAAATGGATAGACAAAACTTTATCGAAGACAGTGATATAACATTTATAATAAATAAAAATTAGGATCACACCACATTTGTCCACAATTACAGGATTAAGGGCTATAAAGTGAATACGGTTTGAGGGCTACATGTTTTAAATATATGTAAATATGAATGCTGTTTATTACTATGTATATTGTTATATTGGTTTTGTGTTCATTTGGTTTAGAAAACATACCTTGATTATTTTTAAATAGATGTGTTGGGTACATTAAGCAAATTTAATCTTAATCTACTCTGAGGAACATTTTAAGCCATTTCAGAGAATGTGTAAATTTGCATGTATATTATTTTTTGTGTATTGGCCCCCAACTAACGATTTTTTTTAGTCGACTATTAGTTAATTTAAGCCATTAGTCGATGGACAAGTAGTCTTAACATTTTAAGAAATATCTGTTTTTCCAGAGGTCAGAACACAAAGAAATATACATTATAAAAAATGAATAAATAAATGAAACACTACAAGAATATGGACAATTAGCCTATACCTGACTCACCATCACTCTGATCTCAGTCTTCTCATATTATGAGAAAGACACAAGACACAAGTAGGGCTGTCAAACGATTAATCGCGATTAATCGCATCCAAAATAAAAGTCTTTACATAATATATGTGGGTGCAATGTGTATAATTATTTTATATATATATAAATACACACACACACACATGCTTGTATATATTTTAGAAATATTTTCATTTATATACTGTTCATAGATAAAATTTATATTACATATTTTTTTCTTAAACACATGCATTTGTGTATTTATATATATATATATATACACAATAATTATCCACAGCGCACCCACATATATTATGTAAACATAAACTTTTATTTTGAATGCGATTAATCGTGAATAATCGTTTGACAGCCCTAGACACAAGCTCTGTGTCTTGCTCACAACGAGTCCAGCTTTTGAGAAGATGCACTCAGGTGGATTTTAAGTTGAACACATTCATCTAGGTTCACGTTAATGTTAGAGCGAGTGGCCACTGGCCATGTAAAGTGGAATTACGTTAGCTACTTGAAAATTTTTAAAATTAGTCATCTTTGAGGTCACACGTCGTCAACCCTCTTCTGCCCAACATATTACCGCATGCGTGACTTCACCAATTCCTGTGGAGGTTCAAATTTAGTCGACTGGTTCTCTTCTCGTCGACTTTTAGGGGGCAGCCCAAAGAATTATTGATAGACATATATATTGTTTTGACCAATTAATGAGCCAATTTGATATTACCGGCCTGATGTCGCATTGGCTGATACACAGACGTGTTTGTTCATTCTTGTATCAAAAACCTAAAAATAGCCTCGTAAATAGATAGGAACCATTTTCAGTGAATATTGTGTGAAGTAACTCTGTCTGATTTTACAGTTTTATAATTGTAATCGTAATTGACCACCCTGCTTTCTAGAGACCAGCATCGGCCATTAAAAAACCCTATATTGGTTGACCGCAAATAAATATCAATTAGGACTTTCCTATCATGGAGGATTTTTTTGCTCAGTTGTTCTGTTGACAAGTGTGGCGGTCGATTTACTGCTCTAGTGGGTATGTGTGTGTAGTGTGTGTGTATGTGTGTGTCCCTCTTTGTCAACATCTAACCTGTTGTATCTGCTCGTGTGGACAGGCTGTTCAGACATGTTAGCGTTACTGGCTACGATCTGCAGGTTGGGTTTACATGCTGTCCCAGCGCCCCTGCTCACCCGGGTCTGTGTGTTGTGGACGGCGTCACGCTGATGGTCCTGTCGACTGGACGCATTTCAGCTTATTGGGAACAGCAGGGTCCTCCTCACGGGCTGCTGACGGGGTCCCGTCCCTCTAAGATTGAGCTGAGCTGGAGAGAGAGGAGAGTCTTGACCTTGTTGTGAGGGGTTTACTAAATTTTTTTAGGTTAGTTCTCAGGAGAGATGGATAACAGCTTCCTGTGGAGATGTCTCAAGTATAGCAGTCAGGATTTAAAGGTTTATATTTTTGGGCTTGGATTTGCTTTATTGGACAGATGGAGATTATGGTATGTTATTTTAGTCATTTGAAGAGAGGCATCATACTTGAATCTGTGCCAGCAGCATGAGAACCAAGGGTCAACATATCTGGAACATGTGTTTTAGGAGCTTTAGACAGAAACCCAGGTATATGAATCTTTAAAGGACCATCATATCATCCTAAACCTTTTGTAGAAGTGTATTGTTTTACAGGATATACTAATCGCTCTTTTCAATGCAGCACAGTACTGCAGTGATGTCATTTTGTAGGCCAACCTTTAAGTTTGCTTCACCCTGGTTCCGTCGACAAAAACCCAATAGTATTTTTCCATTGGCTTTTGGGTTATTTCTGAAAATAAGCTCTGTGATAAAAAGTGTTCATGATTCTCACACTTTTTGTTCATCAGGTGTAATCTTGACAAATCAGCACAACTTTTATGAATTTTGAAGCGTAAATACAATCGCCTGAAGGAAAATCTTAAATGAACAATGCCTTAAGCGTCACCACCATTAAGCTATGTTAGAATACTCCGAGTTATTAGTTATTAGAGTTTCCTGTTTGAGTGATGACGTTTAATGCCGCCAACAACCTCTAGTCACATTTAGCCATTTTATAGCAGCCACCCTTTTCAAGACAAATACATGTTTAGAAACATGACTAGGTGGTATTACTGATGTTTTTTACGTGAAAATATCTTGTGCTTGCGCTACAGACCGTATTTCATGCATTGAACCAAAAACCCATTCAAAAAAACCTACTGACATCTGGAAGATGAAACTGGAAGTGCTAAAATGCTAATTTTCATGATTGGCCCGGAAAAATACATCATACTTGCAGCACTCTATTAAGGATGGGTCCTGTCCAGCAATGACTTTATAAATGTCATAATAGGAGCCTAGGTGATTTTAAATTCCTCCAAATAACTCCTCTGAAACCCAACAATAGCCGAAAATGACCAAATTAACGGACATTTTTATTGTCTGAAAACACTCCCCATCTCCGCAGCTCTCAAATCGTATTCAAGTGAGTTCAGACGTCGGCGGAGATCATCCTAAGGCTAATTTCTTGTTGCTGACATCAAAATTGATGCAGATGATTGCCACATTTAGAACAACACGAGGGTGAATTTTCATATTTGGGGCGAACTGCTACTTTAATGATGTTTACGTATTCATAAATGCATTTTTGTTCATTAACTTGGTCGGACAAACTAGATTACGGGAAAATGCTCGACTCGTTATGATGAGTTTAACATTTGCAAAGCCTTTGTGGGGCCTGTCTTTGATTTATGAAGCGAGCAGCTTCGTAATTTTCCTCTTTGCTATGAAACTGTCCATCATTTTCCAGAAAAAGAAGGTGAGTGCTTTGTAAAAGCAGCTTGAACTGCCTTCAAATGATGCAGCATCTTTAGCTCCCTCGCTATCTGTCTTTCTCATCACCGTCTTATGAACAATATCTCCACTAGCCACCCACAGAAAGCAGCCCAGTGCAGGAGGAGAGAAGAGCTGTCTTAGCTTATCAGCATCAGGCCCGCTATTTACTTTATCTCTGTGGATTAGTTTTATTTGCTGCATAGCGCACTATCCGAGTGCTTGTGGAGAGCCCAACAAATGCACATGTCCACACTAATTGTACGCTTCTCTAGTAGTCTGAGGGCAGATATCCGCAGGCAGAAAACTACAATCAGAGCCGCACGCTAACGGGGATGGCTGAGAATGAGGGGAAGTGTGTGTTTGTATGGAAAAGCTTAAGGGAAGTGCAGAAAGTGAAAACTAAAACGTATGCGTGTGTTGCTCATCAACCATTTTGTCCTTAGGAGGACACTTAATATTCAACAATGTTATCGATTTGACTGAACTGACACGAATTGAGCTGGACGATGACATCACTGTTTTCTGCAGGGCTGCTTTATAGAGGAAATGAACTAATTTAATAATTAATGATCTTTGCAACGGAACTGAATCAACACTGAACTGAACTGACTTTAGCTGAATAATGACACTATTTTCTTCCTAGAGCTGCTGTACGGCCGAAATGAACTGTCCGCATCATTAAATCATTTTCCTGTTATCACCGTTAAGCTGCTTTGAAATATGTATTGTATAAAGCACTATATAAATAAAGGTTGTGACTTGAATTGACTTGATCAGAGTGACTTGATCAGAGTGTTCTTTTAAAGGAACTTTTTCACCAGATAAAACATTGATAACTTGAATTAATTAACAAATTAATAACAAATTGTACAACTACTGTAAGTATATCCATTTATTCAACCTTACCGGCATTGAAACATACAGTACACTCATGTTAAGCAGTACTATATATATAGCAAACCTCAAATTGTCGAAAAATTGGATATATACTTTACCTGCGTACAGTATACTCGCATAATGCAATATATTATATAGCAAATGTCAGCTGCGTGATTGTTTAAATTGTCACGTCATGAATTTCTGTGAAGCTGCGTTGAAACTCTGTGTATTGTAAAAAGCGTGTGTATTTATTTTTATTTGGAAGACATGGATGGACATGGAAGGGGGAGACGTTTAATTTGAGTTGAATCAGGTGTAGATTAGGATATTGTTTTAGTCCAAACAGATTTCTTAATTAATTAAAGCCGACTATTTTAAGAAGCTTTAACCGGACCTACTGTCAAAGTCGCCGTGGTTTAACCTTGTGTCGTCACGGTTTAGTTGAGGTTGGGTTGTACTGTGGCCGCTTTCCAGTTAATCATCAATATTGATGAGAATGTTTGTCTGTTCATTGGAACAAACACACCCTTGAGCTGTGTGTGTGTGTGTGTGAGTTTGTCAGACTTTTTTTCAAAAAGAGATATACAGACCCTGGTGTCATTCACAGTGCGTTTATGGACATCGGCTTACATAGATCTGTGAGTTAACGTGGATTCAGTCCACATATGTAATAATTCTTAGAAACAGATAATTGATGCTTTCGCCTAAGTGAGCTGTGGAAATGACAGGCCCATCCTTCATACACACTCTCCTGCCGTATGTGGTAGACCCTCATTTTGACGCAGTGATGTATCGGGTCGTACCAAATAATGGGGTGTTCACAGGTATTTCTGTGTAGATACTATATAGCTGGAGAGGGCTCTTCATTTGTCAATTTTTAACTAATATTCATTTTCATAATGTCATTTTAAGGAATATTCTGGGTTATTTACAATGTAACAGTGAAGTGTGTTATGTGGGGCAGGTAAAAAATGTTTTATCGCTTTTATGTCGATTTAAAAAAGACAGTAATGTGGTGAAATATTATTACCAAAATTTAAAATAATTATTTGCTGTTTTAATAAAATGTACTTGGTAAAGCTGAATTGTCTACTCCAGTCTTCAGTGGCACATGATCCTTCAGAAATCATTTTAATATGCTAATTTGGTCCTAATTTTGGTGCTTATTATTAATGTTGTTAAAGAGTTTCTGTCTAATATTTTTGTGGAAACTGTGATGTATTTTATATCAGGATTCTTTGATGAATTGAAAGTGTGAAAGTACAGCATTTATTTGAAATAGATACCATTTGTGACATTTTAAATGTTTTTACTGTCACTTTTTATCAATTTAATGCATCCTTGCTGAATAATATTAACTTAAAAAATAGATTAAAAAAAAAACGTACTGATCCCAACCACTTAAATAAAATAAATAACACTTTTCAAACACTTTTTCTGTTCGCTGTTACTGGCCCAAACTGGACAGGCAGGGATGATTAAATAAATATCAGTATTTTGTGGTTACATGAAACTGGGAAAGAACATTAAAAAATGGCACACTTCACCTTTAAACTGTACAGATAGAATCTGTGGCATGCTGTTGATTAAAGAAAATTACATAAAGTACAGTAATTTTGACTTCTCCCTCAGTTTTTACAAATCAGTGAAAGAAAAAAAAAAATATTTTTGAGATGGGGAGGAGGAACTGCTAATTATGTGTCCAAAGTAATTGCCACAGATACTGTCATGCTTTACAGTGAGTTGTACTTGACCTGGAATATTCCTTCAATATTATGTGTGCATCCATGTAGTAATTAAATAATTAGTTCAGGACACTTCATTTAGAACCAATTTGTGTATAGGACACTCAACCCTACATGTCACGCTGCACAGCATACTGAAATTAGTGACGCCTGACTGGTGATTTAATGGTGATTTTCTCTTTTCCATGCAGAGCTCAGGAATGGAGGAGACTGTTTGGGAGCAGTACACTGTGACTCTACAGCGGGTATGAAACTTATCTCTTTTACATGAACCTACTCAAACTAACCCACCCACTACAGGTTTCAGAGTCACATGTTTAGATATGTTGTAGAACAGCGGCTCGGCAGTGAACACATTTCACGTTTGTAACCAAAGAGGCCACATGCTGCACAGAGAGAGGATGGCCCTCTTAACAAAACTCCTCTAACATATAACAATAGCTGAGATGTCAGTGTGCTGGGTCCAGGAGAATATTAGCTTTAGGATTATTATTTTATCTGTATTATTATTTGGTAACATTATAATTGTGTCAATGCCACTTTTGAGTATTCATTTATTTCTATAAAAAAAGAACAAAAGTGTATGTATAGTCATTTAAAACGACAACAAAGACGAACAAACGAATGAAACGAAAAAACTAAAGAGGCTCACTCGAAATACTGGAGGCTCACTCTTTATTTATTGCAATTCATTTTAGTAAATGAACAGTGTGATCCGTTTCTTGTTCCCTTTATAATTATATCCACATGGACACATGCATGTATAAATGAACAGTAGATATCCCAAATAAGGTGTTTGCATGAGACACAATTGTCATATGCATGTACAGTAAACATGGACATTGTTACTAAGCACTTATTAGCATCAAAACACTTTGTGCTTGTGTTCTCCTTGTAGAAGTGCTTCAGCCTGTCAGATGAAGTTACCCCTCCCCCTCTCTCTTCCCATCTTGTCTTTCCTTCCTCCCATTCCTCTTTCCTCCAACATCATGCACAACAGGATGCGCATCTTTTATCTCCCGCGTGACAGATCGCAAGGGTTCACACACTATCCAAACACACACTGACATTATCACCACCATCTCATATCAGGCTCATCCTGGGAAAGCATCTCGGCTCTTTGACATGTCAGATCCCTGAGTTCAGATAAGAATTGTCTTGTCTTATCGCAAACATAAAAGGGAAGATATAAGCTTTTGGAAGTTTAAAAAAAAAAAACAGACTTAGAATGAGGACAAGTTTATATGGCGTATCATTATCAATAAGGACTTGACAGTGTGAGAGATTCACTCGCATTTGCGACTAAAAAGTGTGTAAAATGTATTTAGGAGCACATGTGTGTTTTTTTTTTTTTTTAAAGTCCCTCCGGTTCCTCGGTTTTATTCAATTTAAAGTCACAAAAAGCCTTAAATATCTTAAATGGTTGAAGTAACGTATTGATTATTTTTAAGAGGTCTTAATTTGGGGATGGAAAAACAGGAATCGCATTACAGCCTAATGTGATTTATTAAAAAAGGTGCAATGCAATGCGGCGCCGTTCCACGCTCTACAGCTCCCAGTCAGTGAATACTGCACATTTATGCTAATAGCATGCTTATGATGAATTACAATGTTTACTTTATGGTGTTCTTGTAATATGCTGTAGATGGCTGTAAGAGTGCATATTTTATCTTTTTTTGAATGAGCAGCCGGCAATAGTAAAGCATAGACACATTAAAATAAGGCCACATTTTTCATAAGTTTATTCCCTGGTTATTATTGATACTTTCCTGGTTATTATTATAAACTGTATCTGACAATTAATTCAACTTAAATTTAGCAATTTTTTTGTGGCACAATAATCTGTTTACTTAAAAGAAGTTTTATTTTATATATATATATATATACATGCACATACACAGATTGAACTGTGTGTTTATATATATATATATATAAAATATAAATAAATATATATATATTTGTGTCTATATATATATATATATATATATTATACACACACACACAGTTTGACGTAGGCCAATAAATGATTACATAATTACTAAATACAGTTCGAATCTTATTCTAATGAAATAAATAATTTTCCTTATAAATGTCTCCTTGTATCCCTTTAAGGAAAATGCATTTTTTGTTCAATTGTGCCCCTAAAGGGTTTTTAATGTCCTCATAAATTTCTCAACTTGGGAGCCCGGTCTATTTCATTATTTTGGTATACATTTACTCATGCCGGCGGTAATATTATACAAGCTTTTGGTTACCGCCTACCCCTAGAGTCAGTGTCAGTCTGCGCCATTGTCAGCCTCACTCGGTTTCACTCGTTGCTGTCAGGTTTTATCTCCAGCTTTAATTGGGCCTGAATATATTTGGAGCAGATTGCCAGATCAAGCCAGCGATACCCACTCATTAGACTGTTTATTCAGCGCTCCTCTGAGGCAGGTACAGCAGGTTGTTATTTGGCTAAGCAATGAGGTGGAACCATGTCTCCATTAGCTTTAGCGTGCAATGGCTTTCTGCAAAACCGCACTGTGGTGGCACGCAGTCAACGTTTATGAGAGATTTATTTTAAGAGCGCACGGACGTGAGTGTGTAACACCGCTGGCCGTTTGCATGCTTCTAAGAAGCAATATTAAACAGTACTGCTTTGGGCAGGCTAGCTGTGATGTATGACTATGGAAATGCATTAGTGCTACTTTCACACTGAAAGTGATTTCTCTCTCTTTCTTTTGCAGGACTCTAAAATGGGCTTTGGAATTGCTGTGTCCGGCGGCCGGGACAATCCAAACGTGGAGAGCGGAGAGACGTCCATCATCGTGTCGGACGTTCTGCCAGGAGGACCAGCCGATGGACTGCTCTTGTACGCTTCACTTGCCTTACTAATGCATACGCGTTGAGCGTATTGGTAAACCATTATTTTACACCAACATAGGCCGGTTAATAAGTATCGAGTTTTCACATGACATGAAATTAAAATTGACTCTGCTTACTGCCCTAATAAATGTCCTTGGTGTTATCGTGCGTGTTATATTAGCGCATGTTAATCAAAAGAGGAAAAAGTGTTGCTTTTCATAATCGTTTATCAATGTAATAACTTTATACATTTCAACAAACAGCTTATTTTTATTGAAATGTAACAGTAACACGGTCAGGGACTCTGATTCACGTCGTGCCTAACAACGCCCTTACATCCGTTACTTATTTACGATACAACACAGCCTCGAGGACCTTATTGCTTACATACTGTAGAATCGAATGTTGACTTTTGTTTTGTTTTGCTTGTTGACAGTGAGAATGACCGAGTGATACTGGTCAACGCCATCACCATGGATAACGTGCCTCATTCTTTTGCTGTGCAGTCACTTCGGAAATGTGGGAAAGTGGCCAAAATAGTGAGTATTTGTCAAGTTGACCTTTATGAGAGGCCTGCTAAAACAAGTTACTTTGGTTATTAGCATAGGTTAGCAGTGCCAAATGTTAACTTTTTTATTTTTAAGCGTCAATATTTGCCTTTTAAGGTATTATTTTTACCTTTTGAAGATTTAAAAAAAAATGTTTTAACCCACCACTCATGTCAAATACATTAGTTTCAAAATGAATATGAATATTATTTAATATTCTATGAATTAAATATTACAGATGTTACCTATAAAATCCAATCAACATCAAATACAAAAGGAATGTGAGATATAAATGTAATAACATTAATGCTTTACTCGGATACAATTTAAATGTGTTTGTTAAATTATTTTTAAGACTTGAGTTTACATTTTACGATTATTATTATTAAGAAAACAGATAAAAAGCAAAATCTGAAATCTGAAAACATTCGAATTTTTTTTTGCCATTTTTGACAATTTTAGATTGTCAGCCCAAGCGCTGTTTAAAGCGATACTCCACTGTTTTTGGAAATAGGCTCATTTTGCAACTCCCCCAGAGTTAAACAGTTGGGTTTTACTGTTTTCAAATCCATTCAGACAATTTTCTGATATTTAGAAGAATATCAGTAACCAGACAGTTTCTGGTCCCATTAACTTCCATAGTAGGAAAAAGAAAAGAAAAGTGGAGTATCCCTTTAAGTTCTGTTAGAAAACTAATACACATGCAGCATTCAAGTGAATGTACTGCAATCAATCCCTGCTTAAAGTATTTGTCATATAGTAAGATCAAGCTCTTATGTCCTTTTGATAACAGTAGGCTGATTGTAAAAAAGACTAATTATATTCATTCGCTCCCCACAGACTGTAAAGAGGCCACGCAAGGTGTCTGTCCTCAAGCGGCCCCCTTCCCCGAGTGTAGATAGCCGTGATTACAACATATCCAGCTATTATCCCGAGGACAACCGCAGTGTTCACAGTGACCCAGACTCTGATTACCCTCGGGGAAATGGCGGCCTGGGCTACCCCCGCGACAGAGAGCATGACCGCAGCCTCGACAAGAGCCGGATAGACTACCTCGATCCGGATTACCGCAGCCAGGACTACGACTCTCGGCGGGAACGAAGCAGAGGCAGGAGCACAGAGAGATCGCCCAGCTCTGACAGCGGCTACCGCAGGGACGGCAGTCGGGGACGGACACTGGAGCGTGGATCCAGCCCGGAGCCTCGCTATCATAAGCAGCAAAGTAGAGGCCGCGGTGGAGGAGGAAGCCCTGCCGGAAGCTACGGGAGGGACCAGGGCTATGACACGCGCAGGTATGACACCCGTTTGGATGACAAGATGATTAGGAGTCACAGCAGGGACCGGCTGCAGGATCACTCACCTTCACCCAGCAAAGAGCGGGACAGAGGAAGAGACCTTCAAAACTATGAGCCCCTGGAGCCGCCCATCAATGTGATGCTGGTGAAAAACAGGCCTAATGAAGGTGAGAACCTCGCTTGTAGATAATAGAGTTAGGTGACTGAAATGATTAGAAACGGTTTATTTTGAAATGGACATCTTTTGTCACATTACAAATGTCTTTACTGTAACTTTTGATCAATTTAATGCATCCTCGCTGAATAAAAGCATTAATGTCTAAACTTCATCTTACTGATGGCAAACTTTAAAACAGAGCCTTTTTTGTAGTTTATTAAAGGGGAGGTTTCTGAAATATGCTGTTGTTCAATGTTGATATTTGAAATCAACACAAACAAACACACCCCTTATTCAATGCTTCTTCATAGGCGTTATTAAAGGAAATACTCAGTGTGAATCAATGTTTACAGTAAACATATTTTCTCAAGTTCATATATTCTCATGCAATTAACCTTTGTGTCAACTGTTTGTGGCAACTTTCTGGAAAGCAGTTGAACCATCCACTATTTTTTTTTTTTTATTATTTAAAATGTAAGGATGCACAATTATTTTAATTAAACACACAATATGGCCTTTTTTTTAGCTACAATATTAAACTTCAAAAAAGCTTAATGAATACACCACCGTTCCAAAGTTTGGGGTCTGTACGATTTAGACAACAAGAAAAATTAAGCAAATTTTATTCAGCAATGACACAAAAGTGACATTAAAGAAAAGAAATGTAAAAAAACACACACAAAAAAATCATGGTTTCAACAAAAATATGAAGCAGAAAAGCATTTTTCAACATTGATAATAATAAATGTTTCTTGAGCAGCAAACCAGCATATTAGAATGATTTCTGAAGGATCATGTGACACTGAAGACTGGAGTATTGATGCTAAAAAATTCAGATTTTAAATCACAGGAATAAAATAATTTTTTAAATATATTAAAATAGAAAACAAATATTTTTAAATTGTAACATTCATGTCTTCATTTAGTTTCATTATTAGTCTTCATTTAATTAGTCTTCATGTTGCTCTGCACAGTCCAGTATAGTTTGTGAGACCCGGGACCCCATCCTTCAATAGCAGCCTCTTTCCAAAACGGCATTATATTGTGAAATGTTCACTAAATAATCCATGCTAAAATGTGCGGCAAAACCGTAACATCATATATTTTAATAGTTCATCAATCATTTTTATCTCAATAGTGTAAAATATGGCATATGATCCCTTTACAGCTGCAGAGCCTTTATTCCTGCAGTAGAGATGAGGTCAGATGCTCCGGAAATTACACACAACATAAAAATACCATCTGAGCTTCACACACGTGAACAGGGCAGCTGGCTCTCTCTCTGTCCTATTGTAATTCATTCTGTAAACTCATTCTGTTTTCTCCATACATCCATCCTAAAAAAAATGTTGTCCTCAGTAGATTTTGATGATATTTTAATCTGATTTATTTATGATGGCTCTGTCTGGAGATAGATTTCAGAGGGGGTACATTCTTGTGACTTCACATAAAGCGGTCCGTCTCTTCCGATTTCCTCACCAGCTGCTCATAACCCTCAGCTCAGAAGGGCAAAGCGCGTGGCGCTGTTTATTACCAGATTATGCCTTAGTTTGGGAAACAGGAAACGTTTTTCTTTAGAATAATATTTAAACCAAAAAATGTTCATCGTATTTAGTTCTGTTACCGGTTCTTGAGCGCTCAGAGCTCTGATTCTGCCTGTCGGATCGATATTCCATATTTGATTGACAGCTGGAGGGATTGCTGAGTGCTTAAAAGGGTCAAGGTCATCATGGTTGTTAGGTTCATGTTAGCGTTGCTGAACAAAACCAATGTTTCATTGTGTTTCGTTTTAGAGTATGGCCTCCGGCTGGGCAGCCAGATCTTCATCAAAGAGATGACCGGCACTGGATTGGCTGCCAGAGATGGAAATCTCCAGGAGGGCGACATCATTCTCAAGGTTCCTATAAGACTCTTCACACAACAGCCATATTCACACTTGAAATCTATCACAACCCAGTAATTACTAGAACAACAGTAGCTTTACTGTAACAGTAACAGTAGCTTTTGTGTTTAATATTTCATTGTTGATTTTGTTTACTAGAACTATATATCTTAATAAAATCAAGTTAATAATAAAATATAAATATTAGAGGAAAACAGTTAACTTGAAAAAAAAAACTTAAATGACAAATAGAATAGTGAAATGAAATGTTTTACTTCAAGTACTAAATTAGTAAAAGCTATATTGAAATATTAAAAAAAAAACATATGACAAAAAAAAAAAATTACAATTAAAACTGGCCATGTAAAAATAAAAGCCAATTTAAAATTTTATTTAAATACTATAATAGTAAAACAGTAAATACATAATACAAAAAAAAAATCTGCACATCTTTGCTGATGGGTAATATGTTCGTGATTTCACACGATTTAAAGACAATGACATACACCCAATTTATGAAATTAATTTTTTTTTATATTTTACAGTACATTTTAAGTAATTTTACTTAATATTTATGTATCTAATTAACTGTAAAATAATAATATGATATTAAATAATATATTTTAAATTTACTCTAGTTTTTGACATTAATTGTATTAGTAAATGCTGTGACAGTACCAAGGGAGATAATAAATCATTATGATTTATGTTTTTATCGTGGAAAATATCTGCTGATTTATCAACCTTGTCAATGTATGTATATATAGTTGGGGTGACTGTTCGCACACCTCCACCAAAATGGCATTCAAAACTCAAGCCTTTTGACATCAGACTCATGTCGTAGCACCATAGCGTTATAAAAGCTTAAACCATTAAAGGGGTCATGAACTGGCTTTTTAAATTTTATTATATTGTTGTTTGAGGTCAACTTATGACATTCGCTTGGTTTTTACATTAAAAAACATCAAAATTAATAAGTAATTGACTATTTTTTACCCTTGTTTTGAGCCTAGCTCAAAAATGCTCTGTTTTTATGGGCGTCGTCTAATGTGTGGATTGGTGGGCGGGGCTAAACCGGCCGTGTTGAAGCAGGCGGGGGTGATGTTTTATCCTCTTTGACGTCATACAAAACGAGTTGTTTGCTAAGGCTGGTGTCAATAAAAGCTTTTATTGGACTAGCAAGGACGTTTTCAGTTCTGAAATTTACAGGATATTCTTATAATATGATGTCCTCTTAGATGTCAAAAGCTTTAGGAAAATTTGATTTCTCAGTTCATCACCCCTTTAACGTTACATGTTTTGTTTTTTCCAGATCAACGGAACGGTGACCGAGAACCTCTCGCTGAGTGACGCCGGCAAGCTGATTGAGAAATCACGGGGCAAGCTGCAACTGGTGGTGCAAAGAGACCATCGTCAGGTCCTGGTGCGCATCCCTGCCCTGGCAGACAGCGACTCGGAGCCTGACGGTAAGTTTCTTCTCTCATGCAGCATCGGTCCGTAGACTAGTCTCCATTACAGCGCTTCCTGAGCCGTGGTGCTCACCCTCTGGCTGTTTGCTCTCTAACTCCACACTTTAATTAAAAGCAGATAGCATGAATTGGCTCTGATAAATCAGATTAGTAATATCATGTACACATTCACCAGGCACTGAGGCTGTAATAAATTACAGTTAATTATGCGAATCACTATTAATAGACTCGAAATGAGTGTCGAAGCACAAAACACAATTTGTCACCGTCTGTGTCAGAGCATGGTTATCATCCACTGGCACAATTTGAACTATATGCCATGGATTTATTAAATCTGGTCCTCTACACAGAGATGATACTGTTATGGAGTCGGACATGGGTTATGGTTATAGATTGATAGTACAAGTATATTTAACAGGAACACACAGTCATTTAGAAATTACAAGACTGTTTTGTTTTTAGCAAAGAGCTGAGATTTACTGACTCCATATTATATACCTGCTATTATCATCCGTCTCGGATTATCTGAGCACTAGTGGACCACATAAGAGACAGTATAAGGACACAACCCGTTTGTAGAAAAATGAATGGGAGGAATCGCAACACTCAATATGGTAGCTGAGTTAAAGGAAGTCCTTTCTGATAAAAGATACAAAGGCTCCACATATTACTTTTTTATTCCAGAGAGCACATACAAATAGTGTTGTTGTTTTTTGCATGATTAAAAAATACTTTTATACTTACTTTTATACTTTTAAAACAATGAGTGGTAGATACAGCTTTTAAAGAAAATGTACATCAGATTGAAAAGTAGAAGCCATAACATATAATTTATTATAATTCACATGTATACTGTTCACTGTATAAATTTATAAATGTGTATATGTGTATATATTTATATATATTTATATATATATATATATATATTATTTAATCAATTTAAATCATAAATTAACTATTATAATAAATTAATTTAAAGAAAAAAGGGGTATGATTTTTTTTAAAATATTTTTTTATATACATTTAAAAAATATATTTTTTTTTTATTATTTATTTATTTATTTATTTTTAAGTGCATGGACATAAATGGATGTTAATAGCAGGTATCTTAACCTTTCTATCAGATACATAGGCACTTAAAACACAATGAATATTTTAACACCAGAAAGATGCGCTCACCTGAGAAAAAGCAAACCGCTTACAACAGAAATGCTATTTTTGTGTTCTCTTTTTACAGATAATACAGATATGTCATACTTTTAGCTGATGGACCGCTGAGACACAACATAAAGTCTGGTTGCCTTTAATCTTTAATCATGACTGTGCCTCAACAAACCTGTAAAACTTTCACACTGTGCTCTTATGTTTAATGCTAACCTCCTTTTTTAATACCGTCTTTAACAATAAATAAGTCTGCTCAATGTTCTGTCTGTGTGGTGGTGACTTATTTATCATAAAAGAGAAACCGTGTCTGGAAGGATGACAGTCTCTCGGATGCTATTTCATACTCTTCAGCTGTTGTTAGGGTGGGACAGCTGGATATCGTATGGCTTTTACAGATCTACCATCCTCAAGGTATTAAATGCAGGTGGAAGTAAATTTCAGTACAGAAAAAGCGTCCGCTTGCAAAGGGGGGCAGGGCAGAACAGCTAAATGCATTTCCATTTCATGTTTGCATTCATCGGCAGTGGAACATGAGTCACTGTATGCATTGTGTATGCTGCTTCGTGCCGGTTGGAGAAGTTAAATTAAGATGTGATTTACACCCTGCCATAAAAATGCAGTTCATTGCCTCTTGCGCACCATTGTGCACTACTTTTCATTTTGACTAGATGATATGATAGCCGGCTTTCAGCTATTTCCTCATTTTTATTTTTCATTGTATTCAAGAAGCTGTGACTTTGTAGTGTAGCATGCTTGAACACGTTGAACTTTGCTGTCGTAAATCAGCACTGTCCCCTGTGTCTTTATCTTCAATTAGTTTTGTATGCAATAGGATGTCACAGTCACCCCTGCATGTGTTTCATTGTTCTATGTAAATTCAGGTAATTGTGTTTAAAGACAACATGACGGCAATGGAATTCGCAATGCATTTGACTTTCATAATGCAGCATATTTCTATGTAAAACAGTATATTCAATGGGAAATTGACTGTGTGCTGTGGGATTTGAATGAATTGTTATGGAGGAGGAGGAAAGTATTACATTTTTGAAAATTGTTGCGAAAGTATATTTTTACTTTTTAGGAAATAAAATAAGGAGAAAAAAAGGACATGTTACAAAAGTAAATAGTTAAATCTTTAATATGTTGTCTTTTAACACATGTACTGTGTAAGTGCCATTTGTTTATTCTTAGTCACTAGTAGGTCTGGGCGATATAATAGGAAACACTCTTAATATACCACTACTATGTTACAGGTGAAATAAAATTGTCATATTAAAAATATTTTCATAATATTTTGAATGTTTTATTATCATTTAATTTTTAAAACAATATAATCTGTCCATTTTTATACTTTTTTTATACTATTAAATATAGTTATTTTTATGTCTAAGTGTCAGTATTATTTATATAAAATATAATGATATCAAGAAATGTGTTTATTTATATATATATATATATATATATTAGGTACAGTGCTTAATGTTTGTTCTTAATGTTAGTTAAAATGAATCTTTGTTGTTTTTAATTAATAAAAACATATTCATTGTTAGTTCATGTTAGTTCAGAGCATTAAATATTAACAGATACAACTTTTGATTTCAATAACGTATTAGTAAATATTGAAATTAACATGAACTTTGATTAATAAATGCTTTGAGTTATGCAAAATGAGTTATTTTTGTTGTTAGTCCATGTTAACTATAATGTTAACATCTGGAAACCTTTTTGTAAAGTTTTAATCTATTGTATACACACACAAATATATATAAAGTGTTTCCCCCAGAATATTGCAATATCGCCCAGCCCTGGGTCTAGCTAGCCTTTGCATGTACAGTATGTGTCTGTGTGTTTGCTCTCTTTCATTCTCTCTGTTGCTCTGCACGTGTTGTCACAGTAGCGCTGCGGATAATGCTGTTTGGGGTTGTAGTCAGGGAGTATACAGCAGCTGTGTCTACTCTGTGGTCTGTCCTCCCCCTCGTAAGAGACAGACTGTAATTTCATCCCCACCCAACAGATGGAAACACGCCTGGAAAACACCAGCTCCCTGATCCTCCTGATATTCTCCCGAATCTGTGTTTGCATGCGACTAATAATCCACAAATAATCTGACCAATAGCCCATCGGAATGAAAATCCCTCAAGTACAGAACAGGGGGAAAAAAATCAATTTCAGCTTGATCTGAATAAATTAAGAGATTGGTTTTCCATCTGATTTTTCACTTAAATAAATGTATGGGATAATTTTAGATATGTTAAGATATGTCACTCTAAGGTGAGATACTAAATCTACTGGTATTTTCTTCTTTAATCATCTGACAGAACTCGCTTCTTGTTCTTAAGATAACGTGACACTTGATAACGCTCTTGAACGGCGTGCTCAGAGTTCAGAACAAATGCAACAGGCATGTAAACATTTTAATTTTGCAGCAGATTTTAGGGACCATAACATTACATTTGGAGTCTATCGTCAGATTGATTTTAAATTGGATCAAGGACAATTTGTGCATGTAGACATAGAGGATAAAAGTCACTCGTTTAATTTCACAAAAAAAGAAGCTTTTTAGCTCAAAATTAGTATTTGAACAATTTCTAGTTGTCAATTGTTAGTTGTGTGTGTGTATAAAATACTTCTTATTTTTTTGTATTTTAAATATTGGAGAATATTACATATTTTTGATTATTATAAAGAAATTATTTTATATAAAATAATTATTTTTTAAAATTATTAATATTATTATATTTTTGATTTTTAAAAATAAATATAATAATAAATAAATTGATTTTTAAAAACTTTTCCACTTTTTCGTGTTTTGGTGGTTTTAAATATTCAAAAACGATGAAAAATTCTGTTTATTTTCATGTTTGAATCCCAAATTTCACTGTTTCAGACTTTTTGACCCCACTGTAGTATCAAACATCTGTATCACTTGCAGATTTCTGCCCTTCCTCAGTAAAAAATGTTAGCAATTTTTTTTTTAACACTGTATCTACAGCAGTGCTGGGATCATATTTGTGTCTGTTTACACTGAGCTCTGAAGCAGGTGGGCGGAAGTGTCTTTGTTACGGATGGAGTGTGTTGTAGATTTGCAGGACAGGCATGGCGTCCCGCCCACCAGCGGCGCTCAGAAGAGCGAGAGGAGTTCTGTTAATGCACTGGACATGCACTTAGATCACCAGCAGACCACACAGTAACTCTTTTCTTTTTCCCCGGCCGTCACTACTTCTGTCTTGCTTTCTCTTTCAGGGCGATGCTTCACTTTCCTTGCTCTGCGTCTTGGTGGTTTTACATGTTATCAAATAATTCTTAACTTCCCTGGACAACGTAGAGCTCTAAAATGAGAAATTATAGGAGTAGTTCACCCTCATTTCGATATAAAAGACTTTCTTTCTTTTGTGTCGCGAAATGTTTAATACATTCTACACTGTAAAAAATATTGTTGGTTTAACTTAAAAAAATTAAGTAACTTGGTTGCCTTAAAATTTTAAGTTCATTCAAATGGAAAAAGTGAGTTAATACAATGAAGGAGATTGATTTAATCATCAGAAACTCAAAATGATATGCTATCTGAACTAAATAAATTAAGTTGTTTTGACAAAAGAACACATGTTGTGATTACAAATCATGAAAATATATTTGTTTACAGTGTATACAACAGTGACAATGATACAATAAAACATAAAAAAGTAGTTCATATGAGTCAGACCAAGACACGAATTGGCCATTGTTTCACTGACTGACTGTTGCAACGATTAGTTACCCACTCGAAACTGATTGAGTAACGACGTCTTCAAAATCTTTTTTCACTGAAGAAAGTCAGTCGTACAGGTTTAGAATGACTCGAGTTTGAGTAAATGATGGCAGAATTTCCGTTTTTATTTATTTTCTGTTTTTGGGGGGTGAACTGTTCCTTTTAACTATCAAAGTATCTTTAATGTATGCAAGCACTAGCTGCTTTTGCACACGTCTCTGCTCTCCAAGGCAGTTGCTGTACTGTAGATGTCACTTCCTGTCTGTCCTTTTTCTCTACCTTTCTCAGGGTGTTCAGTTCCTAAAGATTAATCACGCCTGTCCAACACACTTTCTGCCTCTGTATAACACTGCTATTAGTCTCTTCATGAAAGCTTCATCAAATTCTGGACATTTGAGTCATGTTGGTATTGTAAATCACCATGATTTGGGTCAAAAAGGCATGGATATCCTGTGGTCAAAATCACAGAATCCTAAATGATTGTTATAACGGGGCAGATCTTGGCAAATTAACACCAAGTCGACAGTAACATGGTGGTTCGTTCTCTGTGGTTGTGGGTCCATTTAATTCTGTCTCTTCTGGGCCTCGTCTCTTTTCTGTCCAGAACTAAAGGAAGGAAAGTCCTTCGCTTCTAATTGTTGACTTTTGTTTCTTTCAGATATTTCTGAGATGGAGTCTTACCATTCCTACTCACCTCAAGATGACCAAAGGTCACGTCAATCTGACCTTTCCTCACACTCTTCTAACGACGCAGCGCGAGAGAATGCCAGGTGCGCACAGCTTAAAGATCAGCTCTAGATATTTTCAACACACGTGATATCGATAATACAGTAGCTCTAAAAAGTATTTGGACATTTAAAGTAGGGCATCGGAATGAAAAATAAAAATAAATATATAATAATATATAAAAATAAATATATATATATATATATATACACACACACATGCATGTATATGTTTAAGAAAAATGTGTGTATCAAATATTTATATTTATGGATAATATTAATTTTGTATAAATGTATGTAAAGTATATACATGCAAATATTTACATTGTTTATTAAATATATACATGCATGTTTGTGTATATTTCTATATACAAAATCATTATACACACTACACACACACACATATATTATGTAAACACAAACTTTTATTTTGGATACGATTAATTTAATCGATTAATTTAATGGGATAGTTCACCAAAACTAGAAAATTCTCAAAGATATTTTTGTAAAATGTCTCCTGTGTTTTTTTATCCAGCCAATGAAATTCAAATCACCTTTATTCATATAGCACTTCATACAATACAGAGCTTCGAAATAATAAACTGGCCGATAATGATGCAAACTTCATACAGAATGAGATTCATTTCAATTCTGCTGTAAAGGCATTAGTGTAATTAAGTATTGTTTGTTAAATTAATAATTGCATCTTCTGCAATTACATGAGTGTGAGTGATTTTTGATGTAGAGCCTCGACTTTTGTGATATCAACTTAGACATGGTTTTAGAGTCCATATAATTAAAAAAAATATATATCTATTTTGTAAAAAATGCTTAAAAAGTTATTAAATTACAAAGCATCAAACTAAGTGGCATATTTTTTTAAAGACCTTTTAATTCACCTTTCAGTCAGAATATTTCAGAAAGAGTTATTTTTTAGCCGAAGCACTCTAATATTAGTGGAATATGTATATTTTCAGTCAGAAACTGTCAGATTAAATCTGCGATTTATCTGTTGTTGTATTTATTTTTAGGGAGGAGCCTCAGAGCAGACTTGCAAAGCCCGTTGTAACATCCTCTCCTTACAAAACTCCTGAGGAGCCGCTTCCAGTCCAGGAGGAGAGAGCAGAACCTCAAGAAGAAGAGCCGCCACCACCACCACCCCGTAGGAACATGATTCTCTGTATATCCACCACAGTTTGATAGTAGAAAAAGACCTAAACTTTTGGTTTATAGATGAATTATGGTTTGATACCCTCTGGCGGGGCATTAGCAATACTTGTCAGTTGTCAAATTGTTTCAGATGCCATTAAACTGATGCCAAGTAATGTTTTATTCAATGTGCAGCAGCATTAAAGACGACACCCAAGATCTTGCTGAGACCGAGCCCAGAGGACGAGGCCATTTATGGGTGAGTGGATGCTGTGAATAACCCTCAGGTTCAACCCTCCTCACGCATGATCTTATTCACTGAACTAAGAGCTTATTCACTAGCTAAAAACCTGAGGACTCACTGAGGGCTGAGTTTAGATAGGGCTGGAGTTCAACCACCACACACTCATCTCACACACACACTCTAACATTAGTAGGGCTGCTGGATTATGGCAAAAATCATAATTTCAATATTGTAATCACGATTATTTAGCATGATTATGAGTGGCAGTGTGCAGTGTTGGGAAAGTTTACATTGTACATGAACTAGTTCAAAGTTCAGTTTTAAAATGAACTAGTTCATTCATAGTTCTTTTTCTCCATATGTTGCGAGCTTTTTATATCTCATACAACCACAGACAACAATTATTTTATCAACAGGCAAAGTTTGCACAGAAATGTAAGATTTTTCCCATCCTCACCGACCTCGTCATAAAATCTGTTTAAATGATCATCCGACGCCTCCTCGCTCGCTGCTTTGTCGACGCCAGCCGCAGTGCGACACTGGTGTCTTGTGTTGCCAGATTGGGTGTTGTTTCGCTACATTTTAAGGCCTACATTCAAAACCGTAGATGAGTAATTTACTTAACAATAGCCATATACAGTATATATCACTTATCTATTTATTGGAAATAAGGTTGCTGTGATATCTAAATTTTAAAAACCAGTGTAATTTCACAATTCTTGATTTTTCTTCTATTTTCTCCCAACAGTTTTCTTCAAAAAGACATAATCGACTGGGTTTTGCCCAGCATTTCCATATTTTTGCATGTATTTCGCCATTTAGGAACGGAATAAGGCATAATAATTGTTTTATTTCAATTATTGTATTTTCATAATCGCCGAAATCGAAAATCAATTATGATTAATCGCACAGCCCTTTATACAGACCAACGCTCCAAAGCTCCAGCGTGCTTGTTTGTCTGTAGCTGTTTGTTTTTATATGTGTTTTTTTAGTAACAGTTAACAGTTAAAGGGTTAGTTCACCCAAAAATGAAAATTAAGTCATTAATTACTCACCCCCATGCTGTACCAACCCCGTAAGACCTTCGTTCGTCTTCGGAACACAAATGAAGATATTTTTGATTAAATTTGAGAGCTGTATAACTACCACATTGGCTCCTAAGGGACTGCCTCTTGACGGCCCAAAAGATCAATGAAGAAAATGTTTAAATATCCCAAGTGACTACCGTGGCTCAACTATATGTTTATCAAGCGACGCGAATACTTTTTGTGCGAAAAAACAAACAAAAATAACGAGTTTATTCGACTATTTCTTTTCTTCCTTGTAGGCCAGAACGAGACTTCCTTATAGATTTCCACGACGCATGCGCGAGAATTGCGATCTGCTCACACCAGCTTACACTACTTCAGATCGCAATTCTCGCGCATGCGTCGTGGAAATCTATAAGGAAGTCTCGTTCTGGCCTACAAGGAAGAAAAGAAATAGTCGAATAAACTCGTTATTTTTGTTTGTTTTTTCGCACAAAAAGTATTCGCGTCGCTTGATAAACATATAGTTGAGCCACGGTAGTCACTTGGGATATTTAAACATTTTCTTCATTGACTTTTTGGGCCGTCAAGAGGCAGTCCCTTAGGAGCCAATGTGGTAGTTATACAGCTCTCAAATTTAATCAAAAATATCTTCATTTGTGTTCCGAAGACGAACGAAGGTCTTACGGGGTTGGTACAGCATGGGGGTGAGTAATTAATGACTTAATTTTCATTTTTGGGTGAACTAACCCTTTAAAAAAAACATTCTTATTTTATTTGTTATTATTATTATTATTAATTTATATTAAAAAAGATTGATTTTTAAAGAGGACCTATTATGCTTTTTCACATTTTCAACTTTCTCTAGTGTGTAATGTTGCTGTTTGAGCATGAAAAAAGTTCATTAACTTCCTCAAAGTTACAAATCATAAAGTCACTCCAGAGGGAGTTATTCTCTATATCACTAAGCACTGTTTCTGAACTCCTTGAAACGCCTCGAATGTAGTCATGAGTTTTCTTCTGGAAACGTGCGACTCAATATTTCCACTTTTCGGAAGGAGAGCTTTCATAGGCTACGACTGGACTGTCAGTCCAAATTTTTTTTTTTTGCATATCCTATTGAAATCCTATCAGATTTAACAAGTGTGAAAGGCCAAAAATCACATGAAATGCATTTTTTTTTTTTTATTCATGATATGTTGGTTGAAATCCTGTTCTAATTGAATTTCTGGAAATCTGTTTCAGTCGGACTGAAATCTGTTTTAGTCGGACCGTACAAAATCCTGAGTGGTTTTGTATGGTTTATGTGACTCTCACACCACGTAAAATCTAAAATTTAGACGCTGTTATAGAAAACATGCTGACAGTTGCTGTAGAAACAAGATTGTGTTGTTGCAAACTGCCTGATGAGCAGAAAATGACAATATAACAGAGACATGGAATAATGCCACGCATACCAGCCTCAGTTTCTGCCGCTGCCTCTGAAGACGCAGTAGTCCAGCACAGAGGATACATATGTCATGTTGTAAATTAGACAACATCTGTATTGCACACCCCTCCATTTTGCGGTGGTTGTTTTTGGTGTACCAACGTAACATCATTGCCATAGAAACCAATGCAGATATTCCGGAAAACAAAAGAGCGGCATCGACACACAAATCGGATCTGAACAGTTGAGATACACAATGTGGACGTCAATAATTTTTGTTCAGATTCCAATCGATACATAATCAGATTTGGAGTGACAGTATGAACGTAGACAAAGAGACAGGATCTAAACAGTGTGTTGCTGACAGTCTGTGAAGAGAGATGCTGCAACAATATAAAATAATGTGTTATTTGAACATTCAAGCATGAAAGCTGGTTCTCATAGTCCCCAAAAACAAAATCAAGACTTTGTAATGGCATAATATGGAATTTTGAGGTGAACTATCCGTTTAAACGGTCACACTGGTGGAAGAGCGGAGAGGAAGACAAAGCACAGAAAGTGAAACCGAGATGGGGGGTCATCTGCATCACAGCCTCACAGACGAGGTGGATCCTGCTGCAATCTCTCTCTCTCTCTCTGTTTTAATCATCCTCTCCGTCAGCTCCTCCATATTCATGAGGAAGAGGCAGTCTGCTGCGTCTCGTATCCACTGGGAGAGGTTATTTTCGTGTCCTGCACTTGCTTACAGAGACGCTTTGCTTTAAGACCACAGACAAGTGTTTGTTTTTACCTGAACACAGGATGAGAGAGAGCAGGGGAAAACAAGACATGACAGTGCATTTAGTATTTAGTGTGTTTGGAAAGGATGAATGGAAATTGGGAAATTAAGCCTCAATATGTTTTTTCCAAAGATCTTATTTGGGGGTCTTTCTATTAAACAGGTTCCTGTTGCATTTCTTGAATTAACATTTTTATCAGACAAAGTATGATTGCACAATCTCAAACTAAACTAATTAAAATGTCTATTTTGGGTCTTAAAAGGGAACTTAATGCCCTTTGTAACATTATTAATGTTTTTACTGTCACTTTTGATCAGTCTAATGCATCCTCCTGAATAAAAGTACACATTGCTTTGAAAAAATGTAAATCTTACTGACCTCAAACTTTGAAAAGTAGTGTGTTGGCAGTTGTGATTAACATACATACACATTTGGAGTCTGTCTGCATGCAGTGGTTTATTAATATAATTCAAATATATATATATATAGTGTATATATGAATTATTAAAATGAATCATATACATTAAGATGTTAGCAAATGCCTTACCCTCCCTCTCTTTTTTTAGGCCCAACACGGTGATGGTGAGCTTTCAGAAAGGAGAGAGTGTTGGACTGAGGTTGGCTGGAGGAAATGATGTGGGAATATTCATAGCAGGAGTGCAGGACGGCAGTCCGGCTGAAGAGGAAGGTCTCCGCGTAGGGGATCAGATCATGAAGGTACAAAATCAAGATTTCCATTGACGTCATGGCTTACTAATGTTCAGATCGTTTTAGTGGCCTTCTTGTTTTTCACGAATCAGAATATAGCATCATTATTAATAATAACATGTTTTATTCAAGGAGTTGTAAGAAAGTGGCAGCCATTGAACACTACTTAAGGTTCACACTATTAGTTGAGGTTTTCTGCATCATAAACAACTGTAGTTTAATTATTTATGACCATTTTCCATGCTGTCTTCAAACCTTAGAATAAAACAAGCTGTTTTTGTTACTGTATCTTTAAATCTTGTGAATATAAATAATATTTCTCATGATTAGCTAACCTCGTTATGCAGAAAACGCTTAGGGTGATTGGGGAGATAGCTTTATGTATATACATTTTCCAAGATCATTTTAGGCGAAGAGAATGTGCTTTGAATTTGATTTGCATATGCCACATTTCCTTTTCAACTGTATGTGTGTGTTATCTGTCTCTCCCTAAAGGTGAATAACGTTGACTTTCGGGGCATTGTGCGAGAGGAGGCCGTGCTGTTCCTGCTGGAGATCCCACGGGGTGAGGTCGTGACCATTTTGGCACAGAATAAAACTGAGGGTGAGAGCAAGAGAAGATTAACCACACAAAAACACAGTTTTAGTTTTATCTTAGTCTTATTAATGTTTTGAATCATGTTTTTATTTTTATATTTTTCATATTAATTTTAGTTTATTTTTACTGTATATGTATTTAGAATTTTATTCGTTTATATATATATATATATATATATATATATATATATTGCTATTTAGGTTTAATTTATTTTCACTTCCATTTTAGTTTTCATTATTATTCTTAATAATTATAGGCCTGGTTTCACAGACAGGGCTTAGATAAAGCCTGGATTATTAAACCATACATTTGTGTATGGTGGTGTATGGTTTGTGTACTGTGTGAACAGGCCCTGAAGTGCTCTTTCTTCATTCTTTCCTTCCCCCTATACACACAAAGCCTGTCGAGAGGCCTCGGCTTGTTGCTCATCACTACAAAACCAGTTGTAGCCAGTTTTGGCTCTTCCAGGGCACGCACTTGTACAAACATGAAAAAATCTTGATTTTCATGTTTGTTCTCTTGCCAGTAATGTGAGGAAGTAAATGAACCCCTGTGTTGAATGTTTATTGGTTCAACCCCAGTAGAGAAACTTTCAGAAAAGTCAAACCAAAAACAAATTCCTAATCCCATCATAATACGGCGGGACGTGAGCAGTGACCCCTACTGTTGGAACTGACACTACTCTCTCTGCTCTATCTCTCCTTTTCTGCTGTCATGCCATCCTTCCAGCTCATTCACTCCCTGTCTTCATGTCTATTTCTCTCATTCCGCCTCTCCTCTCCTCGGTGTGGATATCTCATGGGAAAGCGAGGACTGGCACTGTCAGGGGTTGAAGCTCATTTGGTCTGAGGCGAGTCAGATGTGGTGTCAGAGCTTTAATCAAGACGGCACCACTAGAGGAACTCTGACCGCTGCTCATTTTATCCTTAAATGACACTGAATCACCCACTGAAAAGGAAATTCATTTACAGCAGAATTAATTTACAGCATTACTTTTGGAGAGAGTGAGAGATTGGTAGACTGAAAATCACGTTTAATTAATTCATATATTTATTTTTTCTATTTCATGTTTGTGTTTTTTTATTTTTACCTATCGATTTGAATTTTATTACTATTTTATACATTTTTGTCTATTTATTTATCATATCTATTTATAATTGATCTATTAATTTTATTTATATTTTATTATCTTATATATTTTATAGTATGTTTATTTATGTATGTTTTATTTTGACAGAACCTTTTATTTATTCATTTTTATATATTTTGTGTATCTCTTTATTTATATATCATTTGTACATTTATGTACTTTTTATTTTTATAGAACCTTTTGATATTTACTCATTTATTTATTTATTATTTATATTTTTTTTCATTATTTTGTATTAGTCTCATTCTTCTGATGCATATTGCAATTACTTGCACTTTAAATGAATCCCGAAGCATGTTTGGGAGCTTATGTCTCTGTGTTTGTGTCCTAGTTTATGAAGACATCTTGGTATCCGGTCGAGGGGACTCGTTTTTTATCCGGACCCATTTTGAGTATGAGAAGGAGCTCCCTCAGTGTCTCGCCTTCTCCCGGGGGGAGATCCTCAAGGTGGTGGACACCTTATACGACGGCAAACTGGGAAACTGGCTTGCCATCCGCTTGGGCAAATTCAACCAGCTGCTGGAGAAGGGCATCATTCCCAACAAGAGCAGGTGAGAACGGAAAAAGATGGACAATATTTGCCTGAGATGAAAAGCTATATATGTCAAACTATGCCTAAGAAACCTAGAAATAGCGCAAACATTGAATTTAATTATTTCAATTGCTTTTGTATATAGGACAAAACCCGATAGCAGACTTTGCACAAATCAACACAAAAGAAGTCTATAACGTTCTAGCTCTCTCTTTTTCTACTCATAACCCTTGCTCCTGTGCCGATCAGAGCGGAGCAGATGGCAAATGTCCAGAACACACATAAAGGCTCGGGAAGTGACAGAGCCGACTTCTGGAGACTACGTGGACAGAGGGCGGCCAAGAAGAAAGACCTGCGGAAGAGCCGAGAGGAAAATTCTGCTGCTGTCGCCACACGATTCCCTGCCTATGAGAGGGTGGTGCTGAGAGAAGGTGTGTGTACATGAAGAGTTCAGATGCAAAAGCCTCTAAGTGCCATTTGAAATTTTCTTCTAGAATGATCATTTTTATCAAGCTTGTATATTTAAGTTCAGTGATTTCACTTAAATGGCAATGATGATTACCTATTAGTTGTTATTTAAGTGAAATTACTGAACTTAAATATACAAGTTTGATAAAAAATCATTATTAAAGAAGAAAATTTCAAATGGCATTTAGAGGCTTTTGCATCTGAACTCTTCACATATAGTATATAGGACTGTCAGTTAAATACATTATTTACGCAAACCCATTATAACTCGATTAGTTTTTTTATTGCGAGATTAACGGTCCTTTGGGTTTTTTTGCAACATGCTTAGCGCTGAGCTATGAAACCCATTCATTTCAATTGCTTGCTCCGCTCGAGGACGTTTTGGTGCTTCGTCCACTTTTAAAAAGTTGTTAAATGGTCCCATTGACAAGACCAAAGTGTTCTTTGTGAACTTGAGCTATCATCATCACAGCACGTCCAGTCTGAAATACCACTTGATGGCCAAGCACACACACACACACACACACACACACACACAGCTAATGCGAATTCTCGGACCCCTCGTCAATATCAGGACCTCGTCAGTATTTCTTTCACCCTTTTATTGATGGACAGTGTTACATTGTGTGAGAGATTATTTGCTCCAAGTAGGGCTGGGCGATATATCGAATATGTACGATGTATCGTTATATTTTTTGAAACGATATGGAATGAGGCAATACCGTTTATATCGATACAGTAGTTTGAGATGAGCACATCTGAAAAATAGCGGAGTTTGCAGTGTGAGCTGCTGCAGTGAAAGTAGCTAGGCTACGTAGTACAATTTGTCCTAAACATGACACAAGCTTATATTAATTGCGTCAAAATCACTTTGATATAGTTAACAAGTTTAAGGCAGCTTGCCGCCCTGTCAAATGCTCTGACAGACACTGTTGCTGACTGACAGATATACTTGCGCTGTTTAATGCGTTTGAGTGGTGCTTTCCTCAGTGCTCAACTTACATTTCACATATTCTCCATCTGTAAATGTTAGAAAGTAAAGCAAATATGTCCATTTCACAACAAATATGTCCATGTCAGAAGAGGACGAGCTTCTGCAAGTGAATCTCCGCTAAAATTCATGCTTCCTTGAACGAGCGCCGGCGCGCTCATGCGCGTGAATAGTATTACGTAGTACGCAATAATTCTGACTAAAATAAACATATTGCTAAAATATTTGTTGTTGGAGAAAATAAATGTGCCATATGTGGAAATTTAAACCTACAAGTATATATTTTTAATGAAAGTGAAAGTGATTATAATGGGGTAATCAAATGCAGGCTAATATAATTAGTTTGTGCTTTTGTTTTTGTTTTTATTTTCATTTTTAGTTTAGCTTTTAGTCAATATAAAAACAAAAGCTTTTTGCACATAATATATTGCATAGCCTATATTATATTTGTTTCCATATCCTTCAATATCAACATTGTTTGTAGGATATCATTGGGCCGAATGTGAATATACTGTATATATATATATATATGTATATATATATTTTTTTTAATATAAAGATTTTCTTTATCTAAATAGAAAACGTAGAAAGTACCGAGATATATATCGTATATCGCCATTTGACCAAAAAATATCGAGATATGATTTTTTGGCCATATCGCCCAGCCCTAGCTCCAAGTGAGAATGTGTTAGTGTGAAATTGAACACATAAATGGGAAAAAATAATGGATCAAAAAGAAATCAAGAGACATTTAGAATAGATTAAAATGAGCGATTAATTGCGATTAATCGTGAGTTAACTATGACATTAATGTGATTAATCGCGATTAAATATTTTGATCATTTGTCAGCACTAATGTATACATATGTGTCTTTGTGTGTAATATTTTAAGTAATTTTACTAATCATGGTACCTGTATCGTTTACACAATAAACTTTCTCAATAAGTCGATGACTTCTTACACACAACATTAGTCAAGTCTCTAAGCTGACAGGCCTAATACCGCTCATGAAAGTCTGTGTAGCTGAGAAAATTTTAATATGTTTGAAAAATTGGCTCATCACCGAGAGAGATTGCTGCCTACACGCTGTCCAAAAAAAACCAAACTAATAAAATCATTATGATTTATTAGCCAGAAGCCCACAGTCAAGAATTTGAAAATGGCTGTTTTGAATCATCAGTCAAGGCTCCTCTTTAATCCTCTCTGAACCCTATTTACATAGCTAAAGGAGTGTTTATTACCATTAACCCAAACCATTCTGTACTTTAGTCAGGCTAAAACAGATTATCTCGACTGTGAAATTCTTGTTGTAAACCTTGTGTTCCTCCCATAGCGGGATTTCGAAGGCCGGTTGTGCTGTTTGGACCAATCGCTGATGCTGCCAGTGAAAAACTGGCCGCTGAGCTTCCAGACCAGTTTGTAGTTGCCAGTGAGTTCATGAGACTGTCTCTGTGGTACCATCAATAATGGGATTGTTACACTAGATTATTTCAGACACAGTAATGAATACTAACAACCTGATATGGTGTCATGCTTTGAACTTCTGTTTAGAATAATACTAAATTATTTATTTAAATGAAATATATATTAATTAAATATGATATAATAAATACATTTAATGATAAAATAATACGAAGTTGTGTGAATAATTCAGTTAAAGTTTTTAAACTTCCAAATTTGAGTTTGATTTATTTTCAGTCTAAGTTTAATTTAGATTGTGTTAATCAAATGTCTTTTTCCTGTGGAAAAACTCAATGCATGTTCTTGTGTAGCCATTTTCATGAATATAAACTTTCTATGCATATGAATCAGCTTAAGAATTTAAGCTAAAATGTTAGCGCTTTAGCTACATTTAAATAAAAATAATAATTTGTTGCATTGCACATATTGAGTAAAGTATTAGTAGTTTGATTATACCTGTTGTTTTTGTCCAATGGCACATCAGAAACAGAACCCAAAGATGCGGGGTCGGAAAAATCCTCTGGGGTGGTTCGTCTCAACACTATTCGACAGATCATCGAACAGGTAATTGTGTGACCACACACAAATTAAGAACTAAAACTTGCAGTATTTTGTTATTTAAATGAATGTACTTTATGCCTTATACTGTACATTTAACCTACATTGACCCATTTTGTCATTGATGCAGGACAAGCACGCTCTCCTGGACGTCACTCCTAAAGCTGTGGACACCCTGAACTACACGCAGTGGTACCCCATAGTCATCCTCTTCAGCCCGGACAGCAAACCTGGGGTGAAGGCGATGAGACAGAGAATCATCCCCAGCTCTAACCGCAGTGCCCGCAAACTCTACGATCAGGCTCTGAAGCTCAGGAAAACCTGCTCACACCTGTTTACCGGTCAGTCCTGGCACCTCGTATAAGAAGCTGTCAGAGTTTGCTCACTTGCTGACTTTCTCTCTGAAAGGTTATTTTGGGGAAATTTAAATTTATTTTATTATCCATTTAATTTAATTAAAGATTTTCTTTAGCATATTTTTACATTGCAACATTGTGGAGGCGAGTTTAGCACGAACACGCAAATGATAATATGATTGTGTTTATTGTAAATGCTTAAATACTGAATTCAGGGGGAGTGCAGCAAAGAGTTGCGATCAAATAATTGTGATTGGCACATATCAATGAAAACTGACTTTGACACAGAATCCAGTTTGAAAATCACCAAATGATTGAAAGCAGCTGATGGAAACAGTGAGAGATAAATAGATCAAGTTGAACCTAGAGACAGTTGACCCAAATCGAAATGTTTTGATTTCCTCCCTCTTTCTCTCTCTCTCTCTCTCCCTCCCCCATCGGACTGTTAGCCGTTATCGATCTGAACTCGGCTAATGATGCCTGGTACGGCAGTTTGAAGGAGACCATACGAGACCAGCAGACCCACGCTGTGTGGGTCTCGGAGGGGAAGGTAAAAACAATGGACGTTATAGTTCTCCATCACCTTCTATCCACTCTGAATCAAAACCTTCTCTTAAAGTCAACATGAAACACTGTTTACAACCTATTTTACTTCTGCCATCTGATGTATTTCTGTGAAACTCTATATACAAAAAGAAGAAATGCAGGACTTCACTGAAACCATTCAAATTAGAAAAGCAGCAATTGTTTTGGAGTGGTTCTTTCAGTTCTGTTATGCACCTGTTATGGACAATTTTATTCTAATAATATTATAATTATGTAACACAATAGAGCCTGACCGATATTTCGGTAGGCCGATATTATCGGCCGATATTAGGCATTTTCCAAACTATCGGTATCGGCGGTTATAATGGCAGATAAATGAATATTTAAAAAATAAAATAAAAACGGACAAAACACGCTTGAACCATGTCATGAGTTTTGGAGTTGTATAGTTTGTCCACCAGAGGCCACTCGTACACCGTTCCTGTTGGCAAGCTAAACACTCATAGACTAGCTAACCATAAAGCTAATGCCAATATCATCAGTCTGTTCTGTTGTGACAATAAAAGAAACAAGTTTCTTTTTAAAATGCATTATCATATTACATATTATTTTAGTTAAAACTCATAAATAACTACAAATAACTAATGTTAGGGAAATCTGTTAATGTTTTGTTGCGCGTTAAATAAAAAAATATCGGCCGATATATCGGAATATCGGATTTTAAAACCAAAAAAATATTTGTATCAGTATCGGCCTTCAAAATCCTTTATCGGTCTGGCTCTATAACACAATAATGTAATATATACAAATGCAAATGTGAATTATAGCTTGTAGTAATAAATACATGATGTTATATAATATACAAAATATAAGAATAGTATAAAATTATAACTTAATTATTTATAAAAAATAATACAATTTTATTCCTATTATATAAAAAAGACTGCAAAGGAAAATGCAGAGCCAATGTTAGAAACCGACTAAGGCCCCGTCCACACTACTGCGTTTTCGTTTAAAAACGGAGAATTAAAACGAATACGATCTCCGTCCACACCAGCGTTTTGTCTGCATATTAGAATTGATCTCCGTCCACATTAAAACGACTGAAAACGCGGATCACGTGACCATTCACCAACACTGGGCATGCGCGTGCCGGTGTAAACAGTGGTTGGCGAATCAGGGAAGGACACGTCATGACTGATGACACCCAATCATAGAGCCGAGCGTGAGCCTCTGCGTCATCGTTTGTAAACTCCTCCGTTTTGTCTCGTCCACACTAAAACGCCCTCCGGAGTTTGAAAACGCAAAACGCAGCTGCAGCGTTTCTAAACTTCTCCGTTTTAGGTCTTCGTTTTTCCCGTTTTAGTCTGGACGGGAGGTGCAAATGTAGCAAAAGGTCTCCGTTTTTAAACGAAAACGCAGTAGTGTGGACGGGGCCTAAGGGCCCTTTCACACCTACCTTGTTTGGTCCGGACTTTCAGACTTATCAGTTTGGTCCAAATCAAAATTATAGGTGTGACACCTCCCCCGGACCAAGGTCCGGACTAAACAGATGAAATTTGGTCAGACGAAAAGAGGTAGTCTCAGTCTGGATCGAACTGAAAAAAGGTTTGGTTCGTTTATAGTGTGAAAGCATTTCTGTATTGTTCGGACTTTCTGACCTTTTACAGGAAATTCTGGTGGTTCCCAAAAAGCAGAAAAAACAGAAGGATGAGACAAGGTTTTAATTGAAGAATGGTCTCATGACATAATGAGAAGTCAACTTAGACAAGAAGGCAATTTTCTCCTCCTTTCCTGCCGGCGACGATAAAATGTTCGCACGACGAGGACGTTCATTTGGCGAATTTGAACTAGCCTTGTATACAGTTGGTGCTGCAGGTAATTATACCATAAAAATAACAATATAGTTGCAACAATAATATGTGTCTGTTCGTTCATGTTGTCAAAGTTACACGCCAAATTGACAACACGCTGACGTCAGACGCACGTCCATATACTACTAAACCAATCAATATCAAGATGCAGCCCACTTAGATGATGACGACAGGACGCAAGTATGTCACGTAAAGTTGTCACGTAAACCAAAACTTTCTGCAAGTATAAAATGTATCAAAACATGAACTTTGGTTCGGACCTTGGTGCGGACTTTCAGGTGTGAATACGCCCTAAATAAGGAAACATTATATATCTTTTTCACATTATATACATATTTCACATCTGCCAACATCCTTTCAAAACAAAAGTAGTTAAATTACTACTAAAAATTCACAGGGCTTAAGAGGCAATGATGTAGAAGTTGGTGTTGATCTTCTTTTGCAGAGGCGGTCTTTTGTCGCACTATGACGTAATAATGTGACAAAATCCGAAACAAGTCGTTTCTGAAACTTTTTTTATAGTACAATGACCTCTTATATGTCAACAGATCAGAGGAAGTTTGATTTCTCAATTCATGACCCCTTTAAAATAAAAAATAAAAAAGTAAAATTCTTATGTTATACTAATATATTTTTAATCTAAAATGTTAACACAAGATGAATCATGAATCATAACCAGGATTGTGCATTAAAAAAATCTATTATGGTTTCATGTTAACTTTAATGCAACATTTTACAGCGTCTCTTTACTTTAAGACTCCTTCATTCCCATTTTCCCACTTTATCTTTCCCAGTATTCCCCAATGTTTCCCTTAGAGCTACAGTAGTTTACCTGCTAATGCATGTCTTCCTTTTCTGAAAATCATGGTAGACATTCCTCCTGTTTTTCTGTGCTTTTACTGTTCATCATTCTTCACTGGTGCTCTACAGCTTTCGTTCTGTTTTGTTTTTGTGTTTTCGTTCGTTTTCACTCCTCTCTGTACACAAGATCCATCATGTGTCTCTTTTAGCTGGACGGGACAGAGGGGGACCTTGACGTTCACGACGACCGCATGTCGTATCTCTCGGCGATGAGCGCTGACTATCTCAGCATGGACAGCCGGCTGGCCAGCGACTATGAGGACACGGCGGATGAGGGCGGGACTTACACAGATAACGAAGCGGACGAACCACTCGACCGCCAGCGGGTGTCGGCCATTAGCCGTTCCTCTGAGCCAGTCATGCCAGAGGAGGTTAGCACACGCACTCACGTTTAACATATCTAACGGGTTCCCACAGTCAGGGAATACGCGCACACTTTCACACTAGCGCATGCATACTAATTCCAAAGCATTGATGGCTATTTATCATGGCCGAAGACATATGGACACATGCGTCCCCCGCAGTGATGGTGAACTGCATGACATCTACACACTTAAACATGCTTGCTGCGACGGCATCCCTCACAGTTGCCTAGATCAGCACAAAGTCAGCTGTGTGCTAAAAGAAAGACAACAGAGGTCAAGCCAGCAGGGAAATACATTTTCATTTTGAGCATAAGACACCAGCACACACTTGTCATGCATGCATTACCTGCTGTAAGTGCAAGAAGTGCATGACAATGAGTTTACATGGCAAATCATGTGGAATTCATGTTTTCAAAAACAATATATATATATATATATATATAATACAAAAGTATATGTATGTGTAAATGCAAAAAGCAGACTCTTCTGCCCCCTTCTGTTCGATGTTGGAACTACAACATTACTGATCACTAAATTTTACTCTACAGGGTAGCAGATTATTCCTGCAAATGTCATTATTAAGGTTATGAAAACTTGGAAATATCAGGGAGTCAGTGTTGTGATTGTTAACTAATGTTAGTGTCGTTAACTAACAATAAAACTATCAAAAGTCAAAAACTTAAAAAAAAAACCTTCTTTTTTTAACTTTTTGTTAATTGAAATGAAACTGAAATAAAACAAATATAATAATATATACATATATAATATAAATATTAGATATAGATTTATAGATTATAGCATTTGAAATGTTGTCTTTGCAACTAACTGAAATCAGTTTAAAGTACTAAAATTACTCTAACAAAAAAAATTAAATAAATTACAATGAAAACTGAAAACATAAAATAAAAGCAAATTTAAAATATTGATAAGTACTGTAACAATATATAATAATTCTAAAATAACATTATGGAAATTGTGTTTTAAAAGGCCTGGACGAGACATGAACAAAATATATATATATATATATATATTTTATCTTAAAAGTAATGGATATTAATTGATCAAAACAAAGGTGTGGGAACCTTATAGATGGAAGTATCGTATGCTAGATTGTTGAACCAAGACAAACACATTTCAGTGTTTTTGCATGAATGCATGCATTCCCCTGTCTGAATGCTCCCCCCTCCAGATCCTCAGGAAGTCCAGCCCAGAGATTCGAGGTCGTGTCCGCAGGATGGGCAGCAGAGAGATGCTGACCGAGGCTAGTCCCCACTTCATGTCCACCTTCCTGCCTGACCCCGCGAAGGTGAGCTCATGTCATGCTCCCCAGTGGCTTTCCTTTCTTAAAAACACCATTCATCACTTACCAGATATTGGACTAGTGTCAAAAGAGAAAACTAAAATTGCATATAAGTCTTTGACAACACTTTAAATAGAGGAATGTCGTTGCATTGCTATTTTATTATGTAATGCAGTGGGATGCATCCATTTGCTAATAGTTTGTAGAGACTCAAAACTTTGCAGTAAAGATGAAAAACTCCCTCAGACTAACACAACTCTTCCCCTGACTGAACCCGCATTCATGCAGAAGAACGGCCTGATTTGGCGCAACCATTTTTCCAGCAGTTCAGAATCATCTTGCAGCAGCTCAATGGCACATTGTGGTAATATAACTAGTGTAGTTTACTTGAAAGCAACTGTCAGAATCTAGTTGATTTGAATAATTAATTTGTGTCAGACATGTGACCTTGATATAAAAAAAACAAAGATGGTAATTGGTGGTAAAGTAGTTTAATAACCCTTTACAGTAAGGTTCAGCTCGATAACATCAGTTAATTAAAATGTAATTTTTATTGTTTTATTTATAATTAAGCTATTTGTAATTCATATTTTTTCATAATGCATTAACTAATTATTTTTCTTTAAATATGTTAAAAAATTCTTGATATATGTAGTGATTATTTATTGTTAATTCATGACAGGGGTATTTAGGATTATTTAAACACCACTCGACTATTTATAAATATTTTGATTTAATAATTGTATGTGTTTTTGCCATTTTTTTATTAGTTTTAAAAATTTCTATTTATCATTAATTTATTTTTATTTCAGTTGTAGTACTATTTTTTATTTTTATTTTTTTATCAGTTAGTTGCAAAGGCAACATTTCCAAGAATTTCATCTAATATTTCTTTTACTTCAGCTTAACAAAATTAATTTGTAATAGTTTTAATGAACAATAACATGTTCATGGTACCTAATGTATTAACTCGTGTTAAAGAATTTAACTTATTGTAAAGTGTTAATAGTAGTTTCAGTGTTTTGGCAGTGTTTATAGAAAAACTGGCACAATTAGTAGTTTGTGTTGGAGATTGTCCTGGACTGGTAGTGTTGTAGGTTTTTGTATTTGGAATCATGGATCTCAAATTCTCAATGTGAAAATACAGCGGTGGTGACCCCGAGTAGATGCATTCAATCTCATTATAATCCAGTCAGTGCTAAAACGGGCCTTTACCTGTAGTTTTAAGGCCAATTCATACGGCACCGACAGACAGACACCAGATTATAGTCATTTCTTCCAATCAGCGAAAACAAGCTCTGAACGATGCCAATAGGGATCCGACGAAACCTGACGCTGTCTTATCGGTGCGGTGTGAATTGGCTTTAAGGGGCCATTCACACAGAATGTGTTTTTTGCTTTAGTTGAACTTCTTTTAACTTGAGTCCCTCTTTTTCCTCTAAAACACATATTCAAATGTCTTTCAGGTAAAAGTGCTGTCACAAGTGGAGGCGTCGAGGGGGCACTACGACCCCTCTCGAAACTACGACTCTCGTTCAAGCAGTCCCGCAAGCAGCGAGCACCCACGCAGCCAGGACTCTCCGGCAAAAATCAAGCCCCCTCCTCCCCCACAAGCACTCAAGCCTACCTTCGCGTCCCGCAGCTCCAGAGGCCTCGTAAACAGCCCCCCGGTACGGGACAATGAACCCCTGGGGGACAGTCCCGACGATCCTTCTCAGAGGTCTTTCCGGGGCAAAGTGAAGGCCTTCGAGCAGATGGATCACTTCGCCCGGAACCAGAGAGTTCTGGAGATCCAAGAGGCCCAGAATGCCAGGGTGAGTTTTCATCATCTTTAGGCTTTGCATGAAGACCAGTACAACGGCTTTTCGTCAGTCTCTCCTCTGATGCTAGGTTGGGAGAGTAGCATACTCATTTTAGACAATTTGCAATGCCCTCCCTCACACTCATCATCCATAGCAAAATCATTCTGTGATGAATCGGTAGGAATTTTCAATTCATTGTTTAATTTGTGTTGTCCTGTTGTCTGTAAACCTGCTTTGGCACAAAATATTTGCATATTGTAAAAAAATACAACATTAAATCGAAGGCTATACAAATAAATTGAATGGAATTTAAAATTGTAAGTTGTTTAATTGAAGGGTTATTGCTGTTAAGTAAAACTATTAAAAACATTTACGTTAATTGAAATAAAGCGGAAATTGAACATTTCAACTAAATGAAAATTAGAAATGTTGCCCTTGCAATAAACTGAAATAAGTTTTAAGTTAAAGCACTAAAATTATTAACTGGAAATTAATAAAAAAAACTAAAATGAACTAAAACTAAATTTAAACCTAAATAGCAATATGTGTAAAATAATAAAATTACAAAGCACAAACCGAAATTACTCAAATTAAACAATAATTAACATGAAAACTACACTCTAAAAAATGCTGGGTTGTCTTAACCCAATTTTGAGTCAAATATGGACAAACCCAAATGTTGGATTAAAAAATGCAATTAATAAATTGAACCCAAAAGCTGGTTTTGTCCATATTTGACCCAAAATTGGGTTTAAACAACCCAGCATTTTTTAGATTGTAAAAATATACAAATTAAAGCTAATTCAAAATATTAAAAAAGTGATAGTAAAAAATAAAATGAAAGAACGAAATAAATTAAAAGAACACCGCTGGGCAGTCATCTACTGTATATGCTGGGTAGGTTGACAAAAACTAATTTTAGCAGTTAAAAAATAAATGAAAATTCATATTAAAGTTCTATATTTATTATTTAACACACTATATATTAAATATAAAATTATAAATCAAAATTTACACTCTTCTGGAAAAATCCCAAAAGTATTGATGATTTACATTGATAGTAAAATTGTTGTCTAATAAAAAAGAGAATTGTAAATACCAATTGCATGTACTGTAGCAAACCACAGATCTGATTGACACATTTTCTGCCAAAATATACAATAATCAATTCTGATGCGTTCATACTGTATTGTTTTTTTTCAGGTGGAGATTGCTCAGAAACATCCAGACATCTATGCCGTCCCCAAGAAGTCTCAGAAACTGGACCACAGCAGGCCACAACCTATCGGGTAAGAGTTCTGCAATGGTGTTGACTTATGAATTTGCACATGGCTTGTCTTAAAGCATATTAAAATATATTTATTTATAGGTACACATATTTTCACCACAGGGGACTTTAAGACTTTTGTTCATTGTAAAATAAATCCATTTGAATTGAGCAGTTTAATCAAGTCTGAAGAGACATGATCACTTTTTAAAGGGATACTCCACTTTTTTTGGAAATTGGCTCATTTTACAACTCCCCAAGAGTTAAACAGTTGAGTTTTACCGTTTCCGAATCCATTCAGCCGATTTTCTGATATTTAGAAGAATATCAGTAACCAGACCGTTTCTGGATTCATTGACTTAAATATCAGAAAATTGGCTGAATATATCTGAAAACTGTTTAACTCTGGGGGAGAGGTAAAATGAGCCTATTTCCAAAAAAAAGTGAAGTATCGTTTTAAGATGGACAGATTTGGGATAGTTCATCGACAACCTTAAATTCTGGTTGTTCCAAACCTTTAAGAATTTATTTCTTCTGCTGAACACAAAAGTAGAAAGTCGGTAACCAAACAGTTGATGGAAATTCATACAGGTTTGGAACAACTTGAGGGTAAGTGAGTAAATTTCATTTCATTTTTCCCTATCAGTGTGAAAAAGTGTGCAAAATTTTTCACTGATCTTGCGCCGTTTGCTTTGCGTCCAGCTCCAGTGCGCGACCGGAGCCCCAGACGCCTCCTTCCAAGCTGCCATACATGGAGAGCCGCCCGCCCGGCCTTGGAGAGGAGCCCGGGGAGGAGAATCGACAGCAGCTGGCGGAGCAGACCAAGCGCGGCTATTACAACACAGCACAAAAGTATCAGGACACTGAGCTGTAGAGTTCCTCTGCTTCGGCTCACCGCACAGCTTCACCATTCCACCGGGGCGCCACCCTGCACCAAAACTGCTGCTGCTGACTTGGAAGTCCCATTAGCTTTTAAGTTTCCCATGCGTATATTTGTCTTTTTCACTTCAAAGAAGTTCAACTTTCTGTCCGTGTGGATAGAATCTTAAATTTGCATTGGTTTTGTTTCCTTCCGTGCGATTCCAGAACCACGTTTCCTTGCCTATGCAATTTTTTCCGTGTCTGCAACGCCACAGAAACGTCTCACCACGAGTCACTCTCTCTGTCTTCGCTCCATGAAAACCTTAAACCTGTCGTGTGCTACAAACCAGCTTTTTGTTACTTTCTTTTTATAAGCCTGAAGCAAAACTGTTTTAAAAACGTCACTCTCTTTAAGGTTTATACTACAGTATCGTTGCATTCCTTCATTTCTGATCATGTGTGTTATATGATGTAAGACAATACACTGGATTTTGTTACAACATTTTGAAGTGCCTTTTACTTTACGAATAATGTTGGAGGTTTGTGGACTTGACAATCCAGCCCTCTGGACAATATTTTTGCTGCTTACAGCTCCAAGGAAAAACAGGGAAAACGTCAACACCAAAACCCTTAATACCGTCCGCCCGTCTCCTCAGTGTAGCGACAGCGACGACAAATGAGTTCTGTTTCCGAAGGGACGCTTCACAATTCAGGTGGATGCTGGATGGTTCGAGCTATGGGAATCGCTGATGTCACGGTTCGTCTTATTTCAACTCCACTGCATTACGTTTTTAACATGCTTGATTGTAGGTTAGTCCGCTTTACCTCCACGCATTGGTTCAAAGTGCTTCTAAAACTCGTGGATTATATTTTGATGGCTTCCACTGTGTGTGAGGGTCACACGGCGAGAGAATTTTCCCTGGACTTTCACGTTCAGATCTACTGTGGAATTTCACTCTACTACACCAAATAAAATAAACTATATTGACATTCTTGACTTAGTTGTGTGTTTTTTTTTTATATTCAAACAGGAAATATTTTGGAATCCATCACACACAGTAGGCTATAAATGAAATGGATCGATTTTTGTACAATTAAAAGGATAGTTCACCCAAAATGAAAATTCTGTGAGCATTTACTCACCTCAGGTCATTAAACCTGATATTTTGAAGAACGTTGAAAATTGTGAGCCTATTGACTTCCATTGTATGGACAAAAAACGCATTTGTCGAGATATATTTTACCTAAAAGAAAATCATACAGGTTTGAAGAAACATGAGGGAGAGTAAATGAAGATTTTTGGGTTTTAGTTGTTTCTTTAAACACCACAACAGAAAGTTATGTCTGCACTGAAAATGACAATCCAACCCCTACTAGCATCAAATAAGCATGACTTCTTTGTTCTATACAGAGTAAATTGACTGTATTTTACTGAGGTTTCCCGTCTGTATGGTATAAGCAATGGAAATTGATTCTGTCATGAAGCGAAGTGGTTGTATTGGGTCCAGTGAGTCGGCTCTTGTCCAGCTCGGTGTTGAAGCCGTTTTCTCTGTACATGCCACTTTTCAGAAGATGCTCAGAAAACTTCCGACGACTTCCTTTAAAGATTGTCTGAAAAATAAACGGTGGGTGTAAATACCAATGTGTGAATAATCTTATTGGCAGTGTATGGTGTGTAACGTTAGGCTACTTACCGGCATTTCATGAACTGTTGGTTTTTTGCTTCCATATGTTTGACTTGTTGTTTGGTACAGAGGGTTGATCTTTTTTTGGCTGAAAAGTATAATTAAGGCTTATTAGAATCATTGATATTGGTATAATAATTTGATTTACTCATTTCTATGTCAATGGATAAATGACTTTATCTAGATAGATTCTAATAAGCCTCATCTATGCCTCTAAAGAGAATATTCGTATATTTATAAGCTTCATCATGCCTCTAAAGAGCATATGAAGAGTTCAGATGCAAAAGCCTCTAAATGCCATTTGAAATTTTCTTCTAAAATGATCATTTTTATCAAGCTTGCATATTTAAGTTCAGTGATTTCACTTAAATGGCAATGATAATTAGCTGTTAATTGTTATTTAAGTGAAATTACTGAACTTAAATATACAAGTTTGATAAAAATCATCATTAAAGAAGAAAATTTCAAATGGCATTTAGAGACTTTTGCATCTGAACTCTTCATACATTCGTATATTTATATGAATTAAATAAATAAATGTGACGTTATTTCAGGTTTCGATCACATGATGCACTGCGGCTGAATGATCTTCTCACCTATATCCTCTGAAACACTCCGGATTATTAAAGCGAGCTGGTAAGTTTTTATCCACATTGTACACATCGCTTGTCTTTATTTCAAATGTATCATTAGCTAACAGTTCAGGCTCCGTCCTTGTCCCTTCATCTGCGGAATGATCGTCCATCATGTTTCCGTTAGTGGGTCGATGCTCACATTAGACTTCCCCTGCTGCGAGAAGAAGTATGAGTGATTGGTTGCTATATCAACACTGTAACTAGGTGACGTCATGTGCCTCCGCTCAGTCTTTAATTTCTTCACAAATTGTTTTTCAAAGAAAGAAAAAGAAGTCAGCATGTAAGTAAAACTCTTTGGTTTCACAGACAGAGGTTAGCTAGGAATAGGCCTTTTAGGCTTGTAGCTTTTAAACGTGCCCTAGAAAAAACATGAACGTTTCTGTTGTGCAGCCTGAGACAAAACAATGCAATGGCACTAACTCATTTTAATATAGGCCTATGTCAGTGCAAGTTGCTTTCAATTAAAATCAATTATATACTATATATTTCAATTATATACTATATATATATATATATATATATATATATATATATATATATATATATATTTAATTAAACCACAACAGGCCTTTCTACTGAGTGAAAACTTAAAAAAATGCTCCGACAATCTCTTTCTAGTAAGTAAGTAAGTAAAGTTATAACACATTTAAAACAGCTTGTACTGACCAAAGTGCTGTACATAATCCTGGCCACAGGTTAATAAAACACAGAATAGAAATAGAAATAGGTACATTTACACACAAATTTAGTTTAGACTAAAACAATACAGAGAGACAGCAGGTTTCTCAAATATATTTTATTGCATTCAAATTTAACCAAACATTAAATGCTCAAAATATCAACCATTTTGTATGATTTTTATTTAATAAAACATATTTAAACATGGTATTCACATTACTATTTTCTTATTTGCATCAATTGCATCTTACATTGTGATGACGGAATCTGTTTTGTTACAAAAGCAAAAAGATTATAATGAACATTGAAGTTTGCAAAAGGATGTCATATGTCCACGGACCTCTCAACCTAGAAAAAAAAGGCAAAAGAACAACCGATTCAACCATCATTGATTTTTTTGCAAAATATTTTTTTATATTTAGTTAGTTGGACATCATACAACCACGTCTAAATCACTCCTTAACATTTGCATTTAGTAGTTTTTATACATTAGGAAATAATAATAAACCACAGATTTATAGCCAGGTACAGTAAACTCTTGATTTCTGCTGGAGGTGATGCTCACATGTTCAGACTAACAAAACAATACAGTGTGTCCATCTTCAAGTGCAGTTTCATAAAAAAAAAAAAAGGGAATTGAATAACGCCAGGGAATATATGTGTGAGCATGGTTCGGTTTTGATGCAAGTGCAAGTGTTAATTTATGCAAACATTCATATTAAAATATTTCCTCTTTATTCATTTGCTCCCAAACCTGCCTTGAGTTTCTCCACGCTGATAAACACACTGCCACAGTGCATTATTACTCACGGTACGAGTTTGAGTCTGGCCTAGCGCGTACCAAAAGTAATAATGGACTGTGAAGCAGTTAAAACGGCTTCTTTCTTCTCATCAAGGCATGAAATTGTAAAATTAAACCATATATATTGTTTAAAACACGTCGAATTTTAACATATTCGTAAATTGATACATTTATGCAGACTTTACCTTTTGCAGACTTCAGAAGTAGCATCTTAGTTTTTATTAGTCCTCTTTAGTGGCCCTCAGAGGTGCCTGATACATTCTGAGAGGTTAAAGGGATAGTTCATCATTTACTCACCCAAACCGGTATGAATTTCTGCTGAACACAAAAGAAGATATTGTGAAGAATGTTGGTAAGCAAGCGGTTGACGATTGCCATTGACTTCCATAATATTTCTTTTCCTACTATGGAAGTCAATGGCTGCTGTTAACTGTCTGGTTGCCAGCATTTTTCAAAATATACTGTATTCAGCAGAAGAGAGTGAATCATACAGGTTTTGAACAGTGAGTAAATGATGGCAAAATCTTCTTTTTTGGGTGAACTATCCCTTTAAATCCATCCATGGCTGCTGTGATGGAGTATAAAAACAAAATGTAATACTTTAAACAAAGCAATATTGTTACACTAATCTGAAATAACTTTGTTTAGAACATTGTTCCACTCTAATATGAATATAAATCCATGCAAAAAAAATTTAAAAAAAAAATTTATTTTAAACACTTCCACGCCCTACTTTTGTTAAAATTGCGCCCTCTGTTGGCAAATTGTAAAATGATGTGATCAGCTGACGTAGTTTGATTAAAAATAAATTATAAATCTGTTTCTAAAATGTTAATAAAATGTATAAAAATATAAAGCATTTTAAAATATTCATTAATTCTTATATTATTCTACAATTCTCGTATACTAGTTTTTCAAAACATTTCAAACAAATATGAAGTCAGGAAATACATCACAGATTGATTCATTATCACAACTTTAAGAGAAAAGCCGATGTCTTCATTTAAGAAATTTTCAACCGAAACAAACTGTAAACTCTACATTACAGTGATATTTTGTACATTTTATTCTGGGGCTTAAATAGCAACAATAACATAATTAAAGCATTTCCAAAAAGCAACGACATATTGTTCATTAAAGTCACAAAGTAGCATGTAATGTAAAGTGTGACCAAAAATTCTTGGAAAATTGTTTGTTGTAAACTCTACCTGATATTTATGGATCTGTTTCCAATTTGTGTCCAGCTGGTGAATCTGAGACATGAGGAGGTCCATAGACGAAGGATTGTGTTCCAGAAGCAGGACTTTGCTAATGTAGCTGATACCTCTCTTCAGACGTGAGAAATGAAATGCCTTTTTCGTGTAAGTGGTTCTTTTTATTTGACCTTCCTGTGGAAGTGAGGAATCAGGATGGTCATTCCCCAAACCGGAATTCCTGTGTGTGTTTGGAACTGATAAAACTGCTGCAAAGAACAATCTCCATCCTCCTAGAACTGCTGGAGTCTGTCAGTGAACTCTGAGAAGAATTGATCATTCTTTTGAAGTGGGAAGTTACGCACACTTAAGCAAAAATAACTGTTTTTAGAATTACTACATCTTCTAATTATATGTGTGACTTAAATATAAGTCAAATATATAATTAGATACTTTAGGGCTGTTGAAAACTGTGCTTCGAAAACACTTCAGAAAAAAGGTACAAAAGCTGTCACTGGGGCTGTACCTTTTCAAAAGGTAAACTTTTGTCAATTTTAGGTGCTAATATGTACATTTTAGGTGTTAATGTGTTCATTTTAGGTGCTAATAAGTACATTTTATTTGTTAATATGTAAATTTTAAGTGCCAATATGTATATTTTATGTGTTAATATGTACATTTTAGGTGCTGATATGTACATTTTAAGTGTTAATGTGTACATTTCAGGAGCTAATATGTACATTTTAGGTGCTAATATGTACATTTTAGGTGCTAATATGTACATTTTAGGTGCTAATATGTAAATTTTAGGTGCTAATATGTACATTTTAGGTGCTAATATGTACATTTTAAGTGTTAATATGTCCATTTCAGGAGCTAATATGTCCATTTTAGGTGCTAATTTGTCCATTTTAGGTGCTAATATGTACATTTTAAGTGTTAATATGTACATTTCAGGAGCTAATATGTCCATTTTAGGTGCTAATTTGTCCATTTTAGGTGCTAATATGTACATTTTAGGTACTAATATGTACATTTTAGGTACTAATATGTGCATTTTAGGTGTTAATAATGTCCATTTTAGGTGCTAATTTGTCCATTTTAGGTGCTAATATGTACATTTTAGGTGCTAATATGTGCATTTTAGGTGTTAATAATGTACATTTTAGGTACTAATATGTACATTTTAGGTGTTAATAATGTACATTTTAGGTACTAATATGTACATTTTAGGTACTAATATGTACATTTTAGGTCCAGAAAAGGAAAAGGTCCAGCCCCAGTAACAGTTTTTGTACCTTTTTTTCTGAGAGTGCATGGTGAACATGATTCACCAAGTTCACCACATTCCTGGATCAACATTTCTGCTGAGCCTGAAACAACATTCCAATCAACCAATCAGATTTGAGGGACAACTTTAGAGTTTATGTCAACTTTAAGCTTACAACTAAGGTTAGGTGCTTCTGTATCAGCGTGAGACTCACACAATTGACAATGTTTTCTAGAAATGGTTGTGCGTGAAAATCCCAGTAACTGAGCAGATTATGAAATACTCAGACCGGCCCGTCTGGCACCAAAAAACATGCCACTCTCAAAATTGCTTAAATTGCATTCCTTACCCATTCTGACATTCAGTTTGGAGTCCAGGACCACACCCCTAAATGCATTGAAGCAACTGCCATGTTCATGTTCATGAACTGCTCATTCATTCATGAAGAGCATGAATTCCCTGACAGAATAACAAAAAGACTAAAGCCGAATCCAGGACCATAACTGTCTCTTTTATAAAATATCACAAAGTATTATCACAGAAAACAATTGAAAATAAAGGGGAAACAAGAGGCCAACTGGTTTTAATTTATGTCTGAAGGTTAGCATGAGGAGGGAGACAGAAATGCAGCATTTCCAGTGTTGGAGGAAACAGGAAGCCACTGGTGGATGGAGATAGCAGGGCCTGCTGCATCTGAACAATAAAAATCTCACCCGCTCAGGAAAAGGATCTGCGTCAGCAGTGAGTGACAGATTTTAGAAAGACAAAATGGTGCCAAATCTAAAGTGTCGGGAGAAAATCAGTGTTTTCACTTAAAGACTTCAAGCACAATGCCGCGTTCCTTTTATTTCATCGAAAGTAAATTCAACGTTGTTCGAGAATTGCTGTTATGAAACACTTCCGTGGGCATGGTCAAACATTTCAGAAATGTAAACCATATCCTTTAAGCTTTTAACATTAACACAATACTTAGGCGCCCAAAGTATGTGGACACTTAAACTAGGCTCGACTAGGCTTAAAATAGATGTCATTTGATAACAAAATATCAAACCATTTTAAAGCAAAATATTTCACAAAAGTTTTGTTTTTAAAAATATATATAAAACAATAGAAGTACTGTTAAAAATGATGACAAAAAGTAGCCTATTTGAACACTTAAATTTGTAGTTGTCAAAAATTTGTGGAAAATGTTCAGGTCAGTGAGCCTGAGGAGAAATGACTTGCATGCATCCACCAAACGATCAAACATCTAAAATAACACAGAAAAGTGAAGTTAGTTAATAGAAAAGGCTTTATTTAAATTGTTTGCAGAAGCCACACTAAAGTAAAGATTATTGGCATCGATGGTTCCATGAAGAATCTTTAACGTCCATGGAAACTTCCATCGCACAAAAGGTTCTTAGAAAAAGGCTCTAAAGATTTTTTAAATGTTTTTCAAAATGAGAAATAACTTCAGTTCCCTCAAGATTTTCCTATGGGTTTTTCAATTTAATTAATAAAATAAGGTCTGTGGTAAACAACTTGAAGATACTCCCAACCCAAACATTACGTTTATTACTTAAAAACCAAATGCTTTTTATAATAAACATTACAAAATTAAAAAATGAAGAAATTTGATTTATTTCGATTTTTTTACATTGTGATTTACTTTGTAATTTACATTGTAGAGCGAAATGTCCAAGTATTGCCACCGGCGAATTATTTTTCCGTGTTTGACATCATACCTGCTGAATTTATTGCTAAATGTTTTGTCCCTTAATATTATATAATATTTAGAATTTTATTTGATTTTTATATTTTAGTTTAAGTTTAAATATTTCTATTTTTAGTGTTATTTATCTGTTTTAGTAATTTTCTTGCCAAGGCAACATTCCTAATTTTAAATTTTTCATCTAATATTTATTTTATTTCAGCTTTATTTAATGTTTGTAAAATAGTTTTAGCCAACAACACTTTCATATACTATTAGTAAAAAATCTAATAAAATATAAAGTAGGCAGTACACAAGTTTTCCATTACAAAAATAGTTCCTCTTCCTCCATAACAGCAGGGGGCGCTGAGTAGGTGTATATTTATTCTTAATAAGTCAATGCCACAGACAGCAATGCAATGCCACTTCGTGTTGCCCAACACAGTAGATATGAACATATCCCGCAACCGACACTTAAGCAAAAGCAAACATTAGTGTACCAACATCTGTTATTACTTCGTTCAAAAACAGACTGCTACAGATATGTTGAAATGAAAATGTGTTTAGCGGCAGGAAATCAGTTCTTGGAGGCTGACGGATGTGTATTGTGGAAAGGCCTTTGTGATATTAGGGTGGGGTGGTCAAACACAGCTTTAAAAAGAAGACGCTATTCAAACTTAATGAACTTGTTTTGAATTCCTCGCCTCCCGAATGGCAAAGCATTCCATCGCTTGGAAATAGAATGAAGAACAAACAGCGGATGTGATGCAAGAAATTCTGTTCTTTATCGGGCATTCCCAGCCCTCACCTGCTAAACCAATCGCGCCCCCTTTTCCCTTCTAAAGCCTCTTCTACTTTGAGCTCTAGACCGCAGGGTACGTTTTTAGGAGGAGGAAGCCATTCATCTGAAGCGCTTGGTTCCTGTTAGAGCAGACATGGAGGATATGACCGGTTGAGGGTTTCTTGAGAGTCATGAGAAGAGGCTGCTCCTGAGATTTTATGTAATGGCGTTTCGCGACAAATCCAATCAAATTAATGGCCGTTATGTTAGATAATGCATTGTATAACTCAACTTAGGCCCATCTTTGTTTTTACTCCCAGCAATACTGGATGCAGATGTACTTGTGTGCTATTTTTGAACCTTTGCACTGCTGCAATAATCTAACTCCATCAGAACAGACCTTAAAACAACTCTTTCTTTGTTGTGTCAGAACATCTCTGTTCTTGCTCATAATTGCGTAACTGTGGGACCCATTTGTCATGCTTTTGATGTAACATTTTTCATGTTCTTGGACTTTAGAAAGTAATGTCAGGCTGGGGGCTCGCTTGGTTTGGGGTTGTGGTGTGGTGCTGGTGATCCCCTCGGTCCGTTCACGACTGGACGTGGGAGGATTTTGCTACGGGACCTATTTTTTACAGTCTATGTACGGGACCCGGTGCGGTCGCCCAGTTGCATTGTCCTAAGGACGCCCCTGTGTCTGACTACTGTAGTAATTATCATAAAACACATTTGGGAATTTCACCACACTTCATTTGTTCTTTGATGCCCCCTAGTGGTCACATTTAGGGTAGTGGGGTCGTGACCTGAAAATGGGTAGCAGGTCTGTTCTGGAAGGATTGCAGACAGCAGGCAAAAAATAATTTGAATAGTGTCATTTATATTATTATTTATATATTATTATAATATTTATTAATATTCAAATTGGCTTTTTCATTTAATGTGAATTAGGCATTTTTTTATTTCTATGTAGCTTTAATTTCAGTTGAATTTTTTCAATCTAATATTTTAGCTTTATTTTTATGACTGAAAATTATTTTAGTGTATTTAATTGTTTTAGAGTTAGTTAACAATAACAACACAGACAAATATTAAAATACATATAACATCCTTAAAAAAAACTTTAGCTGATAATTTACTCACCCCCATGTCATCCAAGATGTCCATGTCTTTCTTTCATCAGTCAAAAAGAAATTAAGGTTTTTGGTGAAAACATTACAGGATTTTTCTCCATATAATGCACTTCAATGGGAACCAAACGGTTCAAGGTCCAAAAGACAGTTTCAGTACAAACTGTTCAAAGGGCTTTAAACGATTCTAGACGATGAATAAGGGTCTATCAAGCAAAACGATCGCTCATTTAAAAAAAAAAAAATAACAAAGTTTAAGTTTTATAAGCTCAAATGGTTGCCTTGCTCTGTTCTGTGACGCACGTTCGTGACTCATTTGGACCTTGAACCGTTTGGTTCCCATTGAAGTCCATTATATGGAGAAAAATCCTGGAATTTTTTCATCAAAAACCTTAATTTCTTTTCGACTGAAGAAAGAATTACATGGACATCTTGGATGACACGGGGGTGATAGAATTATCAGCATATCTAAATAAATAAAAATCAAACTTCGCTAACATACAGTAGCAGTATAATTGAACTAAATTAGAAACATAAATGGGTTGAATGACATGCTGTAATCTGTGCAAGACCACAGTAAATACCAGGTTCACTTTGTTACAATAAACAATAATGGATGTAAAATCAAGGTCCAGAACTAAATCCAGCTTATCTTCACAACGTTACACAATCATTTAGTTAAATGAGAAACAGGACAAATCGAACCATTTTAAAATGACCTTTAATTTGTTAAACTTCTACATAAAAACTGCTCAGTTTCGACAGACATACAATTTTGACTTTTACAATATGAATGATTTGATAACTGAAATAAAACTCAAATCATTTGTCGACTATACTGGTTAGCATTTGCAAAAAAAGTCACAAGCCTTTCACACTTTATTTGGCAGTTTTATGTTTATGAGGTCTTCGAAGGAAGGGATCCAGCAAGTTCAAAAGCACAATATACAGAAAAACAGACATTTCAGCTCTGCAGTGTTTCTTCATGAATGGATATGACCGTATTCGTAACGTTCAGAACCTATTATTATTGAAGAGCAGTCCAAATCTATCCTGAATGAGGTAAATACTTGCGTTTAACATCAAAAAATGAAATCAGAATGATATTGACAGGGTCCAAAATTAACAGTAGTAACTGAGCAAAAAAATATTTTTCAAGATGTTTATTCAAAACACAGTTTGGTTCACTGCAGGTCGTTGTGTAAAAGAACAAAGACATGTAGTGAGTTTGTTTTAGAGCAAGAAAATTAAGAAATTTTATTAAAAGTGTTACATATTTTATGTGTCTTTGAATCACATTTGATTCACTTATATCAGATAAAACCAGCAGGTTAGTTAATTAACAAGTAACAATATATTTACTTGGTGACTGTTAATCTTGGACCTGGATATCAATCATTCAGAGAAACTCAAAAAATAGAAAGAATCTAAAACGGTGTAAACAATTTAAAAGAATAACTTAGGGGGATGTGTAGAGACAAGACCATGCATATCTTTTCCAAAAGAAATAAAACACTCAAGATAAAGTAGAGAAGGAAATAAACAGGCACAAACACAATTCAAAAAGCTTAAGTTCAACCATCAGAAGTCGAAGGCTTGAACTTTATGGAGACTTGGACCCCCTAAGACTGGCACACACACAGAGACAGGGCAAGCATGCATGCGTCGAAACACAGCACCAGCTGAGGACCACCATCAACATCTACTGGACTGCACCACTACAGCTACACCATACACAGCCACATCCACTGCGCTGACAGAGAGAGAGAGAGAGAGAATGAAAGAAAAAGAGCAGCAGAAGAGAGAAAAAAGAGGCTGATCACTTTTCTAAATGCCAATTAAAGTTACAATTATTAATAGAGGACACCTGGGATTTCATGTACTGATTCAGAAGTGACATTCCAGTATAGCGCAGTGAGACATATATATCTTTGCCAGTGTTGTCAGCACACTGTAAAAAAGATTTTTCGAAATAAAAATTATTGGAGTAAAGTTTGACAAGAAAATACTTTTTAGTTTACACCACAACGATGTACTAAAACCGGAAAAGTCTGTTCTTTTGCGTTTTTTAAAAGTTTCGTGTAAAGACAGCAAAGCCGATCCCAAAACCCTGTTCACACAGATCAGTAAAAACGACTAAAAATGCTGAATTATGCATTATGCAATATACATGCATGTGACGTCACCGCTTCCACAAATTTGTATTTTTGTAGTTTACACGGAGACAATAAAAGTTTAATTTTCAAAAACGTGCACTGTGAAACTCATTTTCAAAAGATTGCGATTTCAGGCCCTCAAAACGCCGTTGTCGTGTAAATGAACGGCCAAAATGCATTAAAAAATTGTTTTTAGTTGAAAACAGTGTCGTGTAAACGGTTCCTTAGTCCTTCTACATCAAAATGACATTTAATTCTGTTACTTGCCATTTCTTTGTAATTATTAGTGAAATTTCACAGTAAATAAAAACTCATTACTGATTTCTTACAGGATTAGTATCAACTATTACTATCTTGAATCAGCCAACTAACCATTTACCTAGAAACTTGGCAAAACGTCTACATTTATAACTAATGGCGCTTTTCCACTGCATGGTACGGTTCGGTTCGGTTCGGTACGGCACGCTTGTGGTGCTTTTCCACTGCATGGTATGGTACGGTACGGCTCGGTACGGCTCACTTGTGGTGCTTTTCCACTGCACGGGATGGTACGGTACGGCTCGCTTCTGTACGGCCTGCTTTGGCGCTTTTCCACTGAATGGTACAGTACGGTTCAGTTCGGTACGGCACACTTTGGCGCTTTTCCACTGCATGGTACGGTACATATGGTACGGTTCGGTACGGCACGCTTTGGCGCTTTTCCACTGCATGGTACAGTACATATGGTACGGTTCGGTACGGCACGCTTTGGCGCTTTTCCACTGCATGGTACGGTACGGTATGGTACGGTATGCTTTGGCGCTTTTCCACTGCATGGTACAGCTCGGCTCGGTACGGCTCACTTGTGGCGCTTTTCTCTGGCATGGTACGGTACGGTACGGCTCGCTTTAAATGGTACCTGGTTTGTTGAGGTTCCAAGCGTACCGTACCGGTACTAAAATGTAACGTCAAACACTGCAGATCACTGATTGGTCAGACAGAATCGTCACTACCAGCGTCATTGTATTTGCGACCAATAGATATCGACACGAGAAAACAAACCCGCTAGATTTAAATAGCCAGTAACAGCCACCGCTATTATCGAACAGTCTATAATCCCACCCACTTTAGCAGTTACACTTACAGCACTTACAGCAGTGGAAAAGCTCCATAAGGTCTACCAGGCAGTGCAATAAGATATTTAGCTTTAAGGGCCATTCACACCAAGGAGAATAACTATAACGATAAAGATATTAGTTCTAAAAATCGTTTAAAATGGTCATAAAACTATGACGGCACAGAAAAACGATATTGTTGGAATCACTTTCCGAGCTCGAGCATTTAAAGTGGCAGATGACAATACTGCAGCACTCTTCGGTTGAAACAAAAAGATATTGTGTGAACGCTAATGTTGTTATTTTTATAGTTATCTTTATAGTATTCATTCTTGGAGTGAACGGGCCTTTAGTTGGGGTAGTTGTGAAACAATAATTGCAGACAAGCTTATCCACACGAGATTAGACTTTCCAAGTTAGCCGACAAACATAATTAGTTTGCTCTTTTTATAATAGTGTTTGATTAAGACAATTTTTTTCTTATTTAGCTGACCAGACATCCTCTGGTAAAATCAAAATCAAAACAGGGCTACAGATGTAGAAAAATATGAAAAGAAGAAAGATACAGCAACAGTGAGAGAAACAGAAGAGGAGGTGATAGAGAGCGAGAGAAAGAAGGGAGCAGCTGTGGTGTGTGTGTGTGTGTGTGTGCACACATCGCAGGAAGAAAGTGTGAATGAGTGAGTGAGGTGACACTTCTTTCTTCTCTGGGAGGAAAGAGTAAAGAACCAGAAAAGATGCTTACCACTTCACCTGCCATAGAGAACTATTCATCTACAACAGCACCTCACACAAAATGTAGGGGATGATTATGCATTCATAATAATAATAATTGTAATAATAATAACCAGATTTGCATTTCCTTAGGGAAATACCAGTGCTTGCAAGGCAACAAAAGAGCAGTGTTAAGGTAAAATGATAGCTTGAATTTACAAACAGAGAGATTGATAGTAATACAGTTGGAAAAGAAACAATTCAGTATGCATATATTACAATGACATTCACGGTCTGTTAAAGGGGTCGTGACATGCAAAATCAAATTTGCCTCGATGTTTTGACATGTAGGAGGTCTTTGCACCATTCAAACATCCACAATTTCGTTTAATTAAGATCCAAAAACAGCTCGTTTTGATATTGCGGGATCTGTGACGACACAGGCTAATACGTTTGCATATGATGAATAGTTATCCATCATCGCACCATAGGCCCCGCCCACTGCCATTCAGTCGCTTAACGGCGACTTAAATTTGCCAACACTGGTTGTGAGCATAGCATCGCGTCAAAAGCCAATAGAACCCATTATAATCATTGACGCGATCTACACATCTATCCGCCGTCCCAGATCGCGTCATAGGATTATATGTTTGTAAGGAGCATTTTGTCAGCAAGGCTCACAAAGAAACTTTTGTTGGAAGACGAAGCACCCAACTGTATTGGATCTGACAGCAGCAGCATCACACAACGATTTCATAAGGCTTCGTCAGTAAATTATATTTTATATGGATGTTTTTGAAACGCTTACTGATGTTTATACTAAGTCGACGTTAATACGGTTTCCTGTGCAAAGACGTTAGCCAATCATAACATGCCGTTTACTGACAAGTCTTAGGCCGTGTGTCCACCAAAGCGTTTTTAGCCAGCTGAAAACGCCAGACGCTCTGCTGAAAACGCTGTGCTTTGGAGCATTTTTTGGAGAGAGAGCAGCGTTTTTTACGTTGAGACGTTTCGTTGCTATGATACAGAATATCCGCAGCACAGTTTACTTTTAACTGATTTCGCATAATTTATTTCATAGTAAAAATTTATTTTGTTCGGTTAGCTTTGTTGGTTGATGTCGTTGTACTGAAAGAATGCTGTGACAGTTGGTCGGTGTGTAGTCCCGCCCCTCCTCCACTGTGATTGGACGGCTGGGTAAGAACGAAGTGACAGTGATGAGCGCTGCGTTTTATCCAAAGTTGAACATTTTTCAACTCTCGGCAACGAGTAAAAAACGCCGGGCGCTCGGGGCTTCAGCGTGAAAAAAAAACCGCTCAGCGCCTCGTTACGCTCATGGCGTTTAAAAAACGCGGCGCTCCCATTGAAAACAATTGAAAGCATACGCCAGGCTCGTGGAAAACGCTTTGGTGGACACACGGCCTTAAAGTAGCCGCCCCTTACAAACAGAACGTTTCAGACGGGGTCAGAAGGTTGAAAATAGGTGCAAAAAAAGTCCATGTCATGACCCCTTTACATTTTAAAAAACATTCGATCATTAGTCGGTTTAAAGACCCCTAAAGTTTGGGGTCAGTAAGATGTTTCTGAAATAAAACTCTTATCCTTACCAAGGCTGCATTATTTGCAAAAAAATTAAAAAATGATATTGTGTGAAAAATTTTATATATCTTACTATTTAAAAATGTAATTCATTCCTGTGATGCAAAAATTGTCAGTATCATTACTCCAGAAATCAGAAATCATTCTGATATGATGATTTGCGGCTCAAGAAACATTTGCATGGTTGCTAAATAAAAGTATTAATTTTCTTCCAAAAATGTAATATATCTTACTGACCCCAAACCTTTTGATATGTCCATTGATTCAGTCATCATCACATCAATAAAATTGCCATTTTAATGGGTATTTAATCTTAAATTGATTATAGTTTTAACTGGATTAATTGCACAAAATTGTTTAAATACAGTGCCGCCTTGCAAACACTGTACAACAAAACAAAGCAAGCCTATAACGTATAAAATGAGTCCCATTTATCCCCCACATTTTTATAGTTTTCACACAACTGAACAGTCTGCACTGACAAATATTCATTAAGTCTAACGTCTTCATGAGAAAACTCCTCTCGGCTCTGAAGCAAGCCAGGCAATAACAAGACATGTACACGGCACTTACTCTGTGCCTCTGCAAACAAACCTAAAGGCTCCGATCTGACGGCAAGCAGCTACGGCTAAATATTCTACTGTAGGTCCGTACGAGAAGCAAGCTTTAGCAAATAATCAGCACGCTAGTCATGAAAAAGATCGGTTTGCATTATTATGGCAGACGAGAGGAGTTCAGTGAAAGAGAGGTTGCGTTAAAAATGGAATATCCTTTCAGTTAGTCCCACATTGTCCCACATCTCTGACTACAGTTACAAGAGGAGGACGTTTCACGCAAGGACGCTTGCCCTGCCACTCCTGTGCCAGCCAAACACTTTTAGGGATCTGCAAAGAAAGGAACAGAAACAAAAAGCAAAAAAAAAAAAAAAAACATCACACAAGACATGTTAGAGATGTTGCATAAGAATCAAACTATGATATTCCTGTACAATCGTTGATTCACAGACAGCAATGACATGATGGGTTAAAAACCACGGAAGATCAACTTCAGAGTGCAGCTCCACTATGTCATGTGAATTAAAGACAGGGACGGTATAAAACGATACAAAACTGTTCGTATATTTCGCTTGCGACACTATCAACAGCTGCTGATAAAGCTATGGACAAATAAGCAGCAATAAGTAGTTTATAGCATGCATATACTGTAGAGCGCAGTAAATATTCCTGGAAACTTTGTTTTCCATGCTGGTCAATGTACAAATAACATGCATCTTTTGAATTATTGCTTCAACGCTCACTACACTAAAAGGCATTGTGTTAACTATGGGTTCGCGAGTATGTTTTTTACTTCTTTGTACAGCAGTAAATGCAAAGCTAGCTAAAGTCTCAAAGATACATGCATTAATTACTTGAGCTCTTCACATTTAATGATATGCATTTAAATCGAATGTGATTTGCCGCAGGGGAAAGAAAAAAACCCTGTATATTCAGGATTTTTGAGGTACAAGGATGTAGACCAACGTAAACATACCTGAGAAAATATTCTATTCCATCTCTCATGCAAAAGATTACAAAATTATTACAATTAAAAACACTAGAGTTAAAATGCAGGATTGCTTCTTATTTTGTAGTTTTAAGGTCAAAATATTAGTAAATGATTTTTTATTGCCAAAAGGTTTCAGAATATTAGTCTTTGCACTCATGACATTGGCTGCTAATCTAAAAGTATTTGATTGCATGTAGATCGTTAAAAAATATGAACATGATGAGTATCTAAACATCTTGGTTATAGCAGAAAACCACCATAATGCCAAGCTATAATGCTGTATATAATGCCATTCCATCAGATATATCAAAATTTCACAGCAGCTGTGTCTTTATTGCCTAATTTACCCTTATGGACAAGTCTGAGAGATAAATAATTCAAAAATGTAAATAAAGACCAAAATCGAGAAATGACACATGTACAAACAGAAATTGCTCTGCGTCCTGTTCAATGAGAACATTTTCATGATCTTCTACTGTATGTACAGTGTACAAACGGCGTTCACTAATGACCCTTTCCGGGTGTTCTGTGGCGTGGGATTATATGTATGTCATAGCACCTTTGGCATTCGTGTCCAAAAAGAGTTTGATGTAGGATGTGGGCACGTATCCCTCCTCGTCCTCGTTTCTGCGGACACGGGTCCATCCGTCACCCTTATCCTCCTCGATTACGTACAGCATTTCACCCTCGGCCATGGATATGGTACCTTCGTTCTGACCTACAGACCCCAAAAAAACGTACATTTTTTTTTGTTTCCAAAACAAGCGTGTCAACTTCATTAAAAAATACCTTTTTTCATCATTCAATAACCAGTTTCGCAGGTAAAATGACACTATCCTCTTATCTACTGATCCTCTTCCTGATATCTGTTCACGTGCTCTAATTAAAATAGCTTTGAAGGACTACTTTATTTTGATAATAGGTCAAAAATAAATCTGTTAACTCTAAATTTGCTACATAGAACTGAATGAAGAATAATATATTGAGATTTAATATTATTCAAATATAGGACTATTTTATGTCCAAATGTTTTACTTGAAATAAAAGTGTGGTTATTTTATTTTATTGGCTTGATTTTTTTTTTTAATTCAAATTCCCTAGATTATTTAAATAAATTAAAAAGTTTAATAATAATACAATTACACACACACAAAAAAGAAATGAATAATTATTTTTAATATATATATATATATATATATATATATATATATAATATATTTTCGTTTTTTTGCCAGGTGCATCCAGAATTTTCAGTTTCGGCCCAGAATTTTCATTTCGGTGCACCCCTAGTTTTTACTCATTTTTACATTTTACATTTGTTTATTTTTAATTTTTTTTATTATAATGACGTTTAGTTGAGATTTTTTTTACGTTTTATATTTAATTCTTAAATTTAATTGTATTTTTATTATTTTTTGAAGTTAATTTCTTCCGTTATTTTTTTCTATTCTGCCAATTATCAATTCAATTTTTATATATATACTGTATATATATAACATTTTAATATATTTCTTTTAGAGTAAAATGTTGTAGTGTAAAAATGTGTAGAAAAAAATTTTTAAATTGATATTTTTTACATTATGCCATTTCTCAATCCAAATTTGTATATATCTACCATAAAATTATTATATAAATTTATGAACCAGTCAAAAGTTTAGACACACTTACACTTAAAAATAAAGAAAAATTATTAATTCAACAAGCAAATAATTGTGTAAATTTTAGAATTTTATATAAACTGTATTGTGTTCATTTCTTTTGGTTAATTGAGTAGATGTTTTAAAACATTGTTTTAAAATCTTAAAATTAATTCAACGTGTTCATTTTTTTCCATTCTGCAATTTCTCAATGCAAATTTGTATGCATTTATGCCATAAAATAATATAAATTTATATACACATACACTTCGACATATTCCTCATAATATAAAAAATGTTTTGATCTAAAAGTTTATGCTAAAATTAAGCCATTTTAGTTAAAACTACTTTAAACTTATTATCCCAGAACCTGACAAAGGGCTTCATAACCACTGAGCAGACATGAATTCCTGGCACATTTGAACTTTTAACACCCTTTCTGTTACCTTCAAATGGATAAAGTGCTTTGCATGTTCCAATAGTGGGTAAAGGTTCCTCGTCATCAAACTCGTCATCAAACTCAGTACTGCGTGATTTGAACTGCATCGTGGTCTCTGTGCTGGGGTCTTCCGTGTAGCTGCCATCCGGACTATGTGCAGAAGACATGCAATGCGTAAAACAGACAAAATTAACTTTGACGTTATAGTCAGATTACACAGTTAATGTCACACATGCCTCGCGGGAGGCTGTACTGAATCATGCTTTAATAGCTTTTTTTCATACACATTTTTTATTATGTCAAAGAGTTCAGAGATGCATCCATTAGAGTTATGAAAGATAAAGGGATAGTTGACCCAAAAATGTTAATTCTGTCATCATTTATTTGCTTCTGCTCAACACAAAAGAAGATATTTTGAAGAATATAGGTAACTAACACTATGGAAGTCAATGGGGTCCATCAACTGTTTGGTTACCGACAATCTTCAAAATATCTTCTTTTGTGTTCAGCAGAAGAAATGAATTCATACAGGGTTGGAGTTTTTTTCATTTTTGGGGGAACTATCCCTTTATGTTTTCATAGTCAATTGAACTCTCATTACATGCACCCTTTAAATAAATGTGACATCTCATTCTGTGCATCATGTTTGGCAGCCCTGCTGTCTAGGGACTGAAGTACCTCTCTCGGTTTTGACCGTAGTTGTTTGTAAGAGGCGTGTTGCCCTGCGAGTCAAAATGATTGCTCTGTCTTCTCTGAGACTCAGATCCCTTTTCAAGTAACTTCCTCTCCACCTCCGTCAGCCAGCCCTGAGAACACACCACATGTACAGTATTAAAAATATTTACAATTTACAAAATACACATATATTTATATAAGGGACTCAAATACAGGTAGTAAACATCCAATACAATATTATACTATACACTGACTATGAGAGAAAAACACACATAAATCACAGAATACATATTCACGATTGACATTTGAAGGTACCTGACCGAATTTGACTCACTTCAAATTTATGTGCCTCAAGCTGCAATTTTTCCAAGCTTTGTGTGATTTCTTCTAACCGTGGATCTATACTGTCTGGATCCCCCAAGTGAGGATTTTTAATGTAGACATCTTTCATTTTAGTCAGGGCGTCCCTGCAAACAATTATAAGAAGAACAATAAGCATGTGAACATTTTGTTAGATCATATCGTATATTATATATACTCTCTTTCAATGCAATGTGCCTTTATCTTAAAGAAATATTGTACTTTCGAACGGTAGTGTATGTTTTAAACAACGATGAGGTATTTAGCAGAAAGGCTGTTGCTATTCCCAGCATGATGACTTACCTCTGATCCATCTCTTTCTGGATGTCCTTGTTGATGTCATTGAGCTTGGCCTGTAGTTTCTTCCTCCTCTGCTCGGGGGGAAGATGACTGTAGTCCTCCTGGCCTGTTCCCTGGGAAAAGAGAAAGAAAGTTCTGAGTTAAAAACCAACAAACCAAACACAAACAGCTTGCCAGTTAAGATCTTGGACAGGATCAGCTATAATGTGGATCAGTTTGACTGTCAAACCTTAATATTTATATCTTGCTTTACTTCAAGCATCACAAATTCAGTGTGTAGTCAAAATGAAAATATATAATATACAAAATAAACAGTCTTTATAGCACATTTTAATATCAAGTCAGACTTACCAGCTTTAGAGAAAGCTGTGAATGTTAAGACAAGAAAAAACGTGTTAGGGGAAATTGTTATTTCACACACACACACACACACACACACAGAAAACATGGAGTTTCATGTTACTGTTAAGACAGACATGTTAATGATGGCGTTGATAAAAAGCATGAGAACGAGACACCGATTACACATCCACACATTACTTTAGAACCAAACTGAGCTGATGATGCTTCAGTGTCTGGGGTCGTCCAATCAGATCCACGGGAAACACACACGCGTGACGTGGCGACTCGTGAACTTACCCCGCGTTTCAGGCTCCGCAGGCAGTGCATTTTGTGTTTGGTGCTCATGAAGTCGTTGAGGCGCTGGCTCAGGGGCTCCTTGGGCTGCTGCGGGGACTGGGGGCCGTTGAGGAGGCCGTCCGGGGACGGGGAGGTGGGGGGAGGGGGAGGGGGCTGGCGGGGCGACGCTAACAAAGACATAAGCTACAGATGAGGGTGTGATGGAGCACATTGAGAAATGGAATGGAGAAAGACAGGAAGAGAGAAGATGAAGAGAGAGAAATATTCAAGGCCAAAGCCAATGTTTAGTGCTTCTCATGAGGTGACTAAAAAACTCATTGCAAGCTTTATTAAAGGAGAACTCCGGTCAATTTTAACATTTCAGACAAAAACGTCAAAAATCAGTGTTGCCTACACCGTGTTATCCTTTTTTTTTTAATTTGCGCCCTGTTGACTTCAATGGGGGAAGTTCTAAACCTGCTTTTTAGTCTCTTAACATCCTTGATTTGTCATTACGAGTGCACAGCCATGTGAGACGTGTTATTAAGAGTGACCACGGTCAATCTGACTGCAGTAGATGTGAAAGATATTAATAAAAATGATGTTAATTCAGCCAGCTCACATACCCGTGTTTACTTCCTATTTTCCTATTGGTTTTAGATTTGACAGTTGTCGTTGAGGTCAAATTTGATTGCAATTGGTTATTAATCGGTAAACATGTCAAACTAGCGATCAAAGACTTCAGAATCTTTCAGAATTCTCAAAGTTGTACAGTGTCAACTCGGCTTTAGTTACCATGAAATTAAAATGTTAAGGACTATTGCAGTATTTATTATAAATTTATCCCTGCACATCAATATTTTGATATGCCCTCATAATCCTTAATCAAATTAACTTCCCTTCCCCTAGCGACATTTCTTCTCTGATGAAGTGTTTTTTGGAGTGAGGGCAGGACAACCTGTCACTCAAATAAGATCGACCAATAGCAAACTAGAAGCATCCAATTGATTCCCAAAGAACAAAATCAAGTCGCGCCCGGCCATAAATGTTTTTGTTTTACTCGGATATACGCCACTATCGGATTATCGCAACTTTTTAATCATCAGTATAAGATTCTGTTATAACGAACTGCTGAAAATAGCCCCTGCAAATAGCAATAAAACTTCTTGAATATAACTGCGTAGTGTCCAGTTCTGTTTTTTGCTTATCTGTGATTTTAGAAGGTGTTTATGATCCACAGATCCGTCTAATGCCGTACCTTATTTCTCTTGAGTAAAGGCCACAGTTTGCTCCTGCTCCGGCGTCTGCTCTCTCCGCGAGCATTGAGGAAGCTTGATTCTGACACGGCCCTCTTCATTGACACACTGTAGTCCTCAAACTCCACGTCACCCGGCGGCTCAAAGCCAGACTTGTAGGATTCTACAACTTGCTTACTGTCCTGAGATTAAAAAAGGGATAAAAATGTAAGGCTTTGTGCTATAACAAAGAGAGATTAGGATGACTCTTCAAGTTAAGTGGGTTTAGAATCATCGCTACATTTTCTAACACAAACCAGAGATATTTCATTTAGCAAAGTCTGTTCACTGTAACGTATATCATTTAAAAAAATTAAATATGCTATAAAATATAAACGGCAACATAACTTTCTATTGCATTTTTCTCAACTTCAAATACAGCCAATGAGTTCGACTGGTGAGGTTCTTTTGAATAAATTAGTTAAAACCTACTGGCGAATCAAACTGAATTATTCACTTCTGTATTGAATCAGATAACTAATTCATTTTGTAAACCGCAAGTACTGTATACATCTGACTCAAAATGAGCCCAGAACTGTTATTTTGTTATAGGGCTGCTCGATTATATAAAAAATCACGATCAAGATTATTTTGGTCACTATTGTGATCATGATTATTTAATACTAATGATCATTGACTTTGTAAACATCACGAATTTAATGAATTTTAAACAGTGGATTTTCTTATACTTTAAATATAATTCAACAGAAGAAAAACTTAAACATTTTGTTATATAAAATATATAAAAGTTACGCATATATATACAGTATATATATATATAAAATAAGAAAATATTATTAGATTATATTTAGAAAATAATTGAGAATATTTTTGAATAGAATTTAAAATATATTAGATACATACTCACATGTCGCATCAGAGTTGTAAATAAATAAATTAAATATAAATAATTAAATAATATTATATTTTAACAATTTTATATATATATATATAATCACTGTATAAATACAAAAAGTATCATTGTCTATCAAGTTATTAATCTTGCTAAAGAAGCTAAATCCTGTATGAAACACTGTCATGGGTGATTTACTTTGGCAATACAGACTTCACTGTAACCTACAGGTTAACCAAAGATAGTCATAATCACAGAACAATTATGTATGTACGACAGACAATGAAATGCACATCCACCACAGAAATAAGACAGCTGTAAATCCCCTTGATCTAATCCCTCTACTATAGTTCAGGTCAGACCAAGAGACTATTTTTAGCATATACATGGCATCCATAACCCAACCAAATGAACCAATGACTTCTGTAGGAGGTTGATTTATGGAGGGCTGCTTCATATGGCCAGCACACTATCTTTGAAAAGACACACACACACATACTCTACGTCCACACACACACACAGCCCAAAAGCCACAGAGAGGCTTAAGTCTTTGTTGCTAAGCCACTTCAAATCTGCTGCAAAACCCAGCTCGTATGAGTCAATTAGTGCTGCGCTGGAAATTAGACTTCCCATCTGCCATATTTGGACAGGACGACATAGGCCACATGAGCACTGGGACGGGATTTAGCAGATGAGACAGACAACAGGCACATCAGCCTTCCAGCCATTCCCCCGCAGCTGTAAATTATTGATGGTAACCTGGGCGACGACACTCTATTACTCACCACTCGTTAGCTTGTAAGTGGGCCAGCGATAATCACAGAAATCTAGTCAGCATTTTCAACTGCTTTATTATTCATCTGCTGGCTTCATATGGAAAGTTGAACTACCTCGCAGCCAGGAAAACTCCTATGTGCTGCTTCTACAAATCATAGTCCTACAAGTCCTCATCTTAATTATTGCCCCCCTTTCTTATTCATTCTTTAATTTTTAATTTTCAGTTTTCATTTCATTTTTATAGCCAGTTTAGGGCCGGTTCACATATCGCGTCTTTTGCACGCTCAATTTCGTTATTTCAAATGTATGCGCGCTCATAATTGAAGCGATGCAGTCGCGGTTTTGCAATCTCAACTTTTCAGAATACCGCAAGCGCACCATACGCACACAATAGGTCATGTGACAAGAACCAACTGAAGCGCAACCGCCCTGGCGCTTTGGAAAATGGAGAATGCGGCGCGCCCAGCGTTTTCTACGCGTTTTTAGGCGCTAAATGTGAATCCGACCTTATGCATCCTATTTAAAAGTTTGGAGATTTTTTCTTCTTTGGTTTTTGAAAGCTGAAGGGTCATGTGACACTGAAGACTGGAGTAATGATGCTGAAAATTCCACTTTGATCACAAGAATAAATGCCATTTTAACATAAATTCAAATAGAAAAACGTTATTTAAAATTGTAATAATATTTCAGAATATTACTGTTTTTACTAAATGCAGCCTTGCTGAGATTTCTTTCAAGAAAAATCATACTGACCCCACACTGAACAGTAGTGCATAAAAATGTCTTGATGCTTATGCTAATGATTATGCTAACACTTAATTTTCCATTTGCTAGCATGAACAAAAAAGACTTCTAAATAAGTTCATGTTTATTTTAACATTTATTAATGCATTATTAAAATCAAGAATTGTATCTTAATATTTTTTTAATGGACCCGAGATAATATAAACTAACAAAATTACTACTGTTTATTGTTAAAGTAAAATTAAAAAAGAACGATTAATAAAAACTATAACAAATGTATAGCTCTGTTAAAGGGATAGTTCACCCAAAAATGAAAATGATGTCATTTGAACTTTGAATAAATTCAATCTGTTCATCATATAAAGCGATTGTGTCTTTTAAGAAAATTTGGACTAAACCACCCAAGTTTTACAATCTCTTTATGAACTATTTAATGTGTCAAAGTGTTAGTTGTGTAGCTGTCAATGGAGGGACACAAAGCTCATCAAAACGATTTCTTAAAAAAGATCTTCATTTGTGTTTTGAAGATGAACAAAAGTCTTACGGTTTTGGAAGGACATGATGACAATTATGATTATGACGACATGATAATGATTAATGACAGTTTTCATTTTTGGGTGAACTATCCCTTTAACTAAAGGGACCTTTATTGGAAAGTCTTGCCAATATTAATGATTATAGATTCTTAGAAACTAAATTAGTGCTGCAAATATCACACTTCATAAGTAAGTAGTAATCTGAGTCTAAAAGTGATTTGCAAATATTTTTGACTGATTTATTAAAATAACCGATCTCAGAGACACTGATTGGGCATTGCGTTTGTGCTATTTTGTAGAACCAGTTCTCGATTCTCAACCACATTGCTAAAAATGTACTTTATGGCCTAAAAGACTTCATTGAATAGGATATTCCAGCTATAGGCTGATCAACAGATGGCTATGGAATCCGGAACCACAGTGTATTTTCAGCATAAAGGAGCCGTAGCACTTTACGTACCATTTTAGGCTCGATGGACTCAGCTGCCTTGGTCATGCCATCCAGACACTTGCTGACGATGGGTAATACTTTACGCTCGACCTCAGTGTACACCCGCATGCTCTCCCTCACCCTGCCCACTCGCCTCTCCTCCATCTCCTGTATCCTCTGCAAAAGAGAAAACACCATTAAACCATGCAATATTTCATTGTGAAGTTCATGGTCCAACCAATGCATATAAGACATAAAAGTTAAGCTTAATAGCATATTTTTCTTTCATCAACATTCGAATATTTGGTAACTCTTTAGTTTAGGGTCCAATTTGCTCTATGAACAAGTTGCTTATTAGCATGCATACTACTAGTGTATTGGCTGTTTATTAGTACTTATAAAGCACATATTAATGCTTATTCTGACATCATTCTACATCTTACTGTAATAACCTTACTACTAACTATTAATAAGCAGCACTTAGGATTTACTGAGGCAAAAGTCATAGTTAATAGTTAGTTAATAGTGAGAATTGGACCCTAATCTAAAGTGTGACTGAATATTTTAATACCATTTTTAATTTATGATAAAGAGAGACAATTACTTGAAAGATATGTGGTATGAGGGTGTAGTAGTGCTCGTGTTGGTCCTTGTTGAACTTCTGCAAGTATGTCAGGTACTCGTTTTTACTGTCTTCGGCTACCTGATGCCTCAACTGAGCTTGCTGTTTCGCCTAGAAAGACAGAGAGAAAAAAATGAACTAAGATCCTTTCAATAAAGAATGACATCAGAACGTAAAGGCCAAGGACTGACAAATAAAACGATCACCTTTTGACATGACAAGTAAACAAACAGTGAGAGTCTATTAGCCGATTACAGAATATAATATAAACATAGCCTGATGTCAACTTCAGATCAATAGAGTCAGTGATCTACACACTTAACCAAGCGCTCTGTGCGAGAGAGAGAACAGACAACGCAAGCAGCACAGATCGAACACAGAAATATGATCAAATGATGTGCTCAGGAAAAATAACGCAAAAGCTAGCTATGTTTCATCTTTTTTTATGTAGAGTTTAACTGATAGGAGAATGACTTTTTGACTACTGGAATTGAATGACTTGCTTTACACATTTACTGAGTGCCACTGTCCACTCAAATATAAACAAAAACCGAAAATGTGCATTATTCGATAACAAGGCCGTCGGTTGATTTACCGCTGCATTAGCACATTTGCATAGTTCAATTCAGCATGAAACAGAAGTTGTGATCCCTATTGTGACCTACACTCACCTAAAGGATTATTAGGAACACCATACTAATACTGTGTTTGACCCCCTTTGCCTTAATTCTATGTTGCATTGATTCAACAAGGTGCTGAAAGCATTCTTTAGAAATGTTGGCCCATATTGATAGGATAGCATCTTGCAGTTGATGGAGATTTGTGGGACCCGAAGCTCCCGTTCCACCACATCCCAAAGATGCTCTATTGGGATGAGATTTGGTGACTGTGGGGGCCATTTTAGTACAGTAAACTCATTGTCATGTTCAAGAAACCAATTTAAAAAAGATTCAAGCTTTGTGACATGGTGCATTATCCTGCTGGAAGTAGCCATCAGAGGATGCGCACATGGTGGCCATAAAGGTATGGACATGGTCAGAAACAATACTCAGGTAGGCCGTGGCATTTAAATGATGCCCAATTGTCACTAAGGGGCCTAAAGTGTGCCAAGAAAACATCCCCCACACCATTACACCACCACCACCAGCCTGCACAACAAGGCATGATGGATCCATGTTCTCATTCTGTTTACACCAAATTCTGACTCCTTCTTTACGCCATCTGAATGTCTCAACAGAAATCGAGACTCATCAGACCAGGCAACATTTTTCCAGTCTTTAACTGTCCAATTTTGGGGAGCTCTTACAAATTGTAGCCTCTTTTTTCTATTTGTAGTGGAGATGAGTGGTACCCGGGGGGGTCTTCTGCTGTTGTAGCCCATCCGCCTCAAGGTTGTGTGTGTTGTGGCTTCACAAATGCTTTGCTGCATACCTCGGTTTTAACGAGTGGCTATTTTACTCAAAGTTGCTCTTCTATCAGCTTGAATCAGTCGGCCCATTCTCCTCTGACCTCTAGCATCAACAAGGCATTTTCGCCCACAGGACTGCCGCATACTGGATGTTTTTCCCTTTCCACACCATTCTTTGTAAACCCTAGAAATGGTTGTGCGTGAAAATCCCAGTAAAGGCGGGCATACACTGTGCGATGTCTGTGCGATTTCAGCAAGGTACCTACTCACACTGAACGAGTAAATCGCATGCGATGCAAAGCCAAAGTTCAGGATTTATGTGCTCACACTGTTCGGTCCGATCGTCGAGCTGCGACTTCACTGCTCACACTATACGTGTAATATCTGCGATAACCCCCTGGATTGCGCCTATTTACGTGTATGTATCCAGAGATATTGTCAAAACAAGCATCTGCTATCAGTATCAAGATGATTTAGTATTTTCAATTTATGCATTTAATTATTATTATTATTATTATATTATCATTATTAGGGGAGGCCTATAGGCTAATTTTACTATTAAATTGATCCGCTATTATAATTAATTTGCCACGCAATATTTTCACAGCACATAACCAACGTGCTGTGAGGATAGTAAAATATTAATCTTACTCCTCATTAAAAATTGTCTAAAACATTTAGGTCGATTACAATGAATTATATATAAAATAACTATTAACAGTCTATAATATGTCCGAACATTGCCATTATTAATCATCAATGAAAATTAAAAACAGGTTTATTTCAAAAACATTGTTTGACAAAATAATAAAAGAGGTGTTGCATATCAGGTGGCTTGAAGACGGTGGGTAATATTATCCATTTTGCAACACGAACTGGAGGTAAGCAACAGTAATTTGTAGCTCGTTTTTATTTTAATTTTATTTTTGCTGCAGATGAAATGGTTAAACTTCTGTTTTCGCGCAGGTGCAGTGAGGGAAAAAACACTGAGTTTAGGGCAATCGGTTCGTAGCTTTGCTTCAACTGTGCGATATAGTCACGAGGAGCGACCAAAATTTCTGACATGCCAGAAATTCATCCGACCATCCGATTGTCGATCGTGAGAGGTTAATCGCCTCTCGTTTCTCCCGAACACTGCACGACAAACGACGCACGACAAAGCTGAAAATCGGTCCGACACGAAAATGAGTCGCACGAGTCAGAATTCGGCTCAAAATCGGAAGAAAATCGCACAGTGTATGCCCGCCTTAACTGAGCAGATTGTGAAATACTCAGACCGGCCCGTCTGGCACCAACAACCATGCCACGCTCAAAATTGCTTAAATCACCTTTCTTTCCCATTCTGACATTCAGTTTGGAGTTCAGGAGATTGTCTTGACCAGGACCACACCCCTAAATGCATTGAAGTAACTGCCATGTGATTGGTTGATTAGATGTTACAGTTGATTAGGTGTTCCTAATAATCCTTTAGGTGAGTGTACTGTATATCCGATTGAAAAGGCTTCAGAAACAAGACAAAATTTAGTCGCTGAAATTGAATGAATTTTCTAAAAACATTGATGTAAACAGGTAAATAATTTATAATAATACTGCAATATTCCACACACACACACACACACACACACACACAATAAAAGAAGTGTCAATTTTGATTTCTTGGTGACTTTAAACTCTCTGACAAAAATAACACGATGGAATATCGACAGTGTATGAGAAAATTAATAAACAAACACACACACACACACACACTAAAATGACAATGAATGTTCCCAAAACAAAATGTGAAAATGATCCAAACTATTCGCACCAGACATCCATTCATCATGCATACTAACTAAACACAAACAGCAGACCAAAAAAGCATCTGGATCCTTAAGTCACACACAAATATGTGAATGTTAATTGCATTAAACACAAAATATAAATACAAGTTGCATATGCAAAAAAGGTTAAGCTTTTCTGAGAAATAACCAATGGCTTCCTAACTATACCTGTTAGACTACAATCCTAACAGGTATAGTTCATCGCATTAATTGTTTCACTCAAATTTTGCAACCCCAAAGTGTCAGAGTATTTTGATACAACATATCTAAAACAAAACTAACTGAAATGTTTTGCTTGAGAATTGCGTTTGTGTCACTTGATTTAATACAGCACATAATGCAATGAAATTCATTCAATTTAAAGAGTCTAAATGCTTTTAGTGGTCACTGTACATACTGTATACAACATCATGTACATGAACCAGACAGTGTGAACAGACTCTCAAACTCAGGACTTTTTGTGGGTGACAGTAATAGCTATTGATTTTGTGTAACCCTAAGCGTAAACGTAGCCCATTTTCGCAATCGAAATGCAATTTAACATCAGTCTTCCATGACAAGTCTTATTCTGTACATTTGTAGAAGGTGAATACAGGAAAGGTTCGCTGCAAGCATAGACGTGAACGTAACAAAAGCTAAAAAACGAAAAACAACGAAAATTACGACAAACACTCTTTGCTGATATGGGTAATACACCGAACAAGTTGACAAACTCCTCACCGACAAAGACGACTCTTGGTTCAAACCTACCTTGAGAGAACACCGCTTTAAGACATGTTAAAAAACAAAGACAGAGTCGATTAGTGTCACAGACACACTAATAACAGAAGTTACTTAAGAAGACATCTATACATGGGCTAAACAAAATCCAAATCTGATCATTTAGCCTTGTTATAATAATAACAACAGACAGGCCGCTGCCATATTAGTTGTTTTTTCTTTCTTATTGAAAAAAAAAAATCTATATTTTATTCTATTTTTTTGTGGTCTTTGAGCTTATTATTGAACATTTAAATAATAAAAAAAAACATTCTGGTAACATTTTACAATAAGGTCCCATTAGTTAATGCGTTATCTAAAATGTATTAAGAATGAGCAATACATTTGTTACAGTATGTATAAATCTTTGTTAACGTTAATTAATAAAAAATATTAATTGAGGAGGGTCAGTTGAGTTCATGTTATATGAGGTCCATTAAATAATAATAACAGATGCAACTTTTGATTTTAATAATGTATTAGTAAATGTTGATTAAGCTTGTGATTCCGAAATATGCATTTTATATATTTTATCATTTGATTAGTTTATTTGCAACAGTGAATTTTAGACCTGAGCAACATAAACAATTATTGAATTATTTTTCACATTATTTGTTTACACTAAAGTCAATTTATTGGGTTTGTATTAAATTATTGAAACAGATAGTTTTTGAAATATTCACAAAAATGAATGAAACTTACTAATTTAAATTTGAAACACTATTAAACATCTCTGTGTTAACACTTTCATAATAGCGAGAGATTGCAAAACTAAATCATTGACCTCAAAAAAGTACATTAATATCACCTCATTATTCACAATGCCGCTTAATTGTTTTAATTCAATTTGCAATTATAATCATGGTGAATACTACTTACAATATACATTGTACAGCCTTAGTGGTTAATACTAAAGCTCCAGTTTATAATTTTGCCTATATATCTGTGTAAAGTAGAAAGCAAACAGTTTAAGTTTTTGAAACCTCCTTGGTTTGTTTGAATTGGAAACTAATATAATATCTATTAAAATATCTGCCCAATGCCAAATAAAAAACAACGAAAATTTAGCAGGTACCAATTTGATCACAGATTTATCGTGCATAATGTCCAACTTCTCTTTGAACAAAATGGGTATTTTCTGCAGTACAGAGAAGGTAGGAGCAGGTGAGGTACAGTAAAAGGTGTAAGGTGGGAACTTGACAACGGTTATATCAGCGTCCGTCACCACCGCCTCGTTCGAAAGAGGGATCATCCACACAGACTCACAGAAAAGGATGAAAGCAGTCATGGAGAATGAGGGGTTTTATGATAGGATCGGTCCCTTCTCCATCACACACACACACACGTGATCCATACCTTTTCCACGTCTGCTTTAGTCACGTTAATGTCGGCATCCACCTTGTCGAAGTAATGCTGGGCGCGATCCGCTTCCTTACAGTCTCTTTCGAATCTTCTCTTACTCTGAAAAGAGCAAAGAAACTTGCATTAAAATGAGGTATTAAATTATTCTTTTTTTAATTGCTGAAAAAAGTATGCAACGATAAAGTGACTAAAAAAACGTAGTTCAGCTTGTAGTGGCGCTACTTCTAATTAGTTACTCTATCCCCCAGTTAGTTTCAAAATGCACATCAGTAATGTTTTGAAGCTACTTAAATTTCCTAAAGGAACTAAGGCCCAATCCTGGCTTAAAGGGATAGTTCATTTTGAAATTATTTTTGTTATGTTTTAGCTTACCTCAAGGGCATCCCAGATGTAGCTGTCTTTGTTTCCGCAGTAGTTTCAATTTTGATATTTTTAGGTCAAACCGTTCAGTCATATAATGGAGGTCTATGGTCACCACCTCAAAGAGCATGCACAGAGAAGTCCAAATTAAACATGTTTTAAACATTTGTAAATGTAGGTACACATTGATGGACTAAGACACGAAACGAGCAGTTTGTGTGAGAAAATTAACAGTATTTATATCATTTTTACCTCTTGTAACCACAGCCACGTCCAAGTGATCTGAGGGCGCTGGCGCTTTGTGGCTGTGGTTACAAGAGGTAAAAACTATATAAATACCGTTAGTTTTCTCATACAAACCGCTCTTTTCGTGTCTTAGGCCATCAATGTGTACTTACATTTACGAGTCATTAAATCATGTTTAATTTGGACTTCTCTGTGCATGCTCTTTGAGGTGGTGACCATAGACCTCCATTATATGACTGACAACAATGGTTTGACCTAAAAATATCAAAATTGAAACTACTGCGGAAACAAAGACACCTACATCTTGGATGCCCTTGAGGTAAGCTAAAAGATATCAAACATTTATTTCAAAGTGAACTATCCCTTTAATCTAAGCCCTGTATGTGAAACCAGAATATTTACTTTCTTTTTGTATGAAAACCTGTAGCAGTAAGTTGTTGCTTATTTTAAAAGAGACACCTTTTACAAACACCTGTGGCTCATTTCACACAAGCGTTTACTGTACAAAGCGCCCCAGTTTTAGCTCATATCTCAGACAGGTGATGAAAGAGAAGGGAGTATCAGGAGAAATTTGAATAGTCACACTTTGTTCTGTTCAGTTAAACTGACTCACCGATTCCAGCTGCTTCCAGGAATTCTCAATGTGCTGTTGCGCTCTGCGGCCATCATGGAAATGCTATAGGACAGAAAAGACAAGAAATAGAATTACAATTTAATACACTACCATTCACAAGTTTAGGGTTGTTAAGATTCGTTTCCATCTCATGCTCACCAAGGCTGCATTCATTCCATCAAAAATGCAGTAAAAACTTTAATATACAAATAATTACAATATAAAATATCGGTAACACTTTACAATAAGGTTCATTAGTTAACATTAGTTAATGTAACCATGAGCAATACATTTGTTACTGCATTTGTTCATCTTTGTTAATGTTAGTTCATGAAAATAAAGCTGTTCATTGTTTGTTCATGTTAGTTCACGGTGCATTAACTAATGGTAACAAGATTTTAATCAAGTATTAGTAAATGTTGAAAATAACATTAACAAAGATTAACAAATGCTGTATATGTGGCGTGCTATTCATTATTAGTTCATATTAACTAATGTAGTTAACTAATGTTAACTAACGAACCTTATTGTAAAGTGTTACCAAAATATCTTATAATGTAATGTATTCCTGAGATGGCAACGCTGAATTTTCAGCAGCAGTCAGTATCACATGATCCACATGCTTAATTTTGTTTCAGGATCCTTTGTTGAATAAAAAATATAGACATTTTTGTAATATTATAAGTATCTTTACTGTCACTTTTGATCAATTTAATGCATTTTTGATGAATAAAACTATTACAATTTCTTTCTTTTTTTTTGTAGGGATGGTTCCCAATGAAGTCCATTATATGGCGAAAAATCCTGGAATGTTTTCATCAGAAACCTTAATTTCTTTTCGACTGAAGAAAGAAAGACATGGACATCTTGGATGACATGGGGGTGAGTAAATTATCAGAAAAAGTACATTTTTTCAAATGTGGCTGTTTATACCAGAAACAATCCATGACAAACTGTATTGTACAGTAATTTTTACCATAATTAAGGGGGTTTGAGGATTAGGAATTTCTAATTCAGCTCTTGCACAGTCGTGACAACTATCACAGTCCAACACGTCCATTTCAAATATTATGCTGAAAAGACATTTAATTGGAAACTAAGCTGATTAAATGAAATATAAGACAATCAAGCCAGACAGCAGCTGTTAGAAAGATTATATTCCAGAGCTATCGCTGAATCCAAACCCCTCGTCATTCCATAAAGAAATCAATTACGGCAGCAAAGACATACTCTTGTACAATAAATGTTAATTAACTGCAGAATTCCTCGCTGGAACACTAATCATTTATTTAGGGGTTCTCATTAGCGAAAACTTCCCTGACAAACTGGCACAGGCGATCGCTTGTGTCTTCCCACTCATGGCATTCCACTACTCTCTTTATGAAAAATACATAAAGACCACTTTCTCTCAGAGTGACATTTGAACACAAAAGGCAGACTAAATGCATCATCAGAGGGAATGAAGCTTCCCTCAGCTCGTGCGCGGTGGTGTTTTACTCTGCTGTCGTATTACTTCCAGCCACCAGCCTCAGACAGAGGCCTCCTGAACCCGTGCTAGAACCTTTAGACGAGAGAGGCCAAGAGCGGGGGGAGGGCGACCTTCTCAAACTCCATTGACCTGAATACAGTACATGACCCACATTGGGTTTGGCTTCATTCCACGGAGCTGGGAGAAATCATAAACAAAATAATACCATATTCCTCCGCGATTAACCCGGGATTTGTAAGAGGTGAGCCTGTGCTGGAGCGCAGAGAAAGAATTGCTGTAGTTTCATACATGCACTGAATGGGTGATTCATGTTATTGAGGGATTTGATTCTTTTTTTTGGAAGATTATCTCTCCGTAAATGATCGCTAGAAAGCAGGATTTTTTGGCATCGTCCTGACAAGAAAAGCACGGAAAAGACATGTTCGTACCGATTTCCGTTCAGCCTTCAGTTCTTGAGTGTAGCGGGTCAATTCGGCGGTGATCTGAGAGGACAGGTTTTCGGCGATGACCTCGTGTTGACCCGCGTAGTCGTTCAGCTCATTTAAGGTAATCAGAAATGCTCTACATGACGTGTACCTAACAGCAAAAGTGAAAACGTTATAATACATCAACAAAAAGCAAGATGAGACATTATAGATGTGACAAAAATGAGTTTCTCTTCCTTAATTAAAAATGGCCCACTCATGATTTAGACTACAATAGTGGTCAACTTATTATTATTATTTTTTTAATGGCTGATATTGATGCTGATATCAATGCTGATCAATGTAAGGCCAAAATACATAGTGGCCCCCCAAAGATGTATGGACCCTTAAAGGGATAGTTCACTTTGAAATACATTTTTGGTGTGTTTTAGCTTATCTCAAGGGCATCCAAGATGCAGGTGTCTTTGTTTCCGCAGTTGTTTCAGTTTTGATATTTTTAGGTCAAACCGTTCTTGTCTGTCAGTCATATAATGGAGGTCTATGGTCACCACCTCAAAGAGCATGCACAGAGAAGTCCAGATTAAACATGATTTAATGACTCGTAAATGTAAGTACACATTGATGGCCTAAGACACAAAACGAGCGGTTTGTGTGAGAAAATGAACAGTATTTATATCGTTTTACCTCTTGTAATCACAAAAATGCAAAACGATATAAATACTGTTCGTTTTCTCACAGAAACCACTCGTTTCATGTCTTAGGCCATCAATGTGTACTTACAATTACGAGTCATTAAATCATGTTTAATTTGGACTTCTCTGTGCATGCTCTTAGAGGTGGTGACCATAGACCTCCATTATATGACTGACAGACACAAACTTGATAAAAATATAAAAATTGAAACAACTGCGGAAACAAAGACACCTGCATCTTGGATGCCCTTGAGGTAAGCTAAAACATAGCAAAAATTAATTTCAAAGTGAACTATCCCTTTAAATCACATTAAAAATGTATGTATGTCAGTTTTATGAGCACTTTTAACTAATTGGTTTCAACCTAATAAACTTATTTTTTGATAAAGATTTGGATTGAAAAGCATGTTATTGTTCCTTTTAAATAATACTTGTAAAGTTTGATATTTTGTTCTACATTCAAGCCAGTCTTGCTTAATTGTACAAATAATTTTGGTGCAACCAAATAATGCAATGTAATTACAGCATATGAGACCTATGCAAAATTTCTCCAATTAAATGAACACTAATTTATTTGTAAACTACCAGTCAAAGTTTGGGTTGAAATTATTTTCTTCAGTAAGGATTCATGAAATTATTTTCAACCTTGATAATAATAAGAAAAGTTTCTTGAGCAGCAAATCAGCATATTAGACTGATTTCTGAAGGATTGTGGGACACTGAATACTGGAGTATTAATGCTGAAAATTCATCTTCGATCACAGGTATAAAAATTACATTTTAAAATATGTTCAAATAGAGAACAGTTATTTTAAATTATAATAATATTTCACAATAAAAAATGCAGCGTGAGCATTAGAGACTTCTATAATAAATATTCATAAAATCTTACATTCCAAACTTTTGAACCCTAGTATACAGGACATTAACGGTTTTGTGTAAGTAAAGCTGATACATCATTAGTAAATGGCTATGTTTAAGATATCAATGCATGTGTATGATTTATGTATGGCAACTGTTCTCACTCACTTGTATTCCTCCTCATCTTTAGAGTTCTTCTTCAGCTGATACTTCTTGGACAGATTCCTATAATAAGACATACAAAACAGTATTTTTAATTATGTTAGTATTTTATGTTCACATATTTTCTCTGATTAAACAACTATAAGCAAGCCGTTTGTAAATTAACTAAATTCAATTAAGTTTTAGGGCAGGACTATCTATTTGTCCAACCAATGGTAGATGGAGGAAGTGTTTATTCGTCATTTTTGGTGAAGGTGGTAATACATAAATTACACATTTTAAAGGTACATACACAGTAACTTTTTTTCCTCAAAATAATACAAATATTTAATGAGTCAATACCTCATCAATCCTTGTTCCAAAACGTGTTTGTGTCTTACCCTGATACATAATGGTAAGCTTATTATAATAAGTGTTTATATCATACGTCACTTGTTCGTGCATTTCTCGTCATATCCATAAATAGAGAAAAGTTGGTCACCGGCCACTTTGATGCATGTATGGTGTAGTGTCAAAGGTTAGTTGACACACTGGGTGGAAAAGGTTGACATGCGGACATGATGGACATGCTAAATCTCAAACCTCTGGGGAATCACCCGTTTATAAAAACGCAGAAAAGTCGAGAGTCTGCTGGCAAAGAGAACACGCCAGAGCTCATGATAAAACAAGGATCAACATTAGCTTGGCTTTTCAAAGATGGCGAGAGAACAGTATTTTATTGAACAGAAAAATTGCCTTATGTAGCTCTCTAACAGAGGCCATTGTAAAGCATTATCTATTGTGTGAAGGGTTGTTGTAGCGCTGTACTGGGATTTATTTTCAAGGACGTACCATATCTAGACCAAGCGTGCCGCACAATGCCTGAAAAGTCGATCGCCCCCCGGTGGCCGGTCTTGGTATAGGTCATAAATCCCGCCTCCCCATGTTATTCAATGGCACGTGAGACCCACTAAACAATTAAATTACATATCACTTTTCCAAAGATGATTTCTGTCATTTACTGTAAGTTTTTAATCACGCTGATATAATTTCAAGTGTTTGTTTTTAAAATAAGTTTGTTTTTAGTTAGTTATTTAATTGATACGGTGGTGGTGACCGCATGATTGACAGCTGTGATTGACAGGTTCTCTGAGCGAAGTAGTCACTGAAGCAGACTTTTTTTTCAGGATCTTCGGAGGACTGAGGAGATTGGAGCTTTAAATTTAATATATAAATTTCTATAATTCATTTTTTTAAAAAGTGCAGGTGTGTGTTCTTGCGACAGATTCTGCGAGAGTGAGGGCGCGGCCTTGATTTCACGGCTTTACTTCCTGCTCACTACGGCCCAGGTCTGGTCCCAAATCGCTACTGCGCAGACTCAAGTCCCAAGATGTCAGCGCCATATCAGGACACTCGCGTCCATCTTTTTTTTTACAGTCTATGGTCAAGACAGCTTGAAATCATTTTCATCTAAACTGGTCATATCTTTCAAGCCTAGTAGTGAATGTTTTATGAGCAGTAGGATAACCATATTCATTCGATGAGTCGAAGCACAACCAAAACAATGTTCTTCTGCAAAATGCATGCAGTTTTGTTTTTTAACCATTAGAGGGCCAAAATATAATTAGTGTACCTCTAAATAGTAATTGAAAAAAATTAGGGCTGTCAAATGATTAATCACGGTTAATCACATCCAAAATAAAAGTTTTTGTTTACATAATATATGTGGGTGCACTGTGTATAATTATTTTGTATATATATATAAATACACACACATGCATGTATATTTAAGAAAAAAAATTATTTATATATAAAATATTTATATTTATATGTAATATAAATTATATATAAATCTATATACATGAAAATATTTCTTAAATATATACAAGCATGTGTGTGTATTTATATATATAAAATAATTATACACAGTGCACCCACATATATTATGTAAACACAAACTTTTATTTTGGATGCGATTAATCACGATTAATCATTTGACAGCCCTAAAAAAATATTTAGTTAATTAATTTACATCCTCTCAGTTATAAAAAAACAGCACATTTAGCAAACATCTCTTTCACCAAAAATAACTAAATATTGGTTTTGCACAAAGCAAGACAAACTAAGACATTTTACTGTTTCAAATGTGCCTTTGTATCCCGGTAATTTGAATGAATGAAATTGTGCACGTCAATGACAAATGACATCCAATGGTGCTTGTGGTGCAACGCGAGGCTGCGGCGCAAACAAAAGCTAATATTGTCACCATCAGAATAATCGTATCATCCCACTGAACAAGGCGTCCGATTCATGAGGCTGACCTTTGTCAATCAGAGTGGAAAATTGACTACCGGATGACGTCAAATGACACAGTAAAAACGAGAAAATCATTGCTTTTTACATGAATATCATGTGATTAATTTCAAGAGGGCCTATAAATGGCTTAGAATCAATTATGATGGTGAGAGCGCATGCTGACGGTGCCGCCCCCTCTATGCTTTTTCCTGCAGCTTTCCTTCACTCTATCTCTCCCTCTCTCTCTCTGCACACACCCAACGGTACCTCCCAGGAGTCTGACGTGTTGCTAGGCAGATCACCATCTTGCAGTTTCTTGACAAGACCACACCGATGCAGTTGCTTTATTGTCTGCTAGTTTCCCTGCGATCTGCCTAACTGGCCGCCCTATGTGTCAATATGCGACGGCTAATAGGAAAAAGCTTACGAAATCCAGAAATAAATCCTCATTAGAATAACCCAACCCAGCGGTTTTCAAAGGACTATTATTTCTTGGCCAGGCAGATCCACGTCGATGCAGTTTATCTGCTAACATGTGCTTAGAGCTTAATAAATCTTTCACCCATGGCTGCGATCTGAACAAAACAAACAAAAAAAAAAGCCTCTGGGAGATGTGGTGAATTAAAGACTCTTTCTTCAGAACAAAATACAGTCTGGCACACTTCTTAAAAAGAACAACAATGCACGGATTGAGCAAACGGCCACAGAAAGAGGATTTACTCTTATGAGATCAGAACATGTAAACAGAAAGGGCCTGTTTGGTGCGCGTCTGGTCAAATCGGCGAGCTCCAGCTGTGGGGTTTATTATAAACGCTGAGGTTTCTTTGCGTATGTCTTTGAGCAGGAGCGCAGATGATGCTGGTAAGTCATCCGGTATCCTCGGGGTCAACGTATCCAGTGGAAACTGCTGCTCAATAAACTTCCAAAATGCAGTCAGGAAGAAATATTACAGTATCAGTGGTGGATAATAAAAATGTAGGTCAGAGCTGTGGAAACCCAGTATCCATGGCAATACACATTAGACATGTGACCTGTTTAATGTTTGTTCTCAATGACATAATAACAGCATCTTTATGAACATTTGCCATTTAATGTGAATCATATTTTATCCAGATATCTGGTGACTTAACTAATCAATTCTGACTAACAGTTCAGTACTTTGCTGATGCAGTGATATATCAATCTGTGAGGATCAAAAATAGTATTTAATTCACTGGATTGTGCAAAAATAGAGAATGCAACATGGTTATTGAATATATAACTTTTTTTTTGTGAATTATAATAATTATATTATAATATATACAATTACTGTGATATAATATTTTGGTTACACCGCTCATCCAAAACTGACACATTAAGTATTCAGAGAATAATGTGACTGCACTGATAGTATCAGATGATAACATAAAAACTTGAATTGAGCTAGATAATGATCCTATTGTCTTTTGCTGTTGAAGTCAGTTTTTAATTAATGAACTTTATTGAACTGAACTGAATCAACATTGAATCTGAATTGAGCCAAATAAAAAAGATGTATTCTGCTGAGCTTTATAAAAACTGATGAATTTTGTAACATTAACACTGTTATTTTCCTGTTTAAACAAAATTCTTTGGTATAAAACGCTTAATAAATAAATGTGACTTGTATTGTCATTCAATTTGAGCAAGTAAAGGATGATAACATGACCCTATCTATCATTATAAGAGTTGCAAATCTTACCTGATCTGTTTGGCATAGCTCAGTTCAATTTCAGACCGCTCCTTCACAAACTTAGTGTAGCGCTCCAAAAACTCAATGCCCCACTGAGTGTGTTTCTCTAGATTATCAAACTGATCCTGCAAAGAACAGCAAAACAACAGACATATGAAGGACTGAACATTTAGAGTCTTACATTCATATCAGTTACAAAATATGAAATAGCAATGAAGGTATAGTGCCAACAGAACACTTTAGGAGATAAAAAAGTATAGATTTTGCTTTGATGGATTTGATATAACTATGAAAGAGGACCCAAAGGAGAGATATCAAGTCGTCCCATATAATTTCATGAGTTCGCAGTATTGTCTGACACTGGCAATGAGTCAGATCCATTATTCAGCAGTGCTAGCCCTCCAGCCGTAATGCTTATCACTCACTATATACACAGTACAAACTTCATCCATCACAGAGCATTTAACTTGTTTTGAAACCTATTAACCACTAGGTTACGGTTACAAGGTTATTGTTACAAAACATATTGATCTGAATCTCCTGTGAGTCCCATAGCAGCTTTTAAAGCATTTGTCTGTTTATATAGACATTTTTGAAGTTTATTAGCCACACGACTATTATTTTTATCCACAGTAACATTTTCAACATCGTTTTATTGTCTATAACTGTGTTTTTATGAACAATGACTTAAACTTTGATTCAATATTTCAGTGAGACTTTAGTTTAGGGTCCAATTCTCACCATGAACTACAGTAGTTGCTTAGGATTATTATGCATGACCATATTCAACATCCCTTAATCCTGCCCAATACCGTAACTTAACAACTACCTTACTAACCATTAATAAGCTATTAGGAGTTTAAAAAGTGAGAATTGGACCCTAATCTAAAGTGTGACCAATATTTCTATAGTTCTCTGACACAAATTAAAGCAGTTTTTAGAAATCAGCAACTTATCCCTAAACTTAAATTATTGTCAAGTACAAGGAGTACTGTTGTCATACTATTGGATTAATGCATAATTTATTGTTGTAGCTTTTAATTAAATTAAACAAGAATCTGCTGATTCAGATTATGACATTTAACATCCATTAGCTTGGTTTTAGTCCTGTAAATCCTTTTAAAATATCACTCTTGTAATATTTTATGAAGACTTACAGCTTCTAATGTCACCTGAGGAGGGTGGTGGCCACACAAGATGATTTCACCCCTTAACTTATTTCTAAATGGTTAAACTAATGATGTTACAAGCACAACCCACCCAAAATTCTCTAGTTTCTCCAACACATATTAGAACAACTTGAGTTTAAATGGGTCCTGAACTGAAATTCTGAACCTTTTTGGTTAGCACCCTGCTTTTTAACCACTAGGCTTTACAACCCTGAATATTTTATCCTGCATTATGGTGTTGTTACTAGGTAAAGGTCCCATGATGTTACAGCTAGCCTAGCAAGGACAAGAAATTATTAGAAAACGTTAAGATATTAAGACAATGTAATATCATAATAGAACAACATTGTTACTTTGTTATAGACACATTGCACCATCAAAGCTGAGAAAAGGCATGCCTGGGAATAACCTGTGCACCTGCTCCAGCCTCATTCACTTGTGGTTAGGGACAGCATTAGCTCAGGATTATTGCCATCTAGGGTATTTAGTCAACGCTGATGACTAATAACTGCATTAAACGTGCTTCAGGGAGCATGCATTCAAATATCTGGACGTGCATGCATAAAATGCAGGGCTAAATTCGTGAAATGATAACAGTAGCTAGGATTTGCAGTCTGCAACACTGTAAAATGGGCGGTACGGCGGGCTATTAATTAATCACTAATGTGCATATGCATGTTACTAATGGAGATCGTAAACATTTTGTGCGCTATATTGCTCAGTATCTTGCAGATGCATTCGCCTCCTCACGGCGGTACTCACCCACAGCTCCGTCCCCCAACTGCAGCTCATGGTTTCAAGGCAGTTCCTCCGCGATAATCCTCTGTTTGAATGCATGCGTGATTTTCGCCCAGGAACAGCTTTCAGATATTAAAAATAATACTAACTGGTCTAATACCAGTGTATACCGTCAAGGATTTGTACCTCGATCGGCGAGACCGTCCGTTTTCACCTCCGCATTCTGTAAATTGCCGATGAAACTGGAAATGAAGATAATGCCTTCTGTACTCGTGCATTCACGCGCCTCAGAGAGAACTAGACGGCCACGCGCAGAGAGCGGCACGCAGCAGCGCCAGAATCCACCTCACAACACCAGTTACTCACACATAAACTGCTAAAGATGTGTTAAGAATCTAAAATATGTGGATTCGTGCGACTAAGGATAAAAAGGAAAATGCAAGGGGAAAGGAGATTTTGAAATATTTTCTTTGAATAGCTTTTCTTTCGTTTCTTTCTTCTTTTGTGTTAATTTTTTTTTATTATTTCGTTTTTACTTCTAGTTTAGCGCTCTTGTAAAATAAAGAAAAATAGTCAAATAAATGGACAAAGGAGTTTCAAGAAATAAAATCAAGAAAATATTGTTTTAACTGTACTAGAACGGTACTTGATTAAAACAGTTGTAATAATAGTAACGTTAATTCATAAAAAAAATATTCATAAGACCGCTTGAAGTTATTTTGTGGACCCTTAGTTAAAAACCTTGGTTTCAAAGGAAATATTTAATATAATATTTAGTGTATCATTGCAGTTAACGTTAGGTCTTTGAAAACCAAGTTCATTAGGAACCAGTTGCTATTTGGTAAATACAATAACACAAATACTATAAAATATATAAAAATACTTAATTATCCAAAATGCCCTGTCGTTCACAGAGATCAATAGTATATATCACCTTTTTGCCTACATATATTTTTACTTATATTTTGTTATCCATTATTATGTTGTTGTATTTTTTAAAACAAGTACTTAAAAAAAGGCAAAGACCCTTAAAAGTATTCAATGCGGACTTTTACTTTAAAAAAATAAGCGTTCTCTTCAGATGACCAACTTCCTGTTAGTAACCAGGCCTTGTGTGACAACGGTTCCTAGGCAGGATTTGTTGGTGTTAGCGGTATACGCAGTTATTCAGTTCATACAAGTATTTCTGATCATTTTTATTTAGCTAAAAGTCAAATAAAAAACGAAAGTCTGTGACAGCGCTCCGAGAACTATAATGCAATAAATAAAAATAAAATCTTTTCAACGCATCGCTAGCTAGTCAGGGTTTTTTTTGTTGGGTTTAAGTCACAAACCTTTCAAGATGAGCGAACAGCTCAAATTTATCGTTGAACAACTGAACAGGGAGCCTTTTAAGAAAAACTTAAATCTCATTACTTTCGATTCTCTGGAGCCTATGCAGTTACTGCAGACTTTAAATGATGTGCTGGCGGAAATTGATCCAAAGGTGAGTTCAAAATTATAACGTTTTTTTATTATTACTGGTGCACAATACATCTATATATATATATATATATATATATATATATATATGTATACTTTATCTTGTCTTGATGATGTATATTTGGTTTCAGCAAGCCCTTGATATACGTGAGGAAATCCCAGAACAAACAGCCAAGAGAATGTTTACTCTTTTGGGGATGCTGAAATACAAACCGCCTGGAGGAATATCTGAAGTGTAAGACAGAAATAGTGAAAAACGAGTATGTAACAGTGAACAAAAATGTATAGGTAATTATTGTAACGTTACATATAACTTATACAGAACCAGTTACCCAGGGGGTAGGAAATCAGACATGGGCTGCTGTAAACGTTTGTCATATAAAAATAAGTGATTCCAGGGAGTTAAAGCAGAATTTGAGGTAGCATTGTTTTGACCCTTATAACAAGTTTCCAACATCCTCAGACATCATAGATTTCATTTTTGTATGACAACCTTTTACAGCAGCCCATGTCTGCTAAACCCCCTTTGCCCCCTGGGTGAAAAGTTTGGAAACGTTACTATTTTTAATGTTTAATGCTCATCAAGGCTCCATTTATTTGATCAAAAATACAAAAAAACACAGTAATATTGTGAAATATTATAATAATTTAAAAGTAATGGTTTTCTATTTTAATATACTTTAAAATATAATTTATTTATTTGATGCAAAGCTAATTTTTCAGCAGCATTACTAGTCTTCTTCAGTTCTAAGAACATTCTGAAATAACGTTTTCATAACTTAATGGGAATGTCAGCAAAGCGTTCAAGATATCTGTTAGCTGTGTTAGATCAGGATAAATGGGCACCATAGTTGGTGCCAAGATCGTTTTCTGCTATTCAAATAGAAAGATGAAATTGATTTAAGTTCTTCAAATATCCAATCAGCTTTGAAATGTGCATTCCTCAACAGGAGCAGTTTTCGCCAGGGTTTGGTGGCAGGCAGTAAGCCTGTGGTGCACCCCATCTTGCACTGGCTGTTACAGAAGATTCCAGAGCTGAAGAAGAGAGCGTATCTGGCCAGATTCCTCTTCAAACTAGAGGTTCCTGCTGAGTTTCTCCAAGATGATATCATTGCTGATACCTACCACCAGGTATGCCTACTGAACATATAAAGATTTGTTTTTAGATTCTATTCTATAAGAGATGGGAAGAGATGTTGCTGCAAGAGAGAAGGGAAGATATTTTGATGAAAAAATATGAGGGCACAGATAAATGGGTTTCTGGTTTCAGGTCTTGAAAAGTCTTAATTTGCCCTTTTTACAAATGACGGCCTTAAAAAGGTCTTGAATCAGAGCAGAAAGTCTTAAATGCATTGCAAAATTAATAATAATAAAAAATTAATATCTTCCTCAGTTTTTTTGTCCTGTTCTCCAATACAGTTGGCCTATATAAACATCTTTAAATCAAGATACATTTACTTGAGATGTAGATGTAAATGAAGTCTTCAAGAATTGAGGTGGATGTATACTTAAAACAAGAACAAATATGTCAAATGTTTTCCCTTTGAATTAATTTGAATTTTCTGAGCCCATTGGCAGGATATTAGTTCTTGTTTAAACGCACTCCATTTTGAACAATTTAACAGAAAACAAGACTTTACTTCATATTTTATTTCATTTTGGATCTCAAGTAAATGCATCTTGATTTAAGAATCTTTAGAGATTTGAACTGGAAACAAATCAGAAGTACCGAGGAAGACCATGCATTTTTTTTTTTTTTAAGTGTAATCAGAAGTGTTGCTAATATAACTCATTGTGGTTCTCCCTAGACATTTACATTTAAAAAATGTTGACTTACTGCTTCAGTTTAGTTCTTAAAATATCCTATCTTGGTAACCATGAATGAATACTGCAATATTCCATAAAAAAAATAAGAATTGTCTATTTTGATTCTCATGCTGACGTTTATTTTTTATGCGTTTTCCAGTTGTTTTCATTCTATTGTTTTCACAGTATGAGGAGCTGGTGGAGGGATTCAAGAACATCCATAAAGAGTGTGAACAGCTGAAGAGCTCAGGTTTCTCCACCGCTGACATCCGGCGGGTAAGAAAGCCTACATTGCCAAAGTCCTATCTGGTCATGTAGTGTTTTGCATTTTATGTACGATAATAATGTGTCGCTACAGGACATTGTTGCAATGGAGGAGGAGAAGGACCAACTTATCAAAAGGGTGGAGCGTCTTAGAAAAAGGGTAAGGAGCTAAAATCCTATAAAAATCTGTATGTGAAACTAAATAAAAGAATGGAATCGCACCTGCAAATACATTTACAGAGAACTATCAAAGTGAGCTGCTGATGTCACTGTTTAAAAGGCTAAAGCTGCCTTCAAACATTTGTGTATGATTGGTGCATTATGCCCCCTAGTGGCAGTTGCACAAAACTTTCAAGTTGGTCTTCAAGCAGCCTTGAGATGGTCCTCACTGCAGAACAAGAAATCCACAGGGATGAGTCGGATCCAGATCCAACTCCTCCCACCTTACATAGACCTAAACCTACCCAGCTCCACCCCCTGATCCCTAAACCAACCCCTAAACCTACCCAACTCCACCCCTCAGATCTGAATCCGACTCCACCCCCTGGATCTTGTGTACTACAATGAGGAGCATTTGCCTGTTGCTTATTCGCCATGGTAAAATGAAGGAATAGCGAATGTAAGTTTCTGATAGATAGAAAAATAAAGTATAGGTTGTAGGGCTAATCAATGTAAACAATTATTTAATTGTTTAATTATAAGAATATAAAATTTAAGAACAAAAAAATAAATGTATAAGAATATAATCATTTATAACCAGACATTTGACTGAAATAGTGTTTAAAGAATAACATTTTAGAGGAAAAATATGAGTAATTCTCACTTTTTTAACATTTTGAATACATCACATCCGGTCTGGGAGCAAAAAAGTTCTGATATTTCAACACATCCTAAAATTCCACATACGCATATGATTATAACTCCTCACAGCTCCCTAATTGAAAATGAATGACAGTCTGTCATTTGTCAGAGATGACAAGATGATAGTGAAAAGATGGCATAACAGGAAACCCCATATAATGCCTGTTAGCACAGTTTGCACCCAATTTGGACAAAAGCTATTTTTGTTTGCAGAATTATTAATTAATAGTTCAGCTGGTAATCAAAGTATGTAATAACAAATTTACTGTAATACAAAAACTCATTTAAATCCATTTCATTCACATATTTGCACAGAAAATGTGAAAAATCAGTGCTGATTCTGTTTTTTGTGATGTTCTTCTACTCCACTAGGTGGAAGCAGTGTCAAACCACCAGCGCATGCTGGAACTGGCCAGACAGTTGCGAGTGGAGAAAGAGAGAGAAGAGTCTCTTGCTCATCAGAAACAGGAGCAGAAAAACCAGGTAGAGACAGTCTGAATACTTGCACGAATACGTCAGTTTGTGTGTTTATGTCTGGATAAACACATATGAGCTCCTTGACTTGTTTTCGAGCAATCACAGTCTACTGGGCATTCTGATAGCATAGGCTGTGTTTTGTCTCTGGCGTAGCTCTTCCAGGCTGAGCAGAGACTGCAGAGATCTCACATCCAGCTCAAAGACTTGCAGCAGGCAGCCGCAGACGAAAAGCCAGAGAGTAAGTTGTTACACTTGATAACACCTGTCCCAGAACAACTCAAGTGTTCTTGTTGTTAGAGCTAGCACTGACAAAATGCAATGGTCATGGGTTCGATTCCCAGCACACACACATACAAAGCTGACTTTCTATTTATAAAGGATATACTATGCATAAATTATGGCGATTTGCCGACTTTTTTAACCTTTTGTCATTTGTACCTACCGGTAGTTTTGTGACTCTTTTTCAATCGTTTATTCCCAGTGTATGTGTTTTTTACTTTGTGACTATTTCTTGTGGTCGCACATTGCAAGTTTCAGAACTCCACAACAGTTTCGTTGACATTCACTGAATCGTATTACACTCTCACTGCAATAGACGAGCATTGCAACACAATGTGAGATCCCTGTAGAACATACATGTGATCCTAAACCACAGGCCTCATGAAGAGACTTGATGAGGACATCAAGTTCAACTCTTACATGGTGTCTGAGAAGCTTCCCAGAGAGTTGGAGAACATGAGAAAGGTGGTGCAGTACCTACAGAAGGTGGCATCTGAGCCTGCTATGGGACAAGCAGAGCTGAGGGAGCTGGAGGACAAGGTCAGCCTGTGCGCATGGATTTGAATATTAATGTTGAAGTTCAACCTTTAACAAACACTGCTCTGTACTGTTGAGTATCGTTTTGGTCAAAGTTGATTTTTTTAAGGTATTTTTAAACTGTTTTTGTTCAATAAAACACAGTAAAACAGTAACATTGTGAAATATAATTACAATTTAATATCATGTTCTATTTGAATATATTTAAAAACACAATTTATTGCTGTGATGGCAAATATGAAGTACTACTCCAGTCTTCAATGTCACATGATCCTTCAAAAATCAAACATTTGTTTATTATTATCAATATTTTTAGCATCTTTGATGAATAGAAAGTTCAAAATAACACTCTAACTGGAATTTCTGATCATTTTATTGTGTCCTTGTTGAATAAAAGTGTTTTCTTTAAAAAAAGAAAACTCCTTGACTCCAAAGCTTTGAACGGTGGTGTATGTAGTAATGAAATGCGTCTTTTGTTCATTAGATCAGAGAAATCAACACGGAGATCAACCATCTCATCGAAAAGAAGATGATGCGTAATGACCCCATGGATGATAAACTCTCTCTGTTCAGACAGCAGGTTTGATGTTATCTTTCCCTTTCTCCCCTATGTGACTTTGAAAGTTTAAACAGGTGTTGTTCTTTACAATTTACCTGATGAGTCACGTTTATTTTGTTTTGCAGACTATATTTATTCATGCAGGGTTGAGTAATGTGTGATTTAGTGTTTGCCCCTTAAGCCTTTTAAGCCCAACGTGCCCAGAATGGAAACCCAGGATATAGGTGACCATGTGACCTCTGGCCCAGAGTCCTGCACGTATGCGGGTGAACTGCTAATATTTGATATAACGGTTGGAATAATATTTAGGTGGTCATTTGCGGTGTGGTGGTAATCAATAGGTATGGGTGGACTGTGGGTCCAATAGCCAAGACTATTTTGACTCAATTTGTTACCTACTGATAGACTGCTGCTTTCTAAACGGTCCCGTGCTTGTTTGTGTTCACGCTGTGCAGTCTAAAGAACGTTAAAGGTTTCTAATTACAATGTGATTTGCAGCGTGAGGACAGCATAAACTGAAGTGATTGACAGCTTCAGTCATTAAGGGAAGGGTCTTTGCTGGTATTCTGTTTATAATCTATTTACAATTTGAATAAAAGGTTAATCTTTCATTCTGCTAAGAGTATCAACAGCCACGAATACACTGAAGAGTTTCAGGAGAGACAACCGCATTTCATTTCAGAGTGAATTTTCTAAAATAGTCCTGATATTGTTTGACAGTATAGGCTCATATTTGGCTATTTACTTATTGAGAGCACATTTAAATATGCACATTTGTTCAAAATAGGCAGATTGTTCGCATGATATAAGCAAAGTTTTGTATTGCTTACACGGCGGATGCACTTTCTCATCATTTTTGGGCTGTTAGGCTGTGTGTTTATTTTTTCTTAAACGCATCAACTCAAAATGCTTAATGTTGGTTTTGATTGCTTGTGTTACATTTTTGTCTACCTGATGTAGTGTATTTAATGCAGGTACAGTTCTAAACAGGTCTGGTCGGGTACGGAATTAAATTAGTGGATCTGATATACTCTGCTCTGGTCTTCATAACCGTAACGGAGAGATGATGCACTTTGTCCTGCGAGTCTTTGAACATGAAAGAATGTTTGATGTTCTCTGATTTGCTAATACAACAGTGTGCATTTGTTTCATATGTAATTGCCAGATGTCTATTATCATAGCCTATTACATGGCTCTCCATAATAATTGATTCTGATTGGTCAGTCAGATACTTTTGTATGACAGCTAGACTGTATAATTGACCTTTGTCCCACACAACTGATCTTCTTACACACAGTGGTTTCTGAAGGTCTATTGGGCCATTCACACAGAATGAAGCGAAAGGCATAAAGACATGTTTTTTTAAAAGTTGAACTTTTTCATTTAAGCGCTGCATTTTTTAGAACGGCATTAAAAATGCGAGTCTTGCTTGTGTGTGTTTACGTTAAAAACAATGTAAAAACAGCAAAATGGAATGCAACAAAAAAAAAAACACACATTCTGTGTGAACGTCCCCTAATGTCACTAGTGAGACTTTTTGAATATTACATATTATTTTTCAGCATCAATATTGCAAATTTGCTTATTTTATTAATGACCTAGAAATATTGCAGAAAATCATTTTTTCTTTGTTGCAATTTTTATGAATATTTTCATATTATAAACTTTTTTAAGAAATATTATAACTTAATATATATTCAGGTTGAAATTTTCATTTTAAAAAATTCTCATTTGGGAGACAATAAACCAGGAAAAATGTATAAAAAATAATAAATGTAAAATGGAATTAATTTGTTCTTTTAGGCTGCTATTATAGTCCATAAGAAGGAAACCAAGGTGCAGGAGTTGCAGGAGGCCCGTGAGGAGCTGGCAGCTGTGGAAAGAGAATTGAACATGAAGATCAGTCAGGCACAAGAACGGGGCGGAGCGGAGCTGATCCGTGGAGATGAGGTACTAAACACACACAGCAGTACAAAGCTTCAGAGTTTATCTGCTTCTAAATAGAAATATTACAGTATTTATTATATTAACTTCTGTTTTAACCAGGTTTTTGGCAGAATGGAATGCAACAGCCCTCTTATTTATTCTCTCTAGTCATGTAGCACTGATTTAAAGAGGACTTATTATGCATTTTTACATTTTTAACTTAGTGTGTAATGTTTCTGTTTGAGCTTGAAATATATCTGCTGAGTTACTAAGTCCACCACAGTCACTCCGAAGAGCATTATTTATGTCTGTAAGCACTCTTCCTGAACTCCCTAAAACACCTTGATTGTAGTCTTGAGTTTTCTTCGGGGATTGTATGCTAAACAGTATTCTAATAATTCCTACCTATTCAGACTAATAATTCCCATTCAGACTGGTACCCCGAAGGTAATGTGTTCGATTCTCAATATACCGTCAGGAAATGACTGAGGTCCCCTTGAGTAAAGCACCTACCGGTAACCCCCATTTGCTCCCTGGGTGCCACAGCAAAACTGCTCTGGATGTACGTGTCCCATAGTTTGTTTTCATTACTCACTCGTCCTAATGTGTGTGCACTAACTTGGATGGGTTAAATGTAGAGGACAAATTCTGAGTATGAGTTACCATACTTGGCCTTCACATAATATAGCCTCTTTAAAAAAATCTATTGCATAGATAACTAAGTTTTATAAAAAGCCATCTTGCCAACAGTGAATTGCCCCTTTAAGCAGCACAGCTCCGATAGGGCAGGTGACAGTTGCGTCAGTTGGCCTGAACTTTCTCACACTGGCCTCAGAGCCAGAGCTGTAATAGTTATTCCCAGGATATTTCCCATCGCAACTGTCAGTGATGAACAGGCCTGTGTCTGTTTCTGAGACCTGTGAACTATCCTGTCCTCACTTTTTGCTGTCTGTCTGCAATTTTTTTTAACAAGCAGACGTTCCATTCCCTGTCTGACCTTCGGCAGAGATATTGGCAGGCTGACCAGATAGAGCGGCACCCTATTTAAAATAGCCACCATCCCTCCCCCAATTCTAGATTTCCCATGATTTTATCAGCCTATCCACGATAACGGTTACTTTTGTCCATGGTCCGTCCAACTGTGAACAGGAGCAGCCAAGTGATGGATAGCTGAAACTATAGAGGGAGTGTGTGTCTGTAGATGTGCAAGTCTGAGCTGCTGAATTAGACATAATCCAAGTATGGTCAACTTACATAAAAATACAAGGAAAAAGCAGGGAAGAGAATTTTTTGGACCAGTGGGAGACTCATCTATGACCCAAAGTATCCAGATAGATGGATCTGATATATATGCGATTTATGTTGAATTTACAGAATGCTTTTAAAAAGACGCAACAGAATGTGACATCATACTGTATCACAGACCTTGCAGTGTCCAAAGAAATTTTGCATGCTCAAAGTCTAGTATGACCACTGCCTAAAACCCTAAGATTAGGGATGCACGATATATCGGCCACCATATCGGTATCGGCCGATATATGTTCAATTTACTGTTATCGTTATCGGCCGGATAAGAAAATTTAACCAATATATTAAAGCCAATAAATAATGTATTAATTCCTTCAGCTGAGACACTTAAGATGCGCACTGTTCAACATGATGGATTTGAATTGCTTGAGTACAGTAAATTGCAACATGCAAGGCTGTCATATCCGCTACATAAAATTATAACGAGAACGTCATTGTAATTGTGTGTTTTGGACGTGGATTTTAATGGTGAGACTACTGTTTTTGTAATCAGGTTCTCAAAAATTATATAAAAATTTGGATTTAGATTTATCGGCCAATATATCATTTATCGGCTTTCAAATATAAAGAATTATCGGTTATCGGTATCGGCCAAAATTTTCATATTGGTGCATCCCTACCTAAGATAAAATACACAAGTTTAAACAGAATAATTTATATAAGTGCTTTTATGAAATTATAATAAGCTTCACGTTTCTTATTTTAAATCCTACGTACTTCCATTGTTAAGGCCTGGATATACTTTATCTTCCGTGTTCTGCTCCCTCTCACCCACAGTTGAGCGCGCAAGCCTTTAAAAGTATACTCCTTTGGCCGTGAGCGCGGAAAGACACATTTGGCGCGTGCACACTATCGAGTGGACGTTGTTTTTGATGAAAATTACGGCCGCCCGAAGTATACTTTACTTAAGTGACTTAAGTGTCTCAGCGAACGAAGTGGGATGAAGTGAAATTATTTTTTGTGGTAATCAGCATAACAAATGCTGTCATTTGAGCTTGTATTTTAGCTGTAAACTTGTATTGAACCTGCAATAATGCATTTAAATGCTCACGTGTTACTGCTTTGATTGTTTGTGACGATGATGAACAGCATTATTCCTGCTCCCCTCCCAAATTGCTCCAACCTTGTCTGCCCTTGTTGTCTCAAAATACACAAAGCATAAACTCTCACTCACAATCTCTGCATGCCCCAAGTGACATACGGCACATTGTGTGATTTCGGAGTTTGCTCTCTGGTGCCTCTCAACATTTATAGCCATTGGCAGTACTGACAGAAGAATAGCCTGAGCGAGTGAGCTGCCAGATGAAGATGTTTTTTTTATCCCCTCTGGCTGCATGCCTGCGGGTTCAGGTTTCTTTTGTTGCGATCCACTGAGATGTCCCAGTGCCACCCTGGTTTGGCTGTTTTCTCTTAGAGATTCTCACCTTTCTCTCACCTTACCAGAGACTGAGCCAAGGCCACAATGTTCCACTGACTTTGTCTCATTGCATCCCTCAGCCCGTGCATGCACATGGACCTCGGCTGGCGTGTGTGTGAATACCATTTTCCCATGTGAGATGACAGCTTTGCTCTGTTTGCAGTCATTAATGAGACAGTCACTCAGCCAGGGCTCATTGTTTGTAATATCTGTTGATCCTGTCTGATATATCCAATGTCACATTTTCTCTTTGCACAGCAAATTCTTTTGACCCTGTTGTATAAAATTGGATTTCACCGTTGTTAATTATTGACTGTCCAAAATGTATAATTCATAATCTTTTACTGTTTTTTTTTTATCTTCTTTTTTTATATTAGTTGATACTTACGCCTGAAATATACCTACTTTTGAGACTATCTGCTATGTGACATGTTTTACTTCATGTAAAACTACTTCAAACTGCATTTGGCTTACCGGTTGTTGTTTTTTACTTTATTATAATTAGGAATGACCTAAAATTAAACTATGATTCATTGAGAAACTACATGACTGCTTATGTTTTTAAAAACTCATTTGTCACACCACAGGACCATTTGAAATTAACTAGTGATGGAAAAAGTGAAATTAAAAATTGTGGAAAACTTACATGAAATGGTTATTCCTCTTACATTCATCAATTTCTTTACGTCACATCTTGATAAAGATAACATTTATTTGAGTATTTTTTCCTGTATATTTTCTGTCTATTTACTGGCCTAGTATTGTTTTCTCATTGCACCTTCTCTTTATTGGCTTTTATTTTTATTATAGTCTTTTTTACTGTTGTTGTTTTTCGAACATTTTTCCATGTCGGGATTAGTGTTTTGATTTTTCTGCCTGTGTTTCAGTTTAAGCGATATGTGGCCAAGATGCGTGGCAAGAGCAGCATGTATAAGAAAAAACGTCAGGAGATTGCTGAGCTGAAGGCAGAGTACGGTGTTCTACAGAGGACTGAAGAGATCCTGAGAGAACGACACACAGCTGGACAACAGCAGCTGGTAAGCGCACATTATCCATCATTCTATTGCCAGCCTTGCTTTTCTTATTACAAATTACTGACATTTGGATTTAGTTGAATTTCAATTTATTTTAAATCCACATCCTTGCATCAAAATTCGAATCTGCATCCTCTTTGGTACATTAATTCAAATTGAATTCAAATTCAGGGATTGAAATTTCTCTAAATGTTGATGAACCCTGCTTAACGGCCACCTTTGTTTGTGCTTACATCAATAATGTTTTAGCTTGTGTCTATCAGCGCATCAGCATTTTAGTAATAAGAGATCTGTTTTTGTCTGTTATCCATATGTTATATAATATGGACATTTTACAAAATATAAATTGTTTAGTGACAAACTACAGAACCAAACCGAATCTGTGATCATAGCACTTTTTAATTAACAAAATTTTTTCCACAGTTGTAATATATGCATATTTAAGTTTCCCTGACTAGTCTAACATGTTTAGGAGATGAAGGGAAATTGAGTTGAGTCAGACTGAAGTGTCAAAATGTGATTAGTCATGTAATCTTCCCAGGTTATAGTGCTCAGCACATTTCTGACCTATTATAAAACCCATGGCTGTTAGTTTCAACTTGACCTGTGAAGTTCCCTCTGTACCCACAGAATAAAGTGCTTTGCACTGCGATTTGTGGCTTTGAGTCCTGGCTGTCTGTACAGACACAACCCGTCAGAAAGTGCTTAACCATGACACTGGCTGTGCACAAACACACCAGCCTTCAAAAATCTGCATTACATCCAACTTTTGTTATTACAAAGAAAGAAAGAGATGCATGAATAACATGAAACGGCATGGCATTAACAGTTATTTCAGATTTTATAATATCAGAGGAACTCTCCTCACTCTGCACTCTCTCTGAACCAATAGAGATTTTTCTTTTAGCCATTTCACTATATTAAGAAACTGAAAACAGAGAGCGGCTATATAGTATTCAACCGATTTATGAATAAGGCCGGGAAATTAACATTCCACTTCACTTTGTCCAATGAAATTTGAGCTTGTTGTGCTACATCACCATTGGTTTGTGTGATCTAAATTCTTGTAAAAATCAAATGAGGCCAGGGCACTCGAGATTTTAGAAAAAGTAAAAAGCCTTTATTTATTCATGGCTATAACATTTTTAAAAAATGAAATTTACTTGCATTGCAAATGTCCCCCTCCCCACCGTGACATTAGTTATGCAAGTAAATAGGGCCAATTTTGAATTAATTATAAGTTTGTTACTACTAAGGTTGGCTAACATGGTTCAGATCTTGCTTGAATTGTGGGCTGAAATTATGCAGCTCGCAGCTAAAATGTTATGAAGTACCACTGATTGGTTACTATGCAAATAGTATATTCAAACTGAGAAACATTTCACTGAGTAATCTAATCAAACTGACAAGGTGAATAAACATTTGTTCTATTTCTGCTTTGTTTGTGTTGTCGTGTTCAGCAATCACTGGAGGCTCAGCGGGGGATCTCAGGCTACAGTGATACTCAGGAGGAGCTGGAGAGAGTCTCCGCTATCAAGAGCGAGCTTGACGAGAAGAAGGGGCGAACGCTGGACGACATGTCTGAAATGGTGAGCTGGGCCAAGTACATGAACACAAACCGCCCTTAATCTGAATGTTTCTTTAACTGACTTTTTCATGTGAATGCATTTGGTAGTTTCTCTCTTGGATCATCATCTCTCATGAAGATTTGTGTTTATTTAGGTAAAAAAGCTGAATTCAGTGATTGCAGAGAAGAAGTCTGCTCTATCTCCACTGATAAAGGATCTGAGAGCTCTGAGACAGGAACATGCGGTGAGTGTTTAGTGTCAAGCAAGATACTGGAGATACAAACCCATTTGTTTCTCTCCCCCATACTGAGAATCACTATCAACTACAAAGAGCCAATCAGCATATCAGCTCTGTCAGAATTATATTCTCTTTTGTTTTGCTTGTTAAAACAGGAGCTCGCTCCAGAATATGAGCAAAAAAAGGGTCAGTACGACACCTGTGCTGCAGGACTGGAGAGCAACAGATCCAAACTGGAACAGGTACTCTACTATGGGGCTCAACCAGAGTTGTGTAACATTCACACCGAATTGAGAGTATGTTTTAAATGAAACTCCTAAGACTGAATTGAGAATTATAATTGTAATTTGAATTCAATATATTCTCTGTTTAATTCTACATTTAACTTTTGATCATGAATAACCAATAAACATTTTATTATTTACACAATATCTGAGAAATTTCCAGAAACATGAGATTTTTTTAAATAATTTAATATATATGTATTTGATGGTGTTTGTAATAATTAATTGTACATTTATTTATAGTGTGTGTACAATTACATATAGTGTGTTTTAGATTGATATACATTATCTATAAAATCTAACTTATTTTTATTAAATACAGTGAAATTATATTTCATTATATAGAACTAATAACTTTCATTTAATAGGCCATGGTGGAAAATGCTGTTTTTCAATTCATATTGAAAATATTCAAAATGGAGCCAAACAGCATGATGGATACAATTATATTTAATTAATAAACTATATTATTTTATAAATAAATATAAATGTAATTATTGCTATATATTATTGCTTCATACTGGACATTTAAATGTTTAGTTTTTCATGTCTTTCTATTTGGATAGCTAAACAACAAAGCAGATTAATATATGTATAATAACTGCAATTATTCCTCTCAGTCCAATTCAGATTCAACATCCTGTGTGGCAAATGTGGTTCAAATTCCAAAAATAGTTATTATTAAATTCTTGCCTAACCTTGGTCTCATATTGTCTGTTTATTAGCATCTTATGAAATACATTTTGGAATATACTCAGATGAGCAGACAGTGATTTAATGTCCCTATGTTATACAGGAAGTGAGGACACTCAGGGAAGAGACTGCGCAGGAAGAAAGCCGATATCATCACATTAACTGCTTGAGAGAGGTAAAACCCATTTTCCTCTAGAAATCAGAGATTTCCGGTCCTGTTGTTTTCTCTCACTGTTCCCTCGGCCTCTCCTTCACAGATTATTGAGAGTCAAATGCAGAGAGCTGCAGAGCAGAGTAAGATCAATCAGTCAATGGACTTACAGGTGCGGAGGACGGCCCTCAGGTAAGAAACTGAAGATATATCTGCTATAGAGAAACCTCAAAGCTCCAGTGAATAGACAGACATGCACAAACACATGAATTCGTGCTTCATAACTGATAAACAAATGATCCCTGAGAGACTCTTGTGAGCTCGGAGCTCTCAGCATGCCTGCCTGCCTACTGCTCAGAGTGGATGTTTTTTTCACGTCTTTTGTTTCAGCTATGCTTCAAGTATCTATTCACCCATTTTTGATCCATACTGCCTACACATTTGAAAAGTTTAGCACAATTTCTGTTAAATGTGGAAGTGGGCGGTAGCTGTTAACACAAAGGTTGCTGGTTCAATCCTAAGCAGGAGTGACTCAGGAATTGGAGAATTGCTGTAATCATAAGTTCTTTTGCTTATTGTTAGATATTATTAACACAATGAAAGTGTATTTGGATACCTGCTCAATAGAAAGTAACTAAATGTGACATTTAAAAGAATTGTTCACCTAAAAAATTTAAAAACATTCTGTCATAATTTCTTCACCCTCATGTTGTTTCAAACCTGTATGATTTTCTTTTTTGTGTTTTAGGAGCACGATCAGTCAAGCTCCGAAACATAAAAAAGACCCAAAAATGTATTGTAAAAGTGGTCAAAATGACTATAAATTATTTATATAATATTTATTTTACTGTATTTTACAGAAAATAAGTAGTACCTGACAATAAATCGCACTGATTCAAAATTGTATTGTTGAGAGGGAAAAAAAAAACGTTATGTAAAACGAAACATTTACAAACATTATCCTCTACAACAACTCCTTTCAATTTAATTCAGAGCAGAAACGGAATGAAAAAATATGTATAAAACAAACATAAATTCTAGTGGTGTTTATTATAAACGACATTTATTGCAAATGCCTAAACTAATTTAGTTAAATCAAAACTGAAACTACTGGCGTGTGGGAAATGCACTTTACAAATAAATTTCACATACTTCTCTCATTCGGCACAAATCCAAATGTGTCTGCAAATGTATTCTGGAAAATACAGCAAGTAAATTTGGAACATTTTAAGAGTGATAACATGAACACAGAATGTGTTAACTGAACTAAAACAACTATTCCTCTAAGAAATCATTGTCTATCCTTCCCTTGCAGAGAGAAGTACATTTCGAACACAGCAGAGCAGGAGTCGTTGGGCAAGGTGAGGAAGACCGTCTTTGACCATCTGTCAACCCTCTCTGACTCATAACTAGGTTCCACCAGGTCGTTCACTTGTCTGTATCTTATCTGTCGGGGCTCAACTTGGTGTTAGTTAAGAGTGGGGGTCCTGGCCTCTGACACATTTCAGCTAAACCGCGTGGAACATGCGATCAGTGTCACGCCACATCATGCCAGTGTTAAACAAAGCTTGTGTAATCATTGCCCTGATGTCCAACCAGTGGACCACCCTCTCAGCACGGTGGAAGGAGAGACAACGGTATGCCAAGCTCTCCCATAAATGCCCGTCCTGCCCTTTAACTGTTTACTGCTGCCACTTCACAAGCTTTCTGAATCCATGAATTGAAATGAAAACCACATTTGACTGCCGGGACATGGGTACAATAAATTGAATGGCTCAGCAAGAATTGGAAATTCGCATAAGGTATCGTGGGGTCAGGTTTTTTGCACCAACCTTGCTTTGAACATATGTAAATGATTGTTTTTATCTCCAATTAGCATCAGAACATGCAGCACTAGACGTGTGTTTTTCAAAGCCGATGAACACTGTGTCTCTGTGGACTCTCAGGTTCTACGTCAGCAGGTGAAGCAGGTGCGAGAGAACCAGGAGCCCAATATGAGACAGATGAAGATGTGGAAGGATCTGGAGACGCTGTTGGAGTGCAAGAAGCAGTGCTACCTCAAGGCTCAGAGCCAGGCGCCTATTGGGCACGTCATCCAGGATGTTGGCAAGGATATGCTAGTTCTGTGATGCCATTTCCCATGTTGAGGTGTCTTTCTGGTCATTAATATATGAATAATAATAATAATATAAACACATTATGTATACAATTGTTTGAATACTAGGTATGATAAAACTGTGTATTAATACACAAATGTGCATTCTAAAGTAAAAGGGTTCAAAGCTGACACACTAACTTCCAACAAGTCCCTAGTCTCGGTTTTGACACGTCTTTAAGAACAGAGCTCCAGTCTATGTGTCCGGAGATAACGCCTAACAAAGTGCTACACTTTGGATGCACTTGTGCTCCAAGTTATTTTGGGAAACAACAGCCATGACCTTGGCCAGAAGAGCGGTCCAATTTAGGAATTCAGTTAGATCTCCAAATGTTGCTCTGTCATGGTTGTGCTGAAGTAGTAAACACTCATTTGTCCCATCATCATACATTTAGTAAAAAAAAAAAACTATTGTTTTTTTCTGCCTGTGTGGAAAAGTGAGAAGATTGCTAGGCTAGTTCACTTCTATCTTTGTTTGAAAATTTGAAATAAAAAATGTATCTAAACATATTGTAAATTAACAATTTATACAGTTATGCAGTTGTTGAATTTATATTTTCTAACTTTCAAATTTCTTTCTCTCTTTCTTTTTCTGTCCGATGCATTCATCCATCTAGAATGTATTTGTTTGGACAAAAATTATTATTCCTAAAGAACCCATAAGCATATATAAACTGATCATTTCTATACAAATATACTATATACAGATATATTTCGATACAGATATAGAGCTCCAGGGTGGTAATTCATTCATTTATTCTTATATTAATAATATGCATCCTCACGTACTGTTGCATATCTCTGTGTCTACACGGTATAATGAACATCTGGCAGCGTGAAATGATTTAATAGTGAGTCAGTCTCGTTCATAAGGCCCACATCATAATCACAGTTTGATTTTCTTTAACCAGCAATTAGAGTAAAATAAAAAAGTATTATTAGTTTTATATTCCAAATGGGTATACGAGGTGATTAAAAGAAAATATATATATTTTTAAATCTTCTTAAAAATGTTATACTTGTATCCACACAGATTTCATTTTTATACTTGTTAATTAAATTATTTAAATGATTTTAGTTGAATACATGTAAGTGAACATTAATCATTATTAAACATTTATCATTCACGCTCACACATATATTGTTTTTTTCATGTTTATTTAAAATAAATAATACTAAAAGATTATAATGAAACTTAGATTAAATTTATGGTAAAATGTATTTTTCACCAATAAATAACTTTCAATGACTTTCCAAGATTCAGAGATTGAAAACAGCACAGATTGTTTTTGTATGAATGTATTTTTTAAAATGTACTTTATCCGGACAAAGAAAATGAATTACATTTACGCATTCAACATGCGAAAAAATTCTAAATTACTATATGGTATAAAAATATACACACGTGCAGACAGCTTTCCGAGCACACCGTTTACCTGTGGTGGATTCACCTGCATTGGAGGGGCTGGGCAAAAGTTATATATGCAGCATTGATTGACAGTCTGATATACCAATAAACAAACGTCTGCTCAATATACGTCAGCGCCGCCCTAGCCAGAGTCGATTGATTGGATGTTGAGGGGCTCCTTTGGACACTTGCTGTCCAATCAGCGTCCTCCACATGCGGCAGAGAGGCAGTAGTGAGTCTCCTGCGATAAAACGAGTAAACGCCGCTTCCATCAGCACTCAACGGGAGAGAAGGACGTGAAAAGGGGTCGTCCGTCACATTTCCAGGCAGGCAGAGGCTTGGACGGGGGCTGACTGTGATGTACTAAGCAAGGATCTTTCCTTTTGGCTTCCACTGACTCCCAGTTTTTTGGGAAACAACAAGAAGAAGATAGAAGAACTCTGCTGGATAAGATTATTGGAAGGTGCATTTGCCCGTCTCAACTTTCCATATATGTTCTTCATTGTGGATGTCAATGTATGTGTCACTCATAGGCATATTCGTATCTATTTTTTTTTTTTGACCAAGGCAGATTTCTTGAGCGGGATTCTATTCCAGTCTAACGATGGAAAACGCTCACACGAAGAGTGTGGAAGAAGTTTATAGTTATTTCAGCGTCAACGAGAGCACGGGACTGACTTTAGACCAGGTGAAAAAGCAGAAAGAAAAATGGGGTCTCAACGGTACGTCTGATACTTTTGTTTTCCTCACAGCCAGCGACGCCACACGAGACGCTTTGAAGTTGACATTAAATTGTTACATTTGTTGCAATCAGCCGGCAGGAGCGTTCGAAACAACTGACGTCATCAAACACGCTTTATGGCAAGCTGGTGTAACATTCATATTTTTTAAACAAACTAGCTTTTGTTTTATACTACGTCTGTAGTGACTGACTAGTATATTTTTAAAATTTTACTTACTAGTACTTATTGGTTAGTGACTAGCTATTTTGCTTTCAGTTTTCCTAGCACTAAATTAATAGACACTAGTAATGTATTACAGCATTTTTAATTTCACTTGTGAAATATTTATTATTAGTCATTCTAACTATTCATTACTTATTATAAATTAAAAGAAACACTGCAAATGAAGCTAGTGAGATGAACTATAGAAATTATACTTTTATATCTTATCGCTTTTCTTAAATAATTACGAATCAGTGCAATAATTGCTTGTCTTAACTGCCATAACGATAAATAGCACACAAAGAAATACTAGAGATTAATTGAATGGATATTTTTCACTATTGGAATATCTAATGAATAGTTATTTGTAAAAACTGATAACTACTAGTCACCATGGAATTATTTAACAAGTGATTAATAAGTGCTCAATACATAGAAAGCCTACTACTTAGGGGTACGTTTACATGACAATGATGTACTAAAAATGTAAAAGTTTTTCCTTTGCGGTCTTGAAATATTTTGCATACAGATGACAACTTGGTCAAAACAATCCTGTCCACATGGATCTGCGAAAAACGACTAATTCCGTATAACTCTTGCCAGGCCAGTAGTTGGCAATATCACTTTGTAGAGAACACTACACACCTGGATACTGAACATGTAAACTGCATGACTGTGCATGTCACCAATTTTACAATTTTTTATTTTTTATTTTTTTTTTAAGTTTACGAGGGGTTTCAAAGTCCAAGTTTTTGAAAACAGTGCTATTATTGTCTGTGTAAAGTTAAACTACAAAAAATGTGAATTTGTGAAAACAGTGACGTAATGCATGTGAATGGGGCTCTTTTTGGCATTGTTTTCATCTGTGCATGAAAAACGTAAAGGGAAAGACTGCTCTGCTTTAGTACGTCGTTGTGGTGTAAACAAGTTTTAAAGGAAAATATGTTAAAACAGCTTGCCATGCACATTTCCCCTAGACTTTGACAAGGTTTGGAAGAAAGGCACACACAGGCCCTTCCAGCTCAGAAATATGCTGAAAGAGATGTTTAAATCTATCCGGCTTTATTATGTTACTGTAAAATCACAGCGAGCATAGCTAAGACTGCTCTCCAGTCTTCCTCTTTCATCACTTTAACAGAATCATGTGTTTTACACATATAGGTATGAATTGGTATATATCTATATCACAGCATGTGCTCCAAGATGAGCCAGATATTCACTCATTTGGATTTTAAGTTCTCTTCTTAGAGTGCAAGGTGTTTGTGACATGAAGATATTTACGTTTTGTAACTATCACTTCTGAAATATTAAACTTGGGTGTAATATTGATCAACATTTTAAAGTAAAGAAGATAAATGTGATCTTTGAGTTTTAATAGGTTCTTATAAGGTCACAGCCTCAAAGGTCTTAATGTAATTGACAATTGTGTTAGTCAATGTCAAATCAATTTCTGTTTGGGAATGTACTATCCACTGTGTATTTTTGTAACATTATACTGTCTTTTTTTTTTTCATATCCTTCAATTAACCACACAGAGTTACCTGCTGAGGAAGGTAATACTCATTTTTAAACTGTAACATGATATCATTGTTTTGCTCATGTTATTCTGATAGATTTTGATGTTTGACAGGAAAATCTATATGGGAGCTTGTCATCGAGCAGTTTGAAGATTTACTTGTGCGGATTCTTCTACTGGCAGCTTGTATATCTTTTGTAAGTAACATGTTCTGCAGTTATTATTATTGTACACCATTCTTTGAGTGACACAATCTTTGAGTTTCAATAGGTTAATAACAGCCATTTCTCAGATGGGATTCAGCACAGTTTCAAATCAGGTGTTGATTGTTTTACGTTAGAAACAAACCACAGCGTTACACGCGCTGAAATAAACACCGACTGCTATCCGGAAGTGCTGTGAAAGTGAAGATGTCTTGTTAGCTCACTGAGTCTTGCACGGCGTGTCTTTGGTTACTCGCAGATCAGAAGTGCTAACAGCTGAGAAAGCGGAACTCCTTAGGAATGGTGACAACAGCATTCAATGAGATTGAGTGTCTGTCACTAGCTGCCAAACAAGACATCTTAGTGCACTGCAGTTTTACAGCTGAGGTTTAAAGACCTCTTCAATTAGCCAAGAGTTTACCACCAAATGAAGAAACATGTGGCTGTTTACTTGGACACTTGAAAGGCTTATTTAATTAAAGGTTTTAATAAATTCCTGCAAATTTACTATACATTATTAAAGATAAGTTTTTGTTTTTTCGAAAGTAGTCTCTTTATCTCACCTAGGCTGCATTTATTTAATCAAAAATACAGTTAAAAACTAGCCTGGCATGCCAGACCACTATAAAGATGTTAGATCTGGGAACTCATCATTGAGGCTCAATCCAAGGGGCGGGATAAGCGGTTGTCTTTCAAATTCTCTCTGCACGCAATTGGATAGCGCTACAACCAATCAGAGCAACGAAGAAGGTGTCGACTGAGTCCCATGCGTTTTCCCACCAGCTGAGCAAGTTGATATTTGAAACTTTTACTGTATCCTGTCAGTGAAACAGTTTTTTTTTTTTTTTTAATGACTCAAGTCCAGAGTAGCGTTAAAAGCCGAATCGAAAGTCAGCTGTTTAATGTAGCCATACTTTGTTTTAAAGTGAACCGTCGCAACTCTGTCGTCATTATGTTCCACGCCCGCCGACTCTATACATGATGTGATTGGCCTGACCAGAGTTTGGTTTTTCCAGCTAAAACCAAATAATCTTTGCTGCTCCTAGGGTGCGTCTAGATATCTAGGCTAGTTAAAAACTAATACCGTGAAAAATTACAATTTAAATTGACTCGTTTCTGTATACAGTAAATGGGTATTCTACACACATAATCTTCTGTAAATTACTACTACTTTTAATATACTTAATATTTAATTAATAATATAAACCAAGAAAATAAGGATATGGTGGTTGATCATTATGATTTGGCAGTTTGACTGCCCAAAAGCATTAGTTATAATGCATTCACATAGCGGATAAGATGAAGCTGGCTGGTCGGGTGGAAGTCGAGAGGTATGCCAGCATCGCCCAGCGGAGTGATACTGAGGTGTTGGAGTCTGTGGTTTGACAGCTGTCTGGTAGTTGGCTGTGTAAGAGGGCATCTCTACAGGCCAAATTAGGCCTCTGACCTTCAGTTGCAGGCCTCATTACCACAGACAGACTGGTAACTCCACTGTCTCTTGAGAAAACCACCAAGATTTTGATTGGAAGGCTTCAATCTCTGCATTTGACCTCCATGCTGTGCATCTAAGGACGTTTTATGAAGCAGATCATGCAAATCTATTGTTAAAGGTGCAAAACTTCAGTGCCTCCGTGCAAAACAAAACTGTTCTCCAAGTTGTTATAAAAATTCTTATGCCTACACTCTCAGAAAAAAAGGTACAAAAGCTGTCACTGGGGCTGTACCTTTTCAAAAGGTAAACTTTTGTCCATTTTAGGTGTTAATATGTACATTTTAGGTGCTAATAAGTACATTTTATGTGTTAATATGTACATTTCAGGAGCTAATATGTACATTTTAGGTACTAATATGTGCATTTTAGGTGTTAATATGTAAATTTGAAGTGTTAATATGTCTATTTTAGGTACTAATATGTGGATTTTAGGTGTTAATAATGTACATTTTAGGTACTAATATGTACATTTTAGTTGTTAATGTACATTTTAGGTGCTAATATGTACCACTAAGGTACCAATATGCAGCCTTTGGGTACAAAAGTGTACTTTTTGAAAAGGTACAGCCCCAGTGACAGTTTTTGTACCTTTTTATGAGAGTGTAATGACTTGAGGGAAAGTAAATGGATGGTGCAGCTTCTTATTTTAGGAGTTAATATGTTATAATGTATCTAAATAAGGGAAATGATAGATGTCGTTGCTGCAGTGAGCTGTGGGTGTTTTATTGCTAGTCATTAAAACATACAGCTGTGATTGGCTTCATTTCTTTCTTTTTTCTTGTTTAAAGTCATGCCGTTACTGCAATTCAACCACAATCTCATTTGTAAACGGGTTGTTGAATCCATTATGAGAAGGCAAATGTCACTGGCATGTCTCGTCTAGAATCTTGATCTACTGGTCTTGGAATATCCAGAGGGTGTTTTGAATGTTAAATACTTGATTAGATCTAACAGGATGTGTTGTGACATGACTTTCTTTTTTTTCCTTCCAGGTATTAGCCTGGTTTGAGGAGGGAGAGGAAACGATCACTGCCTTTGTGGAGCCTTTTGTAATCTTACTGATTCTTATAGCTAACGCCATCGTAGGTGTTTGGCAGGTCAGTAAAGTATCATGAATTTGGAACCATTGCAACAATAATGACTGTTGTCAAACAGGTTTCTCACATCTGAAAGTCCCATCCCAAACTCTACTGCAAAATTTCGACTTTTAAAAAAAAATACATTTGATTCTGTCCATCTCAGGAACGTAATGCAGAAAATGCCATTGAAGCCCTTAAGGAGTATGAGCCAGAGATTGCCAAGGTGTACCGTCAGGACAGGAAGAGTGTGCAGAGGATCAAAGCCAAAGAAATTGTGCCTGGAGACATTGTGGAGATCGCTGGTAAGCATTGCATTTAATATCATGAATATCACAATGTGATCACAGCGTCACTCAGTCCAGCCTCAGTAATTTCTCTGAATGCAGTTATTAGCGAGGTCACTGCATTTCTAGGATGTTATATGAGATAAGTAACAGCCTCTCAGCTCTTCTGTCCCCGTTTGGACCTCGTATAACTCCATTGTATGAGTATAGATATTTTTGGTTGCACCTGTTGATTCTCAATGGACCGTGCACGTCATTTCTTATCACATGTTCGTCAGCGCTCGTACTCTGCCCAGAAGCACATCTATATCTGTTGGACACAGCGTTGGTTCTCATATTTTTGCCCTGGCTTTTTGGAGATGCCTGATAATGTTTCTCAAATTTGAGCTTTTGCAAATGAATAATGTAAAGTGAGAAATTTTTATATTTTAAAAAAAATATTTTATTATATTTTATAAAGCATTCTGCTTTATAAAGTGCAAATTATTTTAAAATCAGTCAATTATAGGTTCATTCATTGAAAACGTTCAAGTCCACATAATTATCTCCTCATTGCTAAAAAAAGATTAAAAATAATCTTTTTATTTAGCACACATTGTACATTTACAATTTTTTGTTGTTGCATTTATTTGTAGGGCTGCAGCATTTGTGATTTATAGATCAGATATAAATTTGTGATTTAATATACCAATAAGACTATAAAGTAATTTAAAAATTACTACTGTAATATTACACTGTAAAAAATTACAACAAAAAAAATACTGATATTTATGGCTGTAAAATTTCTTTTTCTAACGCTAAATCAAGTGTGGTGGTTTTTAACGCTAAACCATTTTGGTGGAAGACTTTAGTGCAACTTTAAATCTACTCTTTAGTTGACAACAGATGGTTTAGAATCGCTTCTCATTTCAGGTTTAATTGAATCATCACACTTTGCATCATATCATGTTCTGGTTTTGTTTCATTTGATTATGCAACAGCCTTGGGTTCTTTTAGAAATCGAATGGAGGGTCAGATCATATTGTGTTTTTTGTAGATGAAGCCCCTGGTTTCTTGCATAATTACTCTTTTTGAAGACTTTCGAGATGGAAAAGCAACCAAAATGAAAGCTGTGATGTGGATTATGGTAATGTTTAACCTTTTTAACTCCTTTGCAGTAGAATTGGTGCTGGTGTTTTTTGTGTGTAAAGTGGTAGATGTATATTTAGCACTGATAGGCTGTTCATATTATGGAATAGTTTATATATAACTCACAGCGACAATGGTGCAGATGACAGGTGCCGGCCCTGAGCCCACCCCTTCTGCAGCGTCTCACAGAATTGCAGCCTGTGACGTCAGAGATGATTCAGACAGACTGCAAAGTCACCTTGGAGAGAGGTCGTTGTGGAATGGTGCTGTTTTGGGGTTAGTGATTAGGCCCAAACGTGGGTACATTTCCCACGAATGCATTTGTTTCGTAATTTGTCAATCCACAATTTCACTGTCTGAACATTTTTGCAGAGAGGGACGTGATAACAGATTTGACCGACCAACTGTTTCGATGTGATTAATTTAGGAAGAGAGGGTCACCTGGAGCTTTTTGGCTGAATCTGCTCTGTGATGGCATCTGCGCTGATCGTTTAAAATGTTTTCCTGTGGTGTCTCTCTGTCTCTGCTCCTGCTGTGGGTTGTGAGCATATCGCGGTCCGTGCCTCGGCTCAGCACACCCGCTGCAGAGGACTCTGGGACTGTAACCAGTTTAGGCGTGAACAGAATTACAAATGAAGCCAGCGGCACCCTGACAGCCTATCAGTTCTGCGCAGGGCCGAGCTCAGCATGTGGGCCACCTCGCAGTCCTCTCAGTGCACACATCTGATGCTTTAATTAGCATAGGCTACCTCTCAATGCTCTTTGATATTCTAAGCCAAGGTGCTTTGGTGTATAAGACAACTGCAGGTGTAATCTTGAGTAATGCCTTAAGGATAATTCTTGGTACAGTATATGAGCAGTTTAAATGCAATGGGGCTTTTTCTTCTATCTTTGGGGCCATCTATATATGCTACTTAAGGTGGCTATTTTTGGTTATATATCTATACAATTTCAGTGTTCCACTACTGTCCATGTTCATGCATTGTCCTCATGGGCAGGAAAGAAAAAGTGGAAATTTGAATTATATTTAACTGTTTGTTTACTTGCCTATCCATCAAGCTTGTAGCTTTAACAATAGAGCATCACATTAACAACGCCAAGCTCATTGGTTCAATCCCCACGTAATGCATGAATTGATGATAATTTTGCACAAAAGCATCTGCCAGTGAAGGTGTGTGTGCTCATGTATATGTGTATAGGTATAGATATATCCTGCCCGAACTTTAGTTGGAAATGAATTAACGCTGGAAAAAAATGAACTCGTCAGGCCAAGTGGTTATGTTGTCTTTAACATCAAACAGAAAGATCTTGCCTTGCCCACTGTTTTAGACTGGTCCATTTGTCCTAAAATACCTTTATGTATTGTTGATTGTCATTGTCTGAGGCACAAACGATACTTCAAACCAGTGAACCTTTTCAAAGTCTGTATGTTGCAACCGTCAATTGTCAAGTGGAAGATGTCCAGGTCTACAGTAACAGCTGTTCCCATTGTTCACTCCGAGAGATGACCTTATAGGGAAGTGCCCATGATGTACCACCCCTTTCCCCTTAATGCAAATGCTTTCACATTGGCCTTACCCATCAGCATAGTCTGTGCTTTGGGAATTCAAGCACCCAGGCGGGGTGGCATGCAACATTCTGCTGGACCTGGTAACCATCGGCCGTCACCACGGCAGGGACCTGGCGAGTGTTTGATTCCCCCAGGCTGTCAGCAAGAATCCACAAATGGCAGAGTTAATATGAATGAGAGTAAAGGAGATACTAACCATTTGTCAATGTTGGGGTTGGAACAGGTGTCCAATAATTCACATCACATTTCTGAGTGGCAAATCAAAAAAAAACAAAAAAAACAGTGATTTGTAGATTCGAGATTAGCAGATAATGCCTTTTTATGACTGAAAATATGGTATTTTGATGTTTAAAGGCGTAGTTCACTTTAAAAAAAAAAACTTTTGCTGATAATTTACTCAACCACATGTCATTCAAGATTCAGTCGAAAAGAAATTAAGGTTTTTGATGAAAACATTCCAGGATTTCAATGGGACTTCAATGGGAACCAAACAGTCCAAAAGGTCCAAAAGACAGTTTCAGTGCAAACTGCAAATTGTTCAAAGGGCTTTAAATGATTCCAGATGATGAATAAGTGTCTTATCAAGTGAAACGAATAACAAATTCATCACTCATTTAAAAAAGAAAAACAACAACAAAGTTTAAGTTTTATAAGCTCAAATGGTCGCCTTGCTGTTAGGGTGTGATGCGTGTTTGTGACTCTCCTATTCGAACTCGTTCATCAAAATGAACGAATCGTTTCCTGAGTCAACTCGTTCATTTCTTTCGTTGAATGAACCAAAGGACACGAAAAAGATTCATTTTGATAAACGAGTTTGAACAGGAGAGTCACGAACGTGCATCACAGAACAGAGCAAGGCGACCATTTGATCTTATAAAACTTAAACTTTTTTTTTTAATGAGTGATAGTTTCGCTCGATAAGACCCTTATTCATCGTCTGGAATCGTTTGAAGCCCTTTGAGCAGTTTGCACTGAACTTTTGCTGATAATTTAATCTAAGTTGTTGCAAATGTATTATCTTTGTTTTGTGCTGTCTGTGTTAAGCATTTAAAAGTTGTTGTTATTAAAGTTAATTTACCTGTCAATACAATTGTTGTGAATGGGAGCTGTCATCATACGAGAACATGCTGTGGGGTGTCCATTTCAGAAAACAAAATCTAACATGTTGTGTTAGTTAGACGTATAGAAAATGAACCTTGTTTAATTTTTTTTTCCTGAAAAGTGAATATTTTTTTTAAAAATGGATTAATCGATTATCAGTCATGATATATCTCTATTGCCCATCCCCCAAATATGTGCATGTATGATGACTGTTCTTTTTTGCAGGATTCAGCTTTTCTAACATAAGTGTCATTTAATTGCGCTCGACCCGACAACCTCAAGACCCCCCACGGCTCGCGCTATTCTGTGATGACATGGCAAATAAAATGCAGGCATAGTTGTTTGACCCCTGTGTCCTGCGTCGCTACAACCAGGAGAGTAATGAAAGCAGAGACGGTGCAGTGTTGCTGGGGGACCGATGGAAGCAAAAGCCTTTCAACAAAACTGCACTGCTTTCCGTCCCCCGACCTCCTCCCGCAGAGGGTTAGGTGTGAGCTATTTTACCCTGCTGATAGATGCATGCTGAGGGTATTTTAAGATAGGCTACTAAAGTGCTTTGATATGACAGCTGGATTGCATGCATACACTCCATCTTCCTTTACATTTAGTTGTTTCTTGATCTTGTATGCTCCATTACTAGTTCAGTATTGAGCTGAATCTGTGGTAAGTCCTTGTGTGGGTGTTGTGTAGGGCTCTTTTGCTGGGTTTGTTCTGGCCAATCCGTGCTCCTCGAGGGCCGATGAGGAGGCTGTGTGCGTACAGTGGGCGGATAGATAACTCCAACAGCTCAGGGGTTCGGAGGTCACGCTTCTACCTGGAGGCCAGATACGCCTGAAATAGCTCATCGCAGGGGCTTTTTGTATATGCGTACTGATAAATGCTGCTATGTTCTGGAAAGTGTTGACACGCTTGTGAATAGCGCCATCGGCCTCTCTTAAGTCATGAATCAGCTCTCAGCTAGAGCGGAATTGAATAGACACTTCATTCTCACCTTGTGGTATGAGTCTGCATTAGTCAGCAGCACAATTAAGCGTCTTTGAAAAGTACCCATGTAATTTGAAGTATGGACCTTAAATTGTGAAGCTCCATTATGTGCAACTCTATTCAATTCACTTCTTTTATGGGTGAAGCATAAATTGAGGGCCTTTTATATTCTTATATATTTATATTTTAAATTTGAATAGTGTAATTTGAAGTTGCAAACAAGAAGGAGAATTGTGTTAGAATTGTATGGAGAATTAACAAAGTGGTGTTTTTGTTTTTTTGAAAACGAATGGACCTTGGATAGATTTTGAAATGTCACCTATTGATTTTGTTTATGTAATTATCTTATGAATTTAGATTATGTCATAAATGTGTTTCTAGACTAACATTTGAGAGCAGTTGCACCAGTGCCAAAAGGCTACGTTCAGACTGCCAGTCCAAATCCATTTTTTGTGCATATCCGATTGAAATCTGAAATGTGGAAGGCAAAAAAAAAAAAAAAAAAATCATGAAATTTGGTTAGATTTTTTTCTTGTGGAAATCTGTTTCAGTCTGACTGCTCTGATCGGTTTTCGTGTGGTTTATGTGACTTTCTCACACCACGACGTAAAATGTAAACGTCACAGATTTGTAATAAAAAACATCTGAAAGTTTCTGCAGAAACAAGGTTGTGTTACAAAGTGCTGATGAGCATTGAGCAGAAAATGACAATATAACAGAGACGTGTTTTGAAACGGGCGGAGATGAGAGCTTGGAATAACGCCACACACACCAGCCTCAGTTTCTGCCGCTGCCTCTGAAGACACAGTAGTTCAGCACAGATGATACATATGTCATGTTGTAAATGAGACAACATCTGTATTGCAAACCCCTCCATGTTGCGGTAGTTGTTTTGGCATAAGCCTACCTACCAACACAAAAACATTGCCAGAGTAACCAATGCAGATATTCCGGAAACTAAGTGCGACATGCCATGGGCACACAAATTGGATCTGAAATTAAGAATTAAGATCAGATTCTGATTGGATGCACAATATAATGTATTTGGGACTGAGTGTGATTGCCAGCACCTGATTTGGTAGCACTTTTATGGTAGCATACTGAACTGACCTACAGCTTCAGTGATTCTAAAAGGAGCACTCTTTAGTCTTTACTTGCTTTCTGTGTAATCCAGCTGCCATTAAAAAAAAAAGATTTTGTGACACTTAGTTCAGTACAAAAAGTGCCAAACTTTGACAAATTGATTTCTTGTTGAAATGATATTTGATTTGATACACTGGTTTCCAATATGATTCAGAGTTCATTACAAAGTGTTCCCTTTTATTTTTTCAAAGATTTGCATGGCCTATAACCAGGGTATGTTTCTAATTTAATCATTCAGTATCAATCTAATAAGTCTCTAAACTCACATAATCAGCTATCTTATGGTTCCTCTGTTCCTCTTTGCATTTTCTGTAGCAGCTCTGTCCTTAAAAACATCCCCTACACTGAGTGTATTTCAGTGTGTGCTAACAGCTCATTTGTTTCCTTTAGCATTTGAAAATGTCTTGTAATCTATTGTTTGTGTTGGAGGCTACTTTCCTTTTTTTCTTTTTTTACAGCACTCTGCTGCCATCTACTGGTTATAGTGGTAAAATAAATTTTTAGGTGTTTTTTTGCCACCAAATGTTAGTTTTACTACATATTGAAACTTTTAGTTTTACAAATGGTAATGGTCTTTGAAGGATGAACAAATAATGTTGTTAGGTCATCACATTAAAAATAACATTTAAATTGGATAGAATTTATTTAGAGTTTTGAAGTGCTGGAATAAAGGTGTGTGATGCATTTCAAAGTCCTTAAAGTGCTTGAATTTCATTCTCAAAAGCTTGTACAAAATCTGAAATGAATAACAAATTGTTCTTTTCCTGCCACAATCCCATCATGTTAGTGTTACTACATTAAATCCATGGTGAAGGATTGTGATTTGTGGACGAAAAAGCCTTCTATTGTTCATGGCATAATGTTTCTCCTGGTTTCCACGGCAGCACTGTTTGATCTGATATGGTTTATAATATAATGTGCTGAATTTGAATGCTTCTCACTAGATCTCGCAGCAATGCTATTAGTTCTGCTGCGAATACAAATGCTTTTATGTAGGCTAATATGTAATTATTTAACTTCTTTTATTTTCAATAAATTAAAATAAATTTACTCTTTTTTTATTTATTTATTTATTTATTTTTTAATATGGCACAATGCATATTCGTGACATGCTAATTTCCATCCGTTTTGGAAATTTCCATCCACTTTGTTTCTTAGAATGCATTAACTTTTAAAGTTTACTTTTTTCAAATTCAAATAGCATTGACTATGTTTCACAATGTTGCCAAAACATGTATAAATAATAAAACAAAACGTAGCCTATGTATAAATCATGTAATATGTAAGATAGTAAATACAATCCATCTTAATAAATGAAAAAATAAAGCGGGTCTCTGACATGTAAATGGCTAACACATATTTTGCAGCTATACTATCGTTTTCTCCTAGTAGGCTATGAAGGACATTTTCTCAGCATCACTAAGTTCAATGAATGATAGAATTAGTGTTTTAAATCTGGGCAGAAAAGTTTCTAGAATAAAAAGTTTCTTGTCCTCTATTTGCTGATGAACACAGTGTAGATCGATCCTCTGCTCTGTCTTTCCATGTTTGTCTAGTCTTGCTCTCTATTTCTATCATGGTCACTTAATCTGTATTTGGAGAGGATTTGTCTTTTTTTAATTGTTTAATTAAGATAATTGGCCACTTTAGTGGTTCTATTTAGGGTCAGGTAACATTGAAGGTCAAAATGTGCATTTCATGATTTCATCATGATTCATAATATCTTTGAATTGCAATTCAGTATTTTCCTCTTTGTTTCATTGCAATTTTAATTCAGTTCATGCTCATATAATTATTAAATTCTGACCTTTTTCCCCAACCCTGTTTGCATTACACCAACATTTGAACAGTTATCTGTAACATCATCTACTCTTCACCTCCAAATCATGGTTTGTCCATCAGACAGCCTCATGATCAATTCTTCAATGATACCAAAACCTCATTCTTGCTAGAAATGTTGGCTGAGTTTGTTCTCTTGTTACCAGTGAACAATGCTGGGTGACCTTCTGGGAACTGGACCTCATTGTGTTCGTTCTCTATTTAGGTGGCTGAAGTTGCAATTGAGCTCCATTAAGTCTTTCTGAGAAAAGCCGTCACTGCCCCGTGTGTACGACCTTGCCGGTGTAGCGCCTCGCAGATCGTGGCAAAAGGACAGCCTGTTAATCCACAGCGCAGAGATCCTATTGCACGCACATGTGATGATCAGTGCCAAGGCCACACCGCATCCATTGTTGTCGTGCCCCATCATTTCTTTTATGCTGCCACGCTGCGCATAATGGCTGGGCAAATTTCCCAGACTTTCTCTGATAGACATGTTAATGTTTAACATGAGCAGATCAGCAAAGAAACATTTGAAGTATTTATCCCTTCAACAAGTGTGGCCTAAGGAAGCATTTTACAAACATGCTCCTCAAAGCTGCTTTTGAACACCATTGTTATGAGTTATTACGAATACATTGAGGTTGTTACAGTTGATTGACAGCTTGGGGGTTGCTCTTCCTATTGAGCGCAGGGGCAGCTGCTGTCATATTTAAACCTGATCAGCGCATCAGCGAACATATCTGAATAGTTTTCCCATTTTTGGCGTGGAGCATTGTTCCTCCCCATGCTATTTTCTTCTCTCACCCTCAAGTGGTGAGCTTGCATGTCTGTTTTGTTCTCGATGGGTGAGCACACTCTCGCTCTATTTCTTTGGTCCTCTTTTAAAGTTATTTCATGATTGTGCACGAGGGACTAGTGGATTTGATTAAAGATCATAATTTGATTTGGGTTCATCTTGCCAAGATTTTTTTTTTATTAGTCAGGAGATTTCCGAAAACATTAAATGTTATGCTTTCAGGAACACTGTGTTCTGACTCGTGCAATGATGCAATGTGTGGATAAAACATGCACTTTGGAGGATACTACATCTGAAAAACACACAAAATACAATGCACATAGCTTAGATGCTTAGTTTGACCATTGTTGATTTGTAAACTATTTTTCTAGTTTAATGTTACCATGTGGAAGTTGGAACTGTCTGCAGTACCTTCATAATGCATAACTTTACATACTTTTCTTGTAAGGACCGTTAAATTATCCCAGCTGAGTTGCAAAGAGGTTTATGATTGCTAACCTATAATATATGTGCTTAATTAGTTTTCACCCAAAAATGAAAATTGTCGTTTACTCACTTTCATGTTGTTCCAAACCTGTAAGACTTTGTCTTCTGTAAAAGACCAAACAAGATACAGTATTTAACTGTTTTTGTCCTTAAAGGGATACTCCACTTTTTTTGGAAATAGGCTCATTTTACAACTCCCTCAGAGTTTTACCATTTTCAAATGCATTCAGCTGATTTTTTTGATAATTAGAAGAATATCAGTTACCAGACAGTTTCTGGTCTCATTGACTTCCATAGTAGGAAAAAAAATATATACTATGGAAGTCAATGAGACCAGAAACTGTCTGGTTACTGATATTCTTCTAAATAGCAGAAAATCGGCTGAATGGATTCGAAAACGGTAAAACTCAACTGTTTAACTCTGGGGGAGATGTAAAATGAGCCTATTTCCAAAAAAAGTGGAGTATCCCTTTAAAATGACAGTCATGTGGTTAAAAAACAAACAAACATTGACTTGCAAGTTATATTCTATAATTTTATGTAAGAAAGAGAAAGTTTTTTATTTGTTGTTTTATTTGTTATTTGAATGTTTATATTTGATCACCTGTACATTTAATAACAATTTAACTGTGAATTTGTCTGTTTTCTGATGATTTAATATATTCTAAATATCTCATTTTTATTTTTATCTAGTGGGTGACAAGGTACCTGCCGACATCCGTCTCTCTGCTATTAAGTCCACCACACTCAGAGTGGACCAGTCTATCCTGACAGGTAACCAAGTGTTTTGATCATATGTTGGTGTATCATCTATTTTGGCTGTGGGTTTTACTCTTACTACTCTCACCTTCCAGGTGAGTCCGTCTCTGTCATTAAGCACACCGACCCTGTGCCGGATCCCCGTGCCGTCAATCAGGACAAGAAGAACATGTTGTTCTCGGTAAGAGAATTGGACTTCAGCTGATCTTTAGTCTAGTCAAGTCACCTTTATTTAAACTACTTTATACAATACAGATTGTTTACAAGTGATAACAGGAACACAATGATTCAGTGATGCAAACTGAAAAAAGTGGTGTCGTCCAATAGTGTCAATGCATTCAAGTCAATAATATTGCAGAATATTGTGTCCCAAACTAAGCAAGCCAAAATGCGTCAGCGGCAAGGAACCCAAACTCCATCAGCAGAAATGGAGAATCTAGACTCTGCTTTAGTACGCTCTTCATTCTTTCAAATATATCTCCCTGTTCATTTTAAATGTGTGCATTCCAGGGAACCAACATTGCTGCCGGCAGAGCCGTGGGTGTGGTGGTGGCCACAGGCGTAAACACAGAGATCGGTAAAATCCGTGATGAAATGGCCTCCACCGAGCAGGAGAGGACCCCCTTGCAGCAGAAGCTGGATGAGTTTGGCGAGCAGCTCTCCAAGGTCATCACCCTGATCTGCATCGCCGTGTGGATCATCAACATTGGCCACTTCAACGACCCCGTCCACGGCGGCTCCTGGATCCGTGGCGCCGTTTACTACTTCAAGATCGCTGTCGCTCTGGCTGTGGCTGCCATCCCTGAAGGTCTTCCTGCTGTCATCACCACCTGCCTGGCTCTCGGCACCCGCCGGATGGCCAAGAAAAACGCCATCGTCCGCTCTCTGCCCTCCGTGGAGACGCTGGGTTGCACCTCCGTCATCTGCTCTGACAAGACTGGCACACTCACCACAAACCAGATGTCTGTCTGCCGGGTGAGCTCATCCTGTAGCAGTTTAGTCAGGCTAGGCTTTGTACAATAGTAATAACTCCATGAAATGGCTTGACTAGTGTAGTTTTAGCTTGAGCATATGTGAAACAGGAAGTTGTGGCAGATGGCTAGTAGCCTTCAGTTTACATGATTTGCTGTTTGTTTAATGCCCTTAAGCGGCCGTTCACACAATAGGGGCAGTAGCGCAATGTAAACGCTCTAGATTAACATCTTTAACTGTTGCGCTCACGTCTCGAGCATGACATGGCAGTATAAAAATGCAGCACTCAAAAAGTTCAACTTGAAAAAAAGCTAAAACTATAGATGCATTTTTTTATGACACTGACCTGCGTCTTGAGTTTTTAACCGCAAAAACGTGTAATGTGTGAATCAGCCTTAAGTCTGTTGTCCTGGTTTCTGCAAAAAATTACTAGACATAAACATGGACAAAGTCATGGTTTAAATGGGGACTCATTTCATTTTTAATTGTGTGCATTTCATGGTATAATAGGTAAGTATATAAGTAAATAAATAATAAGTATAATAGGTGATAAGATTGTTCTCGCAGTTAGATCTTACAGATCTTAAATCTTCATAGCTAATTTTTTTGTGCTTCAATTTTTTTTTTTTTGTAAGAGCTCCATGTCTACTGTGCTTTTATTTGGGGCTGTTCAATTTGGGCAAAAATAATGGTGATTTATATATCAAGATAAAAAATTATTATTATTGACTAAAAATATTAAATGAGAAAAATCATTACTATTGAAATAATACTGTTTCATTCTTCTCCTTGGTTGGCAACAGGTTTATGAATGCTTCACACATTAGAAATCGTTGAAAACCCATGGTAATTGTACTTCATCTTAGTCCTCCTGCATTTCTCCCACAGTACTCGTTCAGGATATATTTTTATTCTGATTTGGTATATTTTGGACTTTGACAAATCTCTATCATTGATGCTGCACCAAACACTCCATTTCCAGAGAACGACGCAGGTTTTTTAAAAGGACTGAGCTGCTCGCTCTGCAGAAATACTAGAATGAGCTCGATGATGGATTGCTGTAGTGTCCGAATTGTTTTCTTCTTCAGATGATAACACAGTCAGCTTTAACATCGGTTAACTTTTCAACACATTCCTTTTAGATGGAGAGCATGCTGATGCATTCAGCTAACAGTAGCAGAAAGTATCATAAAGGTTCACCTAAAAATGAGAATTGCTATATTAATATACAGGTTTGGAATAACATGAGGTGGTATATAAATGATAAAACTGTTCCTAACATGTATTTGTGTTTCAGATGTTCATCATAGACAAGGCAGAGGGGGAGAAGTGCTCACTGAGTGAATTCACCATCTCTGGCTCCACATATGCTCCTGAAGGAGACGTGTGAGTTTTCGGTCTCTGCTCTGATATGAACTTGTAGTAATGCAGTCAAACTGATGCTCATGATTTCACTTTTTTGTCAGCTTCTGTTTAGTAGGTGTTTTATTCATCATTCTGTTTGGTTCCTCAGATGCCTCGATAACCGAATAGTGAAGTGCTCCCAGTATGATGGCTTGGTGGAGCTGGCAACCATCTGTGCCCTGTGCAATGATTCCTCCCTGGATTTCAATGAGGTAGGCTTACTAATTGTCCTTTCTTAAGGTGGAAGCAAAACTGATGTCATTATACATTTATAATGAATATGAAAATGAGTATTTATGAAACTGATGTTCTCAGAAATATCACAATATACACAATTTTATGAAAAATTGATTCCAGAAAAATAAGTGTACATTACTGATTAAATGATATGTATGACAAATGAATGAATCATTAATACAAATTTTTTTATAAAAAAAAAATATTATTACAATTAAAAATGACTGTTGTCTATTTGAATATATTATATAATGTATTTTTTTCCTGTGATGCAAAGCTGAATTTTCAGCATCATTAACCCAGTCTTCAGTGTCACATGATCCTTCAGAAATCAGTCTAACATGCTGATCTGCTGCTTAACATTTGTTATTATTATCAATGTTGCAAACAGTTTGATTCTTTGATGAAAAATCTGAAATTTGATCATTTATTTAACATTATACACTACTACTGTTCAAAAGTTTGGGGTCGGTAAGATTCAAAATAATAATAATAATAATTTTATTCAGCCATGGTACTTAAAATTGACCAAAAGTGACAGAATATTTTGTAACATTATACATTTCTTTGCTATTTCTAATAAATGCTGAATGCTAAAATGCTAAATAAATCTTTTAAACTTTCCATTCATCAAAAAATACTTCTATAAAAAAACAGTTAACAGCTGACCATTCCCAAAACATCTTACCATTCCCAACTGTTTGAACTGCTGTGTGTTTTTGTGTGTGTGTTTATATAAAATCTTTTGGGAGAAGGTCAGTTCCACACATGGAGGAAGTGCCTTGATTAAATGCAATTCTTTCAGGCTAAAGGCGTTTTTGAGAAGGTCGGAGAGGCCACGGAGACAGCTCTGACCTGCCTTGTGGAAAAGATGAACGTTTTTGACACTGACGTCAGGACCATGTCTAAGATCGACAGAGCCAATGCCTGCAACTCAGTAAATATTTCTGATTACTAGTAAATAATTATGCCTGTACTTGTTTAATCATGATTTGCTAAATGTATGTGTAAATGTATAGGTGATCAAACAGCTGATGAAGAAGGAGTTCACCCTGGAGTTCTCCAGAGACAGGAAGTCCATGTCTGTGTACTGTTCCCCCATCAAGGCCAAATCCTCTTCTTCTAAGATGTTTGTCAAGGTGCAAGCCGGAAACTGGTTTGTTAGATGTTGAGCCGTTGTACTGCTGATGTTTTGATCACATTGCTAAACTAGAGTGTCTTCCTCAGGGAGCCCCAGAGGGAGTGATCGATAGGTGCACGTATGTGCGTGTGGGTGGATCCAGGGTTCCCATGACTCAAGGCATCAAGGATAAGATCATGTCTGTGATCAGAGAGTACGGCACTGGCCGGGATACCCTGCGCTGCCTGGCACTGGCCACCCGTGATACTCCTCTGAAGAAAGAGGAGATGATCCTGTCAGAGACTGCCAGCTTTGCAGATTATGAGGTGACTGAGTTACACTGTACTTAACTAGTCTGTGTGTCATCCTGACAAAGTGTGTATCCATCTAAATGGCTCTCTAGTATCTTATAAAGTATCTTTGTACCACTAGCTTGTTTACTGTCTTATAAACCATTTATCCATCTAGCTAATTAGCTAGATAGTTTATTAGATAGCTATTTAGTACCATCTACATCTCTAATATAAATGTCTTTAAACCTTGCTACCTAATAAATCATGTATCCAGCGCGATCTATCTAGTAACGTATCTACTGTAGCTATTTAATAAATCTAATCTTTGGTCTTGGTAGCTTGCTACATTTTTCCATCTAGCTAGTTAACTATTTAAGTATTTACCAGTCTAGCTATCTAGTAACGTCTAGCTCCCTTACAATGTATATTTGCATCTCACTAGCTTCCTATTTATCATATTCACAATCTAGCCAGTTAACTATCTACGTTTTAATCCATCAAGTTAATGGTCTAATAAAATGTTTTCCTTCTTGCTAGTTTTTTATCTAATAAAGTATTTACCTTTCTAGTAATGTATGGGGGGAATTCAGGTTGATGGAGACACTTTTTCATGGCAAACGGAAAAAATTGTAAACCGTGTTCCAATCAACCTAAAATCACCCTATAGTTATCTAATAAAAGTATGTTAGCATCTCGCTATCTAGTAGGAACACATCTAGCTCTCATACATTTTCGAATATTTATCCATCTAACTAGTTTGCCATCTAATAGTGATAATCCATCTACCTAGTTAGCTGTATTAAAGTATTTCATTTTCTAGTAACTACTAACTTACAGTATATAGTGCTAACATAAATATTTGTATTTATCCAGCTCACCATCTAATAAATGATTTATCCAACTAGGTAACTGTCTAATAAAGTGTTTATTTATGTAGCTAGTTAGCTCTCTAATGACATATTTAGCCAAAGCATCTTTATCTCAAAGCATATATACATCTAGTTAATGAAGTGGAAACCAGAAAAGACCAAATTTGATGGTTTTAACAGTTTATTGTACGTTTTTCTAAACTTGCCCGTCCTCTCCATCTGCCAGTCTGATCTGACCTTCGTGGGCTGCGTGGGCATGCTGGATCCTCCTCGTACAGAAGTGGCCGCTTCCATCAAGCTCTGCCGCCACGCTGGCATCCGGGTCATCATGATCACCGGGGACAACAAGGGCACGGCCGTCGCCATCTGCAGACGCATCGGCATCTTCTCAGAGGATGATGACGTCGAGCGCATGGCTTTCACAGGCCGCGAATTTGACGACCTTTCACCCCACGCCCAACGTGAGGCGGTCATTAATGCCCGTTGCTTTGCGCGTGTCGAGCCTTCACACAAGTCCAAGATTGTGGAGTTCCTGCAGGGCTTTGACGAGATCACTGCCATGGTAGGTGGCCATATGATGATAATGGATAGTGATTCAGCCAGAGGTGGACAGTAACAAAGTCTATTACTTGAGTAAAGTACAAATACTCAAAAAGTCTACTTAAGTACAGTACTCGAGTATTATTTTTGGGGGAAACTTTTTACTTTAACTTCACTAGATTTGAAAGACAAATATCTTACTTTTTACTCCACTACAATTCTGTCAAGGTCTAAGAATAGAAAATAGTAATGCCAGTCAGGGGATGATTTAGGTTGCAGGGGTTGCATTTTTGTTTGGAAATGAAAGTCGTGTTCACGTAAGAACCCTACATTAGCTTATAGATAACAGTAAGGCTAACATATTCATACTAAAAGCAAAAAAACTTTAAATCGGGAGATTGATATTTATATTTCAGGGAACAGCCATTTGGGTATCTGAAACCATTGTGGACGTTATTGAGTGCACTTATTCAATCCCACTACTGGAACTGTGAATCTATGCCTGCCTACCTACACTCATATCAGTATAACATTTATTTCTAGAACAGAGGCATAAGCTACTGTAAGTGTAACATACAGCAATGCAACAATAATAAAACCAAAGCATTGAAATTTACTTCTTACTTTTCATACCCAAGTACTTTTTTAAAACAAGTACTTTTACTTAAAGGAGTAGTTCACTTTAAAAAAAAAAACTTTTGCTGATAATTTACTCACCCCCATGTCATCCAAGATGTCCATGTCTTTCTTTCTTCAGTCGAAAAGAAATTAAGGTTTTTGATGAAAACATTCCCGGTTTCTTCCAAACGGTTCAAGGTCCAAATGAGAGTTTCAGAGCAGCTTCAAATTGCTTTAAACGACACCAGACGATGAATAAGGGTCTTATCTAGGACCCTTTGAGTAATGATTTTGATCAGGAGAGTCTCGAACGCTCATCACAGAACAGAGTAAGGCAAGCATTTGTGCTTTTAAAAAATAAATTAAGAAGTTTAAGTTTTATATGACCAATCGTTTCGCTAGATAAGACCCTTATTCATCGTCTGGTGTCGTTTAAAACCCTTTGAAGCTGCACTGAAACTCTCATTTGGACCTTGAACTGTTTGGTTCCCATTGAAGTCCATTATATGGAGAAAATCCTGGAATGTTTTCATCAAAAACCTTCATTTCTTTTTGACTGAAGAAAGAAAGATGTGGATATTTTGCATGACATGGGGGTGAGTAAATTATCAGCAAAAGTTTTTTTTTTGAAAGTGAACTCCTTTAAGTAAAAATCGGTCTTTACAACTTGTACTTGTAATGGAGTATTATTTGACCAGTATTATCTACTTTCACTCAAGTAAGGAAGTGTACTTTGTCCACCTCTGGATTTAGCTCAAATGTGGTTGTTGAAACGGTTGTGTCTTCGCAGACAGGAGATGGCGTGAACGATGCCCCTGCCCTAAAGAAGGCAGAGATTGGCATCGCCATGGGCTCTGGCACTGCTGTGGCCAAGTCAGCCTCAGAGATGGTCCTCGCTGATGACAACTTCGCCACCATTGTGGCCGCCGTTGAGGAAGGTAGAGCTATCTACAACAACATGAAGCAGTTCATCCGTTATCTCATCTCCTCCAACGTGGGCGAGGTCGTCTGGTCAGTCCGTCTTTCATCTGCCCGTGGGTGTTTTAGGTTTGTTGTATCTGTTGCTAATATGAATGACTCCTCCGCAGTATCTTCCTCACCGCTGCACTGGGTTTCCCTGAGGCCCTGATCCCCGTCCAGCTGCTGTGGGTGAATCTGGTGACTGACGGTCTGCCCGCCACCGCTCTGGGCTTCAACCCGCCTGACCTGGACATCATGAACAAGCCCCCCCGCAGTGCCAAGGAGCCCCTCATCTCTGGATGGCTCTTTTTCAGATACCTGGCCATTGGCTGTGAGTCACGAACATGACCAGTGCATCCATTGATCGGTCTATAGACCATTTCACAAGATGTAAACAACACTGGTCCAGAAACACTTCCTGTTTCAGTTTGTAACTCTTTTCTTTATTTCACATGCAAAGAAAACATCTTAAAGATGTTTGTTTAACTTTTTGATTAAGTTTTAAATGTTCTGTCGGTTATATTTTATCCCAGCTTTTATGTAGTGTTAAAAAACTGAAACAGGAAGTGCTTCTGGACCAGTGTTGTTTACATCTTGTGAAATGGTCTATAAGATAACTTACAATTCAAGAGAATTGTGCTTCTGTAAATATAGCTTGGCATCTACTAAAGGCTGGTCTGTTAACTGTTGGATCAACCGGTGTTTCTCAGGTTATGTGGGTGCTGCGACTGTAGGAGCTGCAGCCTGGTGGTTCGTTATTGCTGAGGATGGTCCAATGATCTCTCTTTACCAGCTGGTATATATCTCTAGTTATGACTGAGCATTCATTGCACATGTTATTGTATCAGATTTAGTTACACACATCACTTTTAGTTTGAAACGGACTCAGATAACTAGAATTATCAGATTTTTTTCCGAATGTCCTCATGAATTGACATTCAACTGATTGCAGCACAATTTATTTGACTCCTAATTTTTTTGATAAATATATTTTTAAATAAAGAAAAATTATTTACTTATAATTTTAAAAGGGAGGGGAGGGTGTAAGTTTTTTTTTTTATTTTGAAATATTACAATTAGAAATAACTAAAATAATATTTTAAAATGTAATTTTTGTAATATTGTTCTTTTGTTTTGTTAGTCACCACTACTTTTGTCTGTACTGTATGTTCTAACTCTTTCTCTTTTGCTCTCTCTTTTTCTCAGAGTCATTTCCTGCAATGTTCTCCTGATAATCCTGACTTCCAGGACCTGGAGTGCCACGTGTTTGAGTCTCCCTACCCCATGACCATGGCCCTGTCTGTGCTGGTCACCATCGAGATGTGTAACGCCCTCAACAGGTCAGTCCTCATGACATCCAGACTCATTCGTGACATCGATTTGAACCCAAATAAACGTATCCTCCTCCTCCTCCTCCTCCTCTCTCCTGCAGTCTGTCAGAGAACCAGTCTCTGCTGCGCATGCCTCCCTGGGAGAACGTCTGGCTGCTGGGAGCCATCTGCCTCTCCATGTCTCTGCATTTCCTCATCCTCCATGTGGAGCCTTTGCCGGTACAGCAAACGTCCTGCTTTATCTTAACATTTACTGATTATTAAGTGCCCAATTTACAAGAGTATATATGTCAAAAATCATCTTGGGGCCCAGAGTAGGATTAGATGCAAAATGGTTGGTTTCAGTAGTCTACACACAAATTTAGGGTACGTTTCCACAACAACAATATGCTTAAAACAGAGTTTTTGCGTACAGACATTGTCAAAAAATCTCCATTCATACAGATCAGCGAAAACAACTAAAAATGCTGTATTCTTTTGCCTGGCCATTAGATGGCAATGAAACACTGAACACGTAATACGCATGTGCATGACGTCATCGTCTTCAGAGATTCGCAGCGACCGTTTTGAAAAACTTGCACTTTGAAAGCCGTTTTCAATAGTTTGCGTTTTCAGGCACCCAAAAATTTCTCCAATCTTCTTGAAACTCTGGATTCTGATAGAGAGCCATGGGACTTAGACCTGAGTGCAAAAATGGAGTTTCTAGACCCTTCCAGAGCTGAGATATTGAGATCCCACATAGCATTTATGCCATTGATATTGATATGATATATTGAATGATATTGCAGTTCAAATCACTGTTTTGTTGAATCCTAAAGTATTATTTATTTGAGCTATTTGTGCTGCCCTACACCTGGCTGTTGTCTCTGAAAACCTGTGAAAAGTTTGATTCCATGCTTGTGTTTGCTCCACACACAGGTCATCTTCCAGATCACCCCTCTGAACGTGACCCAGTGGATGATGGTGCTGAAGATCTCATTGCCTGTCATCCTCCTGGACGAGCTGCTCAAATTCGTGGCAAGAAACTACCTGGAGCCCGGTAAAGACCTGGACCAGGAGCCCGACAGGAGAGGCTGGTCCCTCTCTGCATGCACTGAGGGCGTCTCCTGGCCCTTTGTAGCTCTGACACTCCCTCTAGTGGTGTGGCTGTACGGCACAGACACTAACATAACCCGGCTGTTCTGGTCCTCCTGACTGATCCCAGAGCTGCTGTCAAGATAACACGTGACTCCAAATAACCACAAAAGCAACATTAACCACCGACATTTACCTGTTCACATTTGCACATGCATCCAAGCCTTGTTTGAATTTTTATATAATGTTTATTCTCATTTATGGCATATTGCTGTCAGACCGAAAAAAAGTATGTCCTTTTTTTACATTCCATTTTTAAGCACATTTCATGTTTTTTATTATTATTAAAGGTGTATATTTTCTCAGGTCCCTTTATGGCCTTTTTGGATGTTTGAAACGGAGAGATGAAATATTTATCAGATTGCTTTGGATATTTTTGGCTCACAGCTCCGAGATGTCTTTATAGCCTTTTGAATCCGCTGGGCCGAAAAGAACGAATGTGCATTCGAGTTATGTTTAGATGTTTTCTACAGTAACGTCACCCATGTCATTTCTTCTCCTCGCTTGAAGCAAAATGATTTCCTCTCTGTGTTAAGTAGATCGCAGCTACCTCAGTTCTGCCGGTTGCTTTCATCGTGTAGTTTTGCTTGGTAAAAGACTAGCCAGATGCACAAGTTCTCTTATTCTCCGGATTTTTCTTTCAACAGCTAGTGTTTTTCGAACACATTCTCTGAAGCTGTTTACTTTATCACGTGTTGGGTGTATTTATAGGGACAGTGTAGAGATTATAATATTATAGATCAATTATTTTTTACTGTAATGTATATGTGTATATACTAGGTTTATGAGAAAATGAACTGGGCACAAATCCTTTTTTTTTTTTTTTTTTATAATAGCTAGGATGAAACCCCTGATTTTGGTAAACTAGTGTTGCTGGATAAAGACCTCTTTAACTGTAAATGGCACAACTTATTCACTAGGGGTCCTGTTTTTTCTTCTTCTTCCATTTAAAAAAAAAAAGCAGTTCTCTTGTAAAAGTGTCTTGCTGCAGGTGATCACCAGACATCATGCATGATTTAATTCGATGTATTAAAACTAATTGTGTTGTCCTGTGTGCATACGAGTGTGTTCTGCTCACATAATTCTGCAACACTCATGATACACCATCACAAGCTCGTGTTTGTTTGTGCTTCTGACTGATGTAATACACACAGTGATCTGGTCTGAAAAACATGTATACAGGAAACTCCATATAACGGCTCTGAAGAGGCCATTAATCACGTGTGACGACTATTGCAGTTGCATGACGACATTTCTGCGTGTTTTTGATTTGTACTTAAGTTCTTTGATCAAATGTCTTATTTTCACATCTCTCTCTCTCTCTCTCCAGCTCGGGATGATTGAGCCAATCCGCTCTCTGTATTCCTTTGCAGAACCTGTGAGGTTTTCTTGACTTTAGTGCATGTTGTTTTGAGCAGCTCCACACATCTTTCTAGGCCTGCATGTCAACTGTGCTAAAACTTACAAATTTGCATTAGTTTAGGAAAAAGTTCAAACATTACGAGTGGTAAAATAATTATTATTTGAGACCTGATAGCCCAGATCTGAAGCCAGTGATATCAAAAATTCAAAAAAACACTTGACATGTAACATTACAACAGTTTTCGTGGTGCATGTCCCCTTATGATAAACTTTTGTATAGCACTGCAATATTTAATTTGAAGAAAAAAAGAGAGAAAGATGCCTTTAGTGGACAAAAAGGCATTGTTTTTTCCCTTGAATCTTTTGTGCGATATGTAAAATAACCAAAAATGATTGTTCTTGTTGCTTTGCGCAGGGATGTGCAATATGTTTTAAAGCCGAGGCTCATTTCAGGTGTTCGGTGTGTGTGTGTGTGACATTGAGAGACAGGCGGTCTTTTAAAGCAGTTCCCATGACAACTGGAGGAGCTGTCGAATCAGTGTTGTAATTATCACAATGACTTGTGGTTAATAAAATGATATTACATGGTTGCACTGCTGTTTCTTTGCACCGTCAATGGATGATTTATTTTGTGTTAGTAAAAGTTATATTCTGTTTACTAAAATTGCACACATTAAATTTTATTCATGCCATGATTTTAATTCCAAAACATTTAAAAAGCCTAATTTACAAAATATAGAAACATTAAGACAAACAAAAAAATACACATAAGGCTACAGAAATTGAATGTGATTGCCTCAATAATATGCTCTGGTGAATTTCAAAAAAAAATGTCAAGAAATGTCACCCCAAAAACACTGCATAAAATAAACCAAAACTACTTTTGCACTAATATAATTATTATTAAAGGCATCACTGCATTATTGTATTGGAAATCAACATTGGGAATGAGCAGTAAACAATGTAAAATACCATTGCAGTAATGAAAAATGGGGTGAAATTTGTAATATATATATATTGAGATCCCACATAGCATTTATGCCATTATAAATATCTCAATATCTCAGCTCTGGAAGAGTCTAGAGAATCCATTTTTGCACTCAGGTCTAAGTCCCATGGCCCTCTGTCAGAATCCAGAGTTTCAGGAAGATTGGAGAAACCTGTTTTTTTTTGCACCAAAAAAAAAAAAAAAAAGAATGACAGAGGTAACACTGTTTTTTTTTTTTCGGGTCAAAATTTTAAGTTTCTCTGATCTTCTTGAAACTGTGGATTTTGATAGAGGGCCATGGGACTTAGACCTGAGTGCAAAAATGGAGTCTCTAGACCCTTCCAGAGCTGAGATATTAAAGGGTTAGTTCACCCAAAAATGAAAATTAAGTCATTAATTACTCACCCCCATGCTGTACCAACCCCGTAAGACCTTCGTTCATCTTCGGAACACAAATAAAGATATTTTTGATTGAATCTGAGAGCTAGATCAGTCCTACTTAGACTGCCTAAGGGACTGGCTCTTGACGGCCCATAAAGTCATTAAAGAAAAGGTTTAAATATTCCATGTGCCTACAGCGGCTCAATTATAAGTTTATCAAGCGACGAGACTACTTTTTGTGTGAAAAAAACATAAATAACGACTTTATTCCACAATGGACTATGTGCACGTTACCATATGCTAGTTCCGGCTGCGAAACCGATATGGGGTGTCTAGTTTCCGGTAGCCTGATGGACGACGTAGAGGATGTATGTTTCTCCAGATGTCTTGAACATTTGCCGAATATTACAGTCGATTATGTTCATCGACTGGCTAATGATTTTCCTCCAGCTCCCCAGAGCAAGAGAGAAGGGGTTTAAATATTACATTTCTCAGTATTTGCATAATTTTGAAGGGAACGTTAAGTCAAAACAACATCCATGCTCTGACTGATCTCATGAAATTGCGTATGTATGACACGTATCACGTATTTTTGGCATGCTATCAACATGCATAATCTCTTTTCAGCGTGTTTATGAATACCGTTGACTTAACGTTATTATTGTATATATATATATATATATATATATATATATATATATATATAACATATGACCTACCTCAACCCCAACCTACCCGTCACTCCTACCATCTTAGGAAAAAATAAATATCGCTCCCCAGATGTAGATCTACATTTTGTTTTGTTTCGCTCGGACATTTGACGGCGTGTAGCACGCGGTACACGTGGAATCACTCGGACATTAAAGGGTCACTTCACCCATTTGCATTAAGCTTTGTATCTTTAGAAACCCAGTCATATTTTTGAATGGTCATGGTTTTTTTTCCTTATTTTCCCCTGAGATGGAGAAATAAGGATTTAAGTGTTTAACTTCCTGCTTATCGTGACGTAAAAATCGTCATTTTGCGTCACGATAAGCAGGAAGTCATATTACATTAAAATCTTTAGAACTACATATGTTAGCTCATTATTATTCCAGGGTGTTGGACCCAGGGTGGGACTTCACTTGCAGAAACTGAATCAATATCCGCCATCTTGTTTGGAAGCTAAGCTAACAAGCGCTGTGGAGATCGTAAGTTATGACAATGATGGAAGAAACTAAACATGATATGGAAGAAGAGGATTTTGAAATTCTGCTGCTCGAATCCGATGTTCATCGCTATCTTTACGAGTCGCAGTATCGTTTAGAGCAGCTGAGGCTGATGGAGGAGCAGGGAGAGGCCGAGGAAAGACACATGTGTCTTTCATTATCAGTCTCTGTTATAACTCACGCCACCGGCCTCGCGCAGAGCGCCGGCCTCATAAGTTACATCCCTCGCCCTCGATCGTCCGGCTCGCCACAGCCGACTAGACATTTTGTGTTGAAATGAATTTCAAACTCCGGTGACAGCTAATGTTAGCCTTGTAGACGGAAGAGTGAATTCTCTGTTTGCGCGGTTCCGGATCAGAGGGTGTGGCTTGTGGAGCTTTACAACGCGGGGCATTCTGGGACCTGTAGTTTATTCATATATATGCGCCCTTTGGTTATTTTCTGTCTTTTCTCGGTCAAGAGGGCACCAAATTAAAAAATTCTTTTACATTTCGACTACATATGTGATCCACTTTCAATAAAGATTAATGTTGCAATGGGTGAAATGCTCCTTTAATGTTGCCATGCTACGTGCTCAAGCTATGCGATTTGGTAACTGTTATATCTCTCTATACATTATAAAATGCGAAATCATGCGTTAGAAAGTGCATTTTCCAGAACAGTTTGTGTTGGCCATTGTTTTGTTTATGATGTTCAGATGCTATGTTGTTGACAACCACTAGCTATCTATATAGAATGTCATATAGATCAGTGTTGACAACCACTATACATGTCATACACATACAGGGAGTAAAGGTATCCGACGTTCGTTCGTTATCAAGTAGTAAGGCTGTTTAACACATATTAGGCTGTTCACACATATTTCTAAACAGGTCTCCCTTGCAAAATAGGTTATAAACCCAGGGGCTTCTCCTGGTTAAAGGGTATAATATAATAAATAATAGTAGCCTAAAAACTTCCTTCTAGTTGTCATGGATACGCAACGCTCCACTCTGTAAAGCGACTGCTTGGGTGCGGTGACAAAATGTGAAATATCGTTTACTTTTCACAATGCAGCAGCGCCTGCTCCACCCAAATATGAGTGAAAACTGTGTTGGTTGACTTGACAATTAACAAACGAACATAGTTTTAGACAAATATATTTAGATAGCTAAGCTTTAGATAGCCGGTCCACTGATGTAGGATGTAAACAACGGCAACCGGAACCGAAGTACCCAACATCCGCCCTCAAGGCGGAAGTTAGCATTTTTCTCGTGCACAGAGTCAATTCCATTACTTCTTTATGGGCGCATGCGCGAGAACTGAGACGAGGACGTTCTCCTTCGACTACTTCTTGTTACCGGCTGCTCACCGCTTAGGAGTTTTACCGCCCCCTACCGTATAAGATGATGTGCTGATATAGCTGGAAGCGCAAAACTTTCTGTTTACAAGCAGAGGAAGATGCGCGCTGTACATACGCTTTTCAATTTGCGTATTTTTCGCACTATAAGGTGCACTTAAAAGCCTTTAATCTTCTCAAAAAACGACAGTGTTCCTTATAATCCGGAGCGCCTTATATATGGATCATCATTCATTTTATACGGTAGGTGGCGGTAAAACTCCTAAGCGGTGAGCAGCCGGTAACAAGAAGTAGACGAATGAGAACGTCCTCGTCTCAGTTCTCGCGCATGCGCCCATAAGGAAGTAATGGAATAGTGGAATAAAGTCGTTATTTATGTTTTTTTCGCACAAAAAGTAGTCTCGTCGCTTGATAAACTTATAATTGAGCCGCTGTAGGCACATGGAATATTTAAAAAAAACGTAAGGGGTAACACTGTCGTTTTTTTTTCGGGTCGAAATTTTGAGTTTTGATATCTCAGCTCTGGAAGGGTCTAGAGCCTCCATTTTTGCGCTCAGGTCAAAGTCTCGCGGCCCTCTATCATAATCCAGAGTTTTGAGAAGATTGGAGAAACTTGATTTTTCGCCCGAAAACTGAAAAAAACGTAAGGGGTAACACTGTCGTTTTTTTTTTCGGGTCGAAATTTTGAGTTTCGATATCTCAGCTCTGGAAGGGTCTCGAGCCTCCATTTTTGCGCTCTGGTCAAAGTCTCGCGGCCCTCTATCATAATCCAGAGTTTTGAGAAGATTGGAGAAACTTGATTTTTCGCCCGAAAACTGAAAAAAACGTAAGGGGTAACACTGTCGTTTTTTTTTCGGGTCGAAATTTTGAGTTTCGATATCTCAGCTCTGGAAGGGTCTAGAGCCTCCATTTTTTGCGCTCAGGTCAAAGTCTCGCGGCCCTCTATCATAATCCAGAGTTTTGAGAAGATTGGAGAAACTTGATTTTTCGCCCGAAAACTGAAAAAAACGTAAGGGGTAACACTGTCGGTTTTTTTTCGGGTCGAAATTTTGAGTTTCGATATCTCAGCTCTGGAAGGGTCTAGAGCCTCCATTTTTGCGCTCTGGTCAAAGTCTCGCGGCCCTCTATCATAATCCAGAGTTTTGAGAAGATTGGAGAAACTTGATTTTTCGCCGAAAACTGAAAAAAACGTAAGGGGTAACACTGTCGTTTTTTTTTCGGGTCGAAATTTTGAGTTTCGATATCTCAGCTCTGGAAGGGTCTAGAGCCTCCATTTTTGCGCTCAGGTCAAAGTCTCGCGGCCCTCTATCATAATCCAGAGTTTTGAGAAGATTGGAGAAACTTGATTTTTCGCCCGAAAACTGAAAAAAACGTAAGGGGTAACACTGTCGTTTTTTTTTCGGGTCGAAATTTTGAGTTTCGATATCTCAGCTCTGGAAGGGTCTAGAGCCTCCATTTTTGCGCTCAGGTCAAAGTCTCGCGGCCCTCTATCATAATCCAGAGTTTTGAGAAGATTGGAGAAACTTGATTTTTCGCCCGAAAACTGAAAAAAACGTAAGGGGTAACACTGTCGTTTTTTTTTTCGGGTCGAAATTTTGAGTTTCGATATCTCAGCTCTGGAAGGGTCTAGAGCCTCCATTTTTGCGCTCAGGTCAAAGTCTCGCGGCCCTCTATCATAATCCAGAGTTTTGAGAAGATTGGAGAAACTTGATTTTTCGCCCGAAAACTGAAAAAAACGTAAGGGTAACACTGTCGTTTTTTTTTTCGGGTCGAAATTTTGAGTTTCGATATCTCAGCTCTGGAAGGGTCTAGAGCCTCCATTTTTGCGCTCAGGTCAAAGTCTCGCGGCCCTCTATCATAATCCAGAGTTTTGAGAAGATTGGAGAAACTTGATTTTTCGCCCGAAAACTGAAAAAAACGTAAGGGGTAACACTGTCGTTTTTTTTTCGGGTCGAAATTTTGAGTTTCGATATCTCAGCTCTGGAAGGGTCTAGAGCCTCCATTTTTGCGCTCAGGTCAAAGTCTCGCGGCCCTCTATCATAATCCAGAGTTTTGAGAAGATCGGAGAAACTTGATTTTTCGCCCGAAAACTGAAAAAAACGTAAGGGGTAACACTGTCGTTTTTTTTTCGGGTCGAAATTTTGAGTTTCGATATCTCAGCTCTGGAAGGGTCTAGAGCCTCCATTTTTGCGCTCAGGTCAAAGTCTCGCGGCCCTCTATCATAATCCAGAGTTTTGAGAAGATTGGAGAAACTTGATTTTTCGCCCGAAAACTGAAAAAAACGTAAGGGGTAACACTGTCGTTTTTTTTTCGGGTCGAAATTTTGAGTTTCGATATCTCAGCTCTGGAAGGGTCTAGAGCCTCCATTTTTGCGCTCAGGTCAAAGTCTCGCGGCCCTCTATCATAATCCAGAGTTTTGAGAAGATTGGAGAAACTTGATTTTTCGCCCGAAAAACTGAAAAAAACGTAAGGGGTAACACTGTCGTTTTTTTTTCGGGTCGAAATTTTGAGTTTCGATATCTCAGCTCTGGAAGGGTCTAGAGCCTCCATTTTTGCGCTCAGGTCAAAGTCTCGCGGCCCTCTATCATAATCCAGAGTTTTGAGAAGATTGGAGAAACTTGATTTTTCGCCCGAAAACTGAAAAAAACGTAAGGGGTAACACTGTCGTTTTTTTTTCGGGTCGAAATTTTGAGTTTCGATATCTCAGCTCTGGAAGGGTCTAGAGCCTCCATTTTTGCGCTCAGGTCAAAGTCTCGCGGCCCTCTATCATAATCCAGAGTTTTGAGAAGATTGGAGAAACTTGATTTTTCGCCCGAAAACTGAAAAAAACGTCGTTTTTTTTTTCGGGTCGAAATTTTGAGTTTCGATATCTCAGCTCTGGAAGGGTCTAGAGCCTCCATTTTTGCGCTCAGGTCAAAGTCTCGCGGCCCTCTATCATAATCCAGAGTTTTGAGAAGATTGGAGAAACTTGATTTTTCGCCCGAAAACTGAAAAAAACGTAAGGGGTAACACTGTCGTTTTTTTTTCGGGTCGAAATTTTGAGTTTCGATATCTCAGCTCTGGAAGGTCTAGAGCCTCCATTTTTGCGCTCAGGTCAAAGTCTCGCGGCCCTCTATCATAATCCAGAGTTTTGAGAAGATTGGAGAAACTTGATTTTTCGCCCGAAAACTGAAAAAAACGTAAGGGGTAACACTGTCGTTTTTTTTTCGGGTCGAAATTTTGAGTTTCGATATCTCAGCTCTGGAAGGGTCTAGAGCCTCCATTTTTGCGCTCAGGTCAAAGTCTCGCGGCCCTCTATCATAATCCAGAGTTTTGAGAAGATTGGAGAAACTTGATTTTTCGCCCGAAAACTGAAAAAAACGTAAGGGGTAACACTGTCGTTTTTTTTTCGGGTCGAAATTTTGAGTTTCGATATCTCAGCTCTGGAAGGGTCTAGAGCCTCCATTTTTGCGCTCAGGTCAAAGTCTCGCGGCCCTCTATCATAATCCAGAGTTTTGAGAAGATTGGAGAAACTTGATTTTTCGCCCGAAAACTGAAAAAAACGTAAGGGGTAACACTGTCGTTTTTTTTTCGGGTCGAAATTTTGAGTTTCGATATCTCAGCTCTGGAAGGGTCTAGAGCCTCCATTTTTGCGCTCAGGTCAAAGTCTCGCGGCCCTCTATCATAATCCAGAGTTTTGAGAAGATTGGAGAAACTTGATTTTTCGCCCGAAAACTGAAAAAAACGTAAGGGGTAACACTGTCGTTTTTTTTTTCGGGTCGAAATTTTGAGTTTCGATATCTCAGCTCTGGAAGGGTCTAGAGCCTCCATTTTTGCGCTCAGGTCAAAGTCTCGCGGCCCTCTATCATAATCCAGAGTTTTGAGAAGATTGGAGAAACTTGATTTTTCGCCCGAAAACTGAAAAAAACGTAAGGGGTAACTGTCGTTTTTTTTTCGGGTCGAAATTTTGAGTTTCGATATCTCAGCTCTGGAAGGGTCTAGAGCCTCCATTTTTGCGCTCAGGTCAAAGTCTCGCGGCCCTCTATCATAATCCAGAGTTTTGAGAAGATTGGAGAAACTTGATTTTTCGCCCGAAAACTGAAAAAAAACGTAAGGGGTAACACTGTCGTTTTTTTTTTCGGGTCGAAATTTTGAGTTTCGATATCTCAGCTCTGGAAGGGTCTAGAGCCTCCATTTTTGCGCTCAGGTCAAAGTCTCGCGGCCCTCTATCATAATCCAGAGTTTTGAGAAGATTGGAGAAACTTGATTTTTCGCCGAAAACGAAAAAAAACGTAAGGGGTAACACTGTCGTTTTTTTTCGGGTCGAAATTTTTGAGTTTCGATATCTCAGCTCTGGAAGGGTCTAGAGCCTCCATTTTTGCGCTCAGGTCAAAGTCTCGCGGCCCTCTATCATAATCCAGAGTTTTGAGAAGATTGGAGAAACTTGATTTTTCGCCCGAAAACTGAAAAAAACGTAAGGGGTAACACTGTCGTTTTTTTTTCGGGTCGAAATTTTGAGTTTCGATATCTCAGCTCTGGGAAGGTCTAGAGCCATATTTTTGCGCTCAGGTCAAAGTCTCGCGGCCCTCTATCATAATCCAGAGTTTTTGAGAAGATTGGAGAAACTTGATTTTTCGCCCGAAAACTAAAAAAACGTAAGGGTAACACTGTCGTTTTTTTTCGGGTCGAAATTTTGAGTTTCGATATCTCAGCTCTGGAAGGGTCTAGAGCCTCCATTTTTGCGCTCAGGTCAAAGTCTCGCGGCCCTCTATCATAATCCAGAGTTTTGAGAAGATTGGAGAAACTTGATTTTTCGCCGAAAACTGAAAAAAACGTAAGGGGTAACACTGTCGTTTTTTTTTCGGGTCGAAATTTTGAGTTTCGATATCTCAGCTCTGGAAGGGTCTAGAGCCTCCATTTTTGCGCTCAGGTCAAAGTCTCGCGGCCCTCTATCATAATCCAGAGTTTTGAGAAGATTGGAGAAACTTGATTTTTCGCCGAAAACTGAAAAAAACGTAAGGGGTAACACTGTCGTTTTTTTTTCGGGTCGAAATTTTGAGTTTCGATATCTCAGCTCTGGAAGGGTCTAGAGCCTCCATTTTTGCGCTCAGGTCAAAGTCTCGCGCCCTCTATCATAATCAGAGTTTTGAGAAGATTGGAGAAACTTGATTTTTCGCCCGAAAACTGAAAAAACGTAAGGGGTAACACTGTCGTTTTTTTTTCGGGTCGAAATTTTGAGTTTCGATATCTCAGCTCTGGAAGGGTCTAGAGCCTCATTTTTGCGCTCAGGTCAAAGTCTCGCGGCCCTCTATCATAATCCAGAGTTTTGAGAAGATTGGAGAAACTTGATTTTTCGCCCGAAAAACTGAAAAAAACGTAAGGGGTAACACTGTCGTTTTTTTTTCGGGTCGAAATTTTGAGTTTCGATATCTCAGCTCTGGAAGGGTCTAGAGCCTCCATTTTTGCGCTCAGGTCAAAGTCTCGCGGCCCTCTATAATAATCCAGAGTTTTGAGAAGATTGGAGAAACTTGATTTTTCGCCCGAAAACTGAAAAAAAACGTAAGGGGTAACACTGTCGTTTTTTTTTCGGGTCGAAATTTTGAGTTTCGATATCTCAGCTCTGGAAGGGTCTAGAGCCTCCGTTTTTGCGCTCAGGTCAAAGTCTCGCGGCCCTCTATCATAATCCAGAGTTTTGAGAAGATTGGAGAAACTTGATTTTTCGCCCGAAAACTGAAAAAACGTAAGGGGTAACACTGTCGTTTTTTTTTCGGGTCGAAATTTTGAGTTTCGATATCTCAGCTCTGGAAGGGTCTAGAGCCTCCATTTTTGCGCTCAGGTCAAAGTCTCGCGGCCCTCTATCATAATCCAGAGTTTTGAGAAGATTGGAGAAACTTGATTTTTCGCCGAAAACTGAAAAAACGTAAGGGGTAACACTGTCGTTTTTTTTTTCGGGTCGAAATTTTGAGTTTCGATATCTCAGCTCTGGAAGGGTCTAGAGCCTCCATTTTTGCGCTCAGGTCAAAGTCTCGCGCCCTCTATCATAATCCAGAGTTTTGAGAAGATTGGAGAAACTTGATTTTTCGCCCGAAAACTGAAAAAAACGTAAGGGGTAACACTGTCGTTTTTTTTCGGGTCGAAATTTTGAGTTTCGATATCTCAGCTCTGGAAGGGTCTAGAGCCTCCATTTTGCGCTCAGGTCAAAGTCTCGCGGCCCTCTATCATAATCCAGAGTTTTGAGAAGATTGGAGAAACTTGATTTTTCGCCCGAAACTGAAAAAACGTAAGGGGTAACACTGTCGTTTTTTTTCGGGTCGAAATTTTGAGTTTCGATATCTCAGCTCTGGAAGGGTCTAGAGCCTCCATTTTTGCGCTCAGGTCAAAGTCTCTGCGGCCCTCTATCATAATCCAGAGTTTTGAGAAGATTGGAGAAACTTGATTTTTCGCCCGAAAACTGAAAAAACGTAAGGGGTAACACTGTCGTTTTTTTTTCGGGTCGAAATTTTGAGTTTCGATATCTCAGCTCTGGAAGGGTCTAGAGCCTCCATTTTTGCGCTCATCAAAGTCTCGCGGCCCTCTATCATAATCCAGAGTTTTGAGAAGATTGGAGAAACTTGATTTTCGCCGAAACTGAAAAAAAAGTAAGGGGTAACACTGTCGTTTTTTTTCGGGTCGAAATTTTGAATTTCGATATCTCAGCTCTGGAAGGGTCTAGAGCCTCCCATTTTTGCGCTCTGGGTCAAAGTCTCGCGCCCTCTATCATAATCCAGAGTTTTGAGAAGATTGGAGAAACTTGATTTTTCGCCCGAAAACTGAAAAAACGTAAGGGGTAACACTGTCGTTTTTTTTTTCGGGTGAAATTTTGAGTTTCGATATCTCAGCTCTGGAAGGGTCTAGAGCCTCCATTTTTGCGCTCAGGTCAAAGTCTCGCGGCCCTCTATCATAATCCAGAGTTTTGAGAAGATTGGAGAAACTTGATTTTTCGCCCGAAATGAAAAAAACGTAAGGGGTAAACTGTCGTTTTTTTTTTAGGGTCGAAATTTTGAGTTTCGATATCTCAGCTCTGGAGGGTCTAGAGCCTCCATTTTGCGCTCAGGTCAAAGTCTCGCGGCCCTCTATCATGATCCAGAGTTTTGAGAGATTGGAGAAACTTGATTTTTTCGCCCGAAAAGACTGAAAAAAACGTAGGGGTAACACTGTCGTTTTTTTTTCGGGTCGAAATTTTGAGTTTCGATAACTCAGCTCTGGAAGGGTCTAGAGTCTCCCATTTTTGCGCTCAGGGCAAAGTCTCGCGGCCCTCAATCAATAATCCAGAGTTTTGAGAAGATTGGAGAAACTGATTTTTCGCCCGAAAAACTGAAAAAAACGTAAGGGCAC